>CM028343.1:75466237-75790688 GCA_016618105.1 Dendrobium huoshanense | reverse complement strand
ATTGGCCAAGAAATCATTGGCGCTAACCGTTACGGCCAGATTAACCACAGCCTTCGAATGGCGGATCGAACATATGGGATCAAAGGCGCTCCGATACCGCGATATCTAATCTGAGCCGTTGATCAAGATCAATGGCTGAGATTTTGTCATCAACCTCCCGCTCGTATTCGAGACTGCAGAGCTTCTCCGGCTTGATCCAGGCGATCCCGCCGGTGAACACCGATGAAATTTCACAGGGAGGATCAGGACGGTAGAAACCTTCAATCCAATGGTGGAGATCCGTTGGGGTGAAGGTTTCCTTCACACTTGACCGGACTACCTAGCTAGGGAGCTCGGGATGGAGGGATTACCGCAGAGAAGGCCTCAACGAATGAGCTTCTCTATCAGGAAGCTTCAGGGATGATGGAGAACTATTCTCCTTCAGGCGTCGGGATCGAAGGACGACCGGAGGTACGACTTTGAGCGGGACGCCAAAAGCTTTCACGGGCGCTTGCTCGAACAGAAGGAGGGATCGATCTGGGAGCTTGAAGGGAGCGTATGGGAGTTCGAAGGAGCTCTGGGAAGAGATTGAGAATGAATGCGGATGCTTCTGGTGGTCTGGGGAGCTCGATGCTATTCGGCCACCTTTCGGGAGCTTGGACGGCCGGGATTAAGCTGGAAAGGGCTCAGATCGCTGCCAGGTGGACGATGGCGACGTCCTGGGGTGATCGTGGGGATCAAACCGATGGACTGCAGCCTTGAACCAGGAATTGTCTGGGGGGGACCATCGAAACTCATTTCCCATTGGTTCTGACCGCCGCCGGTCATGGTCTGGGTCGGGTTGACTGGGGGAGGCCGATGGGGACATGCTGGAGCCAAGGGTGGAGTTAATTTGGCCTGGGAATGCCTGGATTGAACTGGTGGCTGGGTTGGACCAAAACCTGCTTGGTTTGAGTTGAATTGAGCTCGATCCAGGTCAGGTCAGACCCTGGGTTTGGTATGGGAGATAGGTCTGGCTCTGGTGCACCCAATGTAAGTGGAAATTGGATCCAATTTGGTCTGGGTTAAAAGATAGCTCGGGTTGATCCAAATATACTCAGTTCGGGTCGATTTGGCCTCAACCCAGGTCAGGCCAGACTCTGGGCTTGAGGTGGGAAGTGGTTCTGGGTCTGGTGGACCCAATACAAGTGGCAATTGGGTCCAATTTGGTCTGGGTTGGGAGATGGCTCAGGTCCAAGTGTTTTTGGCTACTTTGGGTTAGCCTAAACCCTAACTCAGGTTAGCCCAAGGCATGGGCTGGCTGGAGGGGGTGTGTTGGACCTAGGGCCAACTATGGGAGGTGTTAATCAAGTTCAATTAGGCTTAGGTTAAGAGTTGGCTCAATCCAAAGTGATCTTAGGCACTTTGGGTTAGCCTAACTCTTGACCCAAGTTAGCCCAAGGGTTGGGCTGGTCAAGGAAGGTGCATTGGGTCAATGGGAACCCAATGACACCTTGATTTGGATTCAATTTGATTAAGGTCAAGAGATGGCTCAAGGGAGGCCTCTCTTTGGTCACTTGGGTCAATCCATATGGCTAACCCAAGTGAGTCCAATGCTTGGGTCTCCAAGAGAGGTCTTTTGGGTACCCAAGGGGTCATCCCTTGCATTCAAAGGACTTGGAATGGACTTGATTCAAAGATTTGAAAGAGAAGGGGTATATGGGTTAATGGGTCAAACTTGGTTGACTTGGTCAACCAGGTTGACCCAAGGTCCAGGTTTGGGCTCAACAAGTTGGGTTTGATATTTGAAACTTATTGAAAGTGGTTTCAAGGAATTTGGAATTGATTTGAGTCAAAATGGGCATTTGAAATCCCATAGGGGTATTTTGGTCAATTTTGACTCATTGGTCAACTAGGGTAAAAAATGGGTCTGAAAAATGCAGTTTGCTGCTCAATGGGTTACAATCAAGGGTTTGGAAGTGATTGGAGGCTTTGATAAAGGCTCCAAGATCAAAATCTTTAAGGTGTTAAGTCCAATGGCATAGGCTATAAATATTTGAAGGTTTTACAGCCTTTGGATTTTAATTCAGATTCTGGGGTTAGGGACCTCAGAATGGGCTCAAAATTGAAGGGTAACCCCTAGAGACATGTCTTATCACTTTATAGGTGATAGACTTTGAATCAGAGGCCATTTGACGGGGTTTTGAAATGTTTGGAAAATCTTTGAAAAGGGTCATTAGGACAGGGCCTTAAGACTTTGGATTTGAGTCTGGATTTCTGGATTTGGAATGGATTTTAAGTTTGAATGATTAATGTTGGAGTATCCAAATCATTTACAATCATGTGGTGATTGTCAATGAATGGATAGGGTCAAAGCTAGATTAAAGGTAGGATCAAAGTCTAGGTTGAAGTTTGGATTGTCAAATTGATTGGATCAAAGTTTAGGTATGTTTGAGGCTTGAATGAAGTTTGAGATTTGAGCTGAATGAAGCTTGAGATTTGAATTGATCAAGGGTTGGTATTGACTTAAATTAGGAGTTGATCAAAGGTAGGGATTGATTTGAGTCTAGAGTTAATCAAAGTTAGGGATTGATTTGAGTCTGTAGTTGATCAAAGGTAGGGATTGATTTGAGTCTGGAATTGATCAAAGGTAGAGATTGATTTGGGTCTGGAATGGTCCTAGGATCTAGAGGGTTTCTAAGATCTAGGGTCTGGAGAATCCTAAGCTCTAGAGTAGGCCCTAAGGTCTAGAGTGGATCCTAAGGTCTGGCTCTAGGAAAGGATCTTAAGGTCTAGAGTGGATCCTATGATCTAAAATTAATCTGGATTTTGGAAGGACCTTAGTGACCTCATACAAAAATGAGGTCAACAGATGCACGAATTTTCTCACATATTTCAAGTATTTGACCATAGGTTGGTTGTCATACCTCTTCTTGGTCAGACTGTTCAAGATGACTATCGAACATAAAACACAAGCTTGTGATTTCCTCCTCTACTTCAGTCTCAAATGAGTCAGATGTAGAATCCGCCCAGAAAGGTATTTGATATTACTTCTTATTCTTCATGTATTTGGGTTTCTCATCACCCTTTTCCTTGCTTAGGTGTTTCTTAAGTGTAGTACAATCAGTTTTAACATGTCCAGGCTTTATGCATTCAAAACAAACAACATTAGAAGAGTTTTTATAAATTTTTCTATCCTTACCTCTTTTGCACTTCTGATGGTCTTTATGCTTCTTCCTTGGAAAGCTTTTGAATTGCCCAGTGACGAAGGCAACATCATCATTTTTAGATCTGAAAGAATTAGTATCTGTGTTGTTGGCTTTTAGTGTCACATTTTTCTTCTTCTTTTTTCACCTGCATCCAGATTTCTTTGTTTCACCCCTTGCTCATAAGTAATGAGTGATCCAAGTAAGTTATCAATCAAATAAGTATTTAAATCTTTAGATTCAGTAATTGCAGCGATCTTAGCATCAAAAGAAGAAGGAAAGCATCTCAAAATTTTATTTACCCTTTCATAATTAGTTAGCTTTCTTCCTAAAGCATGCAATGAGGTGACAATTTGAGTAAACCTTGTATATATGTCAGAAATTGATTCAGAAATATTCATACAAAAATGTTCGTAGTCATGCAATAAAATATTCAACCTAGATTATTTAACTTTGTTAGTTCCTTCATAAGTTACACACAATCTATCCCAAATTATTTTACTAGTGGCATAAGTTGAAACATGCATATAATCTTAAGATTTCAAAGTACAAAAAAAATAGTTCAAGCATTTTGTATTAAATTGTTCTAAATCTCTTTCTTCAAAAGTCCATTCAGTCAAATGAATTTTCGTTTTAATGTCATTAAGTTCACGAGAAGGTGGTGTATAACCTTCTTCAACAAGCATCCACATACGATGATTAAGCGATTGTAAAATATAGACATGCGAGTTTTCCAAAAATCAAAAGGAATATTATCAAACAAAGGTGGATGTGTGATAGAATATCCTTCCATTGTATTAAAATTACCAAATTTATCCATGAATCAAAATTAAAAAAGTTTTCAAACTTAATTTTATGAATCCCGCTTTGATACCACTTGAAAGTGCTCTGATAGCACTTGAAAGTTTGTTAGGGATGTTAAGCCCTTATGAACTAGTCCCAAGACTAATCAAGAGGAGGGGTGAATTGGGATTTTAAAAAATCTTTCGATCAAAACACATTCTTAAAACAAAAACCAAGATTCACTATAGAAATCAAAGTGCGAAAAATAAATAAGGAAGCAGTAATAAAGAATACATAAATTATAGTGATTTGATCAACACGACCTATGTCCACTCCCCCAAGGCGCCCTCCGAGTATTACACTAAACTCAGCGTCTCTCCTTTTTTCCCCCACAGTAAGGTGAAGAATCCTATATAAACCTCCTTTCCACCAACCCAGGTGAGGCAGAGAACCCAACTCATTTTGCTTCCTCCAGAAGAAGGTAGAGAACCTAACTCCTTTTGCTTCTCCTAAAGTAGGCAAAGAACCCAACTCCTTTTTCTTCCTCCTAAAGCAGGCAGGGAATATAACTCCTTTTGCTTCCTCCTGAAGTAGGCATAGAACCATGATCAGATGCTGAAGTTTTCCTGTCTAGAACCACCCAAGAAACTAAGGATGATGATTGGAGAAGATGATGACAGATCATTGCTTGAAGCAACCTTTGTGAACTCCCTCACAAACTCCCCCTCATAAGATCCTCTCTCTCTCTCTCTCTCTCTCCCTTTCTCTCCTCTTGGCTCTCTCAAGTTAGAACAATAGCAAAAGATGAGCTCTTGGGTAGAACAAGATCTCTTAAATAAAAGAGTTTTGGAATAGCTCTTATTTTATACAAACTGACTTTATCGTCTAGGACAATATCAATATTGTCCTGGCCGATCATCATAAATTTTGCTCAATCAGCCCGGTCAGTTTGGGACAATCAGAAGATTTTTTGTCATATCGTCCAGGCCGATATACTATAATCTTATATGATCAGTACAATTCCTAGAATATCATCCAGAGAATCGCTCTGAAAGGATGTTTGGATGATGAAAAAATAGCTTGATTGTTCAGGCCGTTCTCATGATCGTCCTAGACGATTAGTTCAAATCTATAAAACTCATCCTGAATATCCCCCTGAATAGAAGCTGATGTCAATCAGCCATGCGATCATCCTAGACAATCCTACAATAGTCCTAGTGATGTGATCATGCAATCAAACCTTAATTGCTTTCCTTAATTGCTAGATTAATTTAGGCATAATTGTGCGGCATAGTCCAGGCTGATGTCCTGGACGATATCTAAAAAGAAAGAATATCTAAATATATCTGGCGACTGATTCTTTATGATTTGACCCTATCATCTCAGCCGATACTAATATCATCCAGGATAATATGCTTAATGATGGCTGCCTTAACCATGATGCCCTAATTTAGGGTTTCTGTTTTTAACAGATTATCCAAGATGATGTTTGGATCGTCCCGGATGATATGATCAAAATAGAGAAATCTAACTAATAGATAGAAATTTTCTCTCATGTGTGTGTGTGCAAGGTTACTTAGCATCAAAAACAACATCTTTTATAATAGACTTAAGAAAAGAAAAAAATACAAACTGACTCAGACGTAATCTACCCAATCTTGAGCTGATTCAAATTGCAGTCTGATCTTGTGGACTTGAAATGTTAGTAGGCAAGACAGTCGTGGAAAAACATGAATGTTTAATATCATCAAAATTCTAATTCATAAAATCAGATTTGCAACATCTTATTGTATTGTACTTTTTTGGTTCCTTTAATCTGGTGTACTTTCCTTTTTATGATGTCAAAAGGGGAAGTAGCATATGTTGATTATACTATTAGTTTTTTTATTAGTGTTTCCTTTATTAGCTTATGTTTTGCATTATTGTTTTTTGTGTTGTTTAATTTTTTTTAAATTATGTTTTAAAATAAGAAAAATATTCAAAATAAAAAAAATTAATAAAATTATTATTAAAAAAAATTAAATGTTTTCCCCTATTATTTTTAAAGAATTCCTTTAGTGAGGGGGAGAAATTAGGAGGAAATTAAATATAAAATTTATAAATTTAAATTCCAACTATATTTACCATCATAAAAAGGGGGAATTATTATAATCCAGGAGTATGTGATGGTTATAAATATTATTTGTGTGATCTATTACTAATCTCTACTTTACATATATTACTAACTTCTTATGTTACTAACAATTTCAAGTGAAACATATACCGAGCATAATTGAAGAATCAAGACTCAAGATTGTGAAGCATCAAGTCTAAGTAAGTTTATGTTTAATAAAGTATGTACTTTTCTGTATTCTTAAGTTACATTATATAGTCGGTGTATGTTGGTTAAATAATCGAGCTCACACTCACAAGAAGGAATAAAAATTAAATACTTAAATTTTTTTAATACTCGTACTATATGATCTCTATTGAACTGTATGATGCATTAAAAAAATTAATTCAAATATTTATGTCAAATAATTAAAATTAAATTATAACTAATCATATTATATGACCTCTAATCATATAAGAAGATTAGCTTGTTTGTTTAAGCCTTACAGTCGAATCTATATTACCCAAATTAGACAAATTAGAATTTAAAATTTTGATCAAATAATATTGTATAAAAGATTTCATAATGTATGATTATTAATAGATAATGCCTAATTTTGTGTCATAGATTAAGGAATCTAATAATGATCAAATCCAAATCAATGATCGCATTTTGTTCAATCTAAGAGCTCAATAAATGAACCTTAGTTCTTCTTATATGAATATTGATTTGATATAACTAATCAAACTATATGACTTTATATCATATAGGATGATATGTGATGAGAATTGAACCAATTGGATATTACAAGTCTTATATTATATTGTACAATTTTTTTTTATATATTGTATTGTATATTTTTTTGGGGGGGAACCCATAGAGGGGCATATGCATTAATTAAGGAAAAAATTATAAAGTCCTTAAAGGGACCTCAAGCCCACTAAAGCTCATAAGAGCTAGCAAATTAAAGTAAAATAATTCTAAGAGCTTGAGTTCCCTACTAGGAAAAAGTATAATAAAACCTAGATACATTCTAAAGAGCACCGAAAAAGAAGGAAGACAACAAAAAATAGCAATGAGCTTCAGCTTCCTATCCAAAATGTCACCACAATGAACACCTGCACTAAGAAAGTCCTAAAAAAAAAGGTGAAGGCCATGACAGAAAAAAGAAGAAGCAATCTCTATCAGGGTGATAGTTCCGACAAGTATGCATAATACATATAAAAAGGGGCCAACATGAAACCATAATAAGAATACAAACATTATAAGCAGAACAACCTGAGCAACCAACATCAGCCCTATGATTCAAAACAACATGGCCAATAGAAATGCAAGAAGATTCACCACACTTGTTCACCTCCAATATAATATAAATAGCCAAACCATCAATTAATAAAGAGAACCTGGCTCCTTTAATCTTAAAATAGCTGCTAGAATTCCATAAACAATCAGGATGTGATGCACCAAATAGAATCTGGCCACTTGAAATAAGTAGAGAAACTGAAGAAATAGAAAATGAAAACCAGCTGGCAGCCTAGGACACAGGCCACCCAAATAGAGCCCAAGAGGTCCATGAGCCAACACCACCTCACCATAACCATAATACCCAGCCATACATCCATGCTTAACCACTAGGAAATAAATGGAGCACCAAAATCATGAAGGAAAGGGCTAAAGATAAAAGAGCCACAATGCCCAGCGATAGTACCAATCCAAAGACACCAAGAAACACCCAATAACCAAGCCCAGAATCACTAAAAAGTACAAACACCAATAGAAAAAATAGACCATAAAAGAGCAAAACTGAAAGAACACTATGGCACCCAAACAGAAACAAAAAAGTAAAAGGAGTAAATGCCTCAGAGATACACCAGAAAACCAAGCAGAAGGAAACAAAACCAACCAAATTGCTCTAAGAAACACCCTCCATCCACACATAAAACTTACCCATAAAATAAATAAAAATGGACACCAAGAAGCAACACACAAATCCCTCCAAAACACTCACAAAAGACCTCCAACATAAGAAAGAAGGTCTCCCAGGCATCTTGAAAAACAAGGCCTCCCAATTAACAACAAAGAGGACCAAACGAGCAAAAAATAGAATAGAAAGAAACGGCCTCCAAAGCAGCATGAAACCCAAAAAACCCATGGCTACAAGGTTCCAAAAAATTAGAAGTCACAACACCAAAATAAGAACATAGTAGTATAAAAAGAAAAAGGCACAGGAAGAGGACTTAGGAGAAAACCTGAGAGAAAGCCCCTAGATGCAAAAAAAATAGGCTAAGAAACTCTAGTCAATAGCACAAATTAGGTTCTAACATAAGGCATACCAATTTTATCTAATCTTAAAGGACCCTGCAATGGAGTAGGGAGGTTATTAACGTTAAAATCAAACATGCAATGCAGGCCATTCCCCCAATTAGCATGCCAATTAGCACACGCATTACCATCCTTATGAATAAGATAGAAAGAAAAGTTCATAAAGATCAACAAATTCTTAATATCCCTCACCATATAAAAAGAGAATAATTACACACTGAGTGCTCAACAAAATTTAAGAATTGAAAACAATACTTAGAATCAACTCCAATACTAATGTTAGTTAAATGAAGAGAGATGTAAAGCCTTAAACCATAGAGAATAGCCAAAATTATAGCTTTGTTAACATCACAATTCTATGAAGGACCAGCAAAAGCCATAATGAAGCAACTATGATAGTCTCTGATAACCCTACCATAATCCGAAGAAGGCCCAAAGCTAGCCCATCCACATTCAGTTTATAGGAATTAAAAGGGGGTTGATCCAATAAATAATCCTAGGGTCTTTAGGAAGATGATTAACCTCCGGCTTAATCCCTAACTCAGAAGTAGCAGAATGATAGTTCTTAAAATTCTTGGCAGAGAGTAATTTAACATAGTAAAGAGAAACAAGCTTGCCTTTCACATTCTGAATAATCCTATGGTTGTTCAAACCGATACCATTGAAGATAGAATTATTCATATCCAATCATAAATACCACAAAATGAGAGAAGGAATAACATTTCTGATATGGCCTTTGGACTTGATGAACCAACAATTAAGCATAGCATTAAAAGACATTTTAGCATTAAATAAGTTCAATTAAAAAATATCATTAAAATAAATCCAAGTTTTAATAGCTAAGGGACCTGAAAGAAAAACATTATGCATATTTTCAACATAATAATAACATTGGCATCTGGACAGTAAAATAAAACCTCTTTTAATTAAGTTATCATCCATAGGAATGAACTTATGTAAGATTCTCCAAACAAAGACAATTATTGTGGAAGGAATACTTTTATGCCAAAGAAAATAAAAAATATTAGTAACCTCATTCTTAGATCTAAAGGCATGCCAAGCATCCTTTAATCTAAAACCACAATGTTTGGATAAGCCACATAAAAAAAAAAATCATCAGAGTTAGTATTAAGGGGGAGGTTCAAAATTTGTTGAATAATAGAATCAGGAATAACATAAGAAAGCTTGTCATAATCCCAATAATTATCAGAAAAGAAATAATTCACCTTAATCGCCACATTGGAAGATGAATTATTAAGGGAGTCATTAGATTGGCCCCCCAACCAATGATCTTGCCAAAAGAAAATATAACCACCACCAAGCCCCTTGTAGATAAAGGGCTTAACAACCCATTTAATTTTGCACGGGCTTTGCCACACCTTAGAGTCACCTTGGTTAAAAAATAAGTAGTCAGATGCTTACCCACACAATACTTAGCAAACATAAACTTAACCCAAAAGGTCACTTTAGCACAAAAATTATACCATAACTTAAAAAAAAAACATAAGCCAAATCATTCATACTCTTAAACCCCAAGGCCCCTTTTTCTAGGACACCACAACACTTGTCCTAAGAGGACCAAATAATTTTAGTATTGCTACTAGCCCCTTTCTAGAAAAAATTATTAAACTATCTATCAATCCTACTACAAACCACCTAAGTAGGCAGAAGAGTTTGAAAAATATAAACTAGCAAAGAACAAAAAAAAAAACACAACATATGAGAATCAAACGACCCCAAAACTCAGCAAAGTAGAATCCCATGATAGAAGTTTGTTCTACAAAGTAGTAATTAAATCATCAAAAAGAAAGGTATACTTTTTACCTTTAAAAAGAGGCACCCCAAAGTATTTAATAGGCAAATGGTCATGCACAAAACCAGTTAAATTATTAATGGCAAAAATACGATCATTAGGCACTTTCTTAAAAGGAATAAAGCAACACTTATGTTTGTTCACAGCAAGACCAATATCCATTTCAAATTAATGAAAGAAGTCCATGAGTTTATTAATCCTATTAACATAATTATTAGTAAAAATAATAATCTCATCCATAAATTATAAATGATAAATAGGAAAACCACCCAAAGTTCTGAAATAGAGGCTAGGAGATATTTCAAAGAGGTTAGCAAGGCCTCTAGATAAATAATCAATGGTAATAATGAAAAGGAGAGGAGATATCAGATCACCTTTTCTAAGACCATGAGAAGATTTAATAAAACCATTTCTTTTACCATTAATAATGATAGAAAAGTGAGAACCCTCAATGCAATTTTTAATAAGGTTGATAAAATTTAAGTCAAAACCAATCAAATGCAAAATATTATAATGAAAGTTCCAACCAATGTTATCATAAGCCTTGGTAATATCAAGTTTTAAAATCATGTTGTGACAATTTGATTTACCCTTTCATAATTAGTTAGCTTTCTTCCTAAAGCATGCAATGAGGTGACAATTTGAGTAAACATTGTATATATGTCAGAAATTGATTCAGAAAGATTCATACAAAAATGTTCGTAGTCATGCAATAAAATATTCAACCTAGATTATTTAACTTAGTTAGTTCCTTCATATGTTACACACAATCTATCCCAAATTATTTTACCAGTGGCATAAGTTGAAACATGCATATAATCTTAAGATTTCAAAGTACAAAAAAAATAGTTCAAGCATTTTGTATTAAATTGTTCTAGATCTCTTTCTTCAAAAGTCCATTCAGTCAAATGAATTTCCGTTTTAATGTCATTAAGTTCACGAGAAGGTGGTGTATAACATTCTTCAACAAACATCCACATACGATGATCAAGCGATTGTAAAAATATTGACATGCGAGTTTTCCAAAAATCAAAAGGAATATTATCAAACAAAGGTGGATGTGTGATAGAATATCCTTCCATTGTATTAAAATTACCAAATTTATCCATGAATCAAAATTAAAAAAGTTTTCAAACTTAATTTTATGAATCCCGCTTTGATACCACTTGAAAGTGCTCTGATAGCACTTGAAAGTTTGTTAGGGATGTTAAGCCCTTATGAACTAGTCCCAAGACTAATCAAGAGGAGGGGTGAATTGGGATTTTAAAAAATCTTTCGATCAAAACACATTCTTAAAACAAAAACCAAGATTCACTATAGAAATCAAAGTGCGAAAAATAAATAAGGAAGCAGTAATAAAGAATACATAAATTATAGTGATTTGATCAACACGACCTATGTCCACTCCCCCAAGGCGCCCTCCAAGTAATACACTAACTCAACGTCTCTCCTTTTCCCCCCACAGTAAGGTGAAGAATCCTATATAAACCTCCTTTCCACCAACCTAGGTGAGGCAGAGAACCCAACTCATTTTGCTTCCTCCAGAAGAAGGTAGAGAACCTAACTCCTTTTGCTTCTCCTAAAGTAGGCAAAGAACCCAACTCCTTTTGCTTCCTCCTAAAGTAGGCAGAGAATATAACTCCTTTTGCTTCCTCTTGAAGTAGGCATAGAACCATGATCAGATGCTGAAGTTTTCCTCTCTAGAACCCCCCAAGAAACTAAGGATGATGATTGGAGAAGATGACGACAGATCATTGCTTGAAGCAACCTTTGTGAACTCCCTCACAAACTCCCCCTCATAAGATCCTCTCTCTCTCTCTCTCTCTCTCTCTCTCTCTCTCTCCCTTTCTCTCCTCTTGGCTCTCTCAAGTTAGAACAATAGCAAAAGATGAGCTCTTGGGTAGAACAAGAGCTCTTAAATAAAAGAGTTTTGGAATAGCTCTTATTTTATACAAACTTACTTTATCGTCTAGGATAATATGAATATTGTCCTGGCCGATCATCATAAATTTTGCTCAATCAGCCCGGTTAGTTTGGGACAATCAGAAGATTTTTTGTCATATCGTCCAGGCCGATATACTATAATCTTATATGATCAGTACAATTCCTTGAATATCATCCAGAGAATCGCTCTGAAAGGATGTTTCGATGATGAAAAAATAGCTTGATTGTTCAGGCCGATATCACGATCGTCCTAGACGATTAGTTCAAATCTATAAAACTCATCCTGAATATCACCCTGAATAGAAGCTGATGTCAATCAGCCATGCGATCATCCTTGACAATCCTACAATAGTCCCAGTGATGTGATCATGCAATCAAACCTTAATTGCTTTCCTTAATTGCTAGATTAATTTAGGCATAATTGTGCGGCATAGTCCAGGCTGATGTCCTGGACGATATCTAAAAAGAAAGAATATCTAAATATATCTGGCGACTGATTCTTTATGATTTGACCCTATCATCTCAGCCGATACTAATATCATCCAGGACAATATGCTTAATAATGGCTGCCTTAACCATGATGCCCTAATTTAGGGTTTCTGTTTTTAACATATTATCCAAGATGATGTTTGGATCGTCCCGGATGATATGATCAAAATAGAGAAATCTAACTAATAGATAGAAATTTTTTCTCATGTGTGTGTGTGCAAGGTTACTTAGCATCAAAAACCAAATCTTTTATAATAGACTTAAGAAAAGAAAAAAATACAAACTGACTCAGACCTAATCTACCCAATCTTGAGCTGATTCAAATTACAGTCTGATCTTGTGGACTTGAAATGTTAGTAGGCAAGACAGTCGTGGAAAAACATGAATGTTTAATATCATCAAAATTCTAATTCATAAAATCAGATTTGCAACATCTTATTGTATTGTACTTTTTGGGTTCCTTTAATCTGGTGTACTTTCCTTTTTATGATGTCAAAAGGGGAAGTAGCATATGTTGATTATACTATTAGTTTTTTTATTAGTGTTTCCTTTATTAGCTTATGTTTTGCATTATTGTTTTTTGTGTTGTTTAATTTTTTTTAAATTATGTTTTAAAATAAGAAAAATATTCAAAATAAAAAAAAAATTAATAAAATTATTATTAAAAAAAATTAAATACTTTTCCCTATTATTTTTAAAGAATTCCTTTAGTGAGGGGGAGAAATTAAGAGGAAATTAAATATAAAATTTATAAATTTAAATTCCAACTATATTTACCATCATAAAAAGGGGGAATTATTATAATCCAGGAGTATGTGATGGTTATAAATATTATTTGTGTGATCTTTTACTAATCTCTACTTTACATATATTACTAACTTCTTATGTTACTAACAATTTCAAGTGAAACATATACCAAGCATAATTGAAGAATCAAGACTCAAGATTGTGAAGCATCAAGTCTAAGTAAGTTTATATTTAATAAAGTATGTACTTTTCTGTATTCTTAAGTTACATTATATAGTCGGTGTATGTTGGTTAAATAATCGAGCTCACACTCACAAGAAGGAATAAAAATTAAATACTTAAATTTTTTTAATACTCATACTATATGATCTCTATTATACTTTATGATGCATTAAAAAAATTAATTCAAATATTTATGTCAAATAATTAAAATTAAATTATAACTAATCATATTATATGACCTCTAATCATATAAGAAGATTAGCTTGTTTGTTTAAGCCTTACAGTCGAATCTATATTACCCAAATTAGACAAATTTGAATTTAAAATTTTGATCAAATAATATTGTATAAAAGATTTCATAATGTATGATTATTAATAGATAATGCCTAATTTTGTCTCATAGATTAAGGAATCTAATAATGATCAAATCCTAATCAATGATCGCATTTTGTTCAATCTAAGAGCTCAATAAATGAACCTTAGTTCTTCTTATATGAATATTGATTTGATATAACTAATCACACTATATGACTTTATATCATATAGGATGATATGTGATGAGAATTGAACCAATTGGATATTACAAGTCTTATATTATACTGTACAATTTTTTTATATATATTGTATTGTATATTTTTTTTGGGGGGAACCCACAGAGGGGCATATGCATTAATTAAGGAAAAAATTATAAAGTCCTTAAAGGGATCTCAAGCCCACTAAAGCTCATAAGAGCTAGCAAATTAAAGTAAAATAATTCTAAGAGCTTGAGTTCCCTACTAGGAAAAAGTATAATAAAACCTAGATACATTCTAAAGAGCACCGAAAAAGAAGGAAGACAACAAAAAATAGCAATGAGCTTCAGCTTCCTATCCAAAATGTCACCACAACGAACACCTGCACTAAGAAAGTCCTAAAAAAAAAGGTGAAGGCCATGACAGAAAAAAGAAGAAGCAATCTCTATCAGGGTGATAGTTCCGACAAGTATGCATAATACATATAAAAAGGGGCCAACATGAAACAATAATAAGAATACAAACATTATAAGCAGAACAACCTGAGCAACCAACATCAGCCCGATGATTCAAAACAAAAAGGCCAATAGAAATGCAAGAAGATTCACCACACTTGTTCACCTCCAAGATAATATAAATAGCCAAACCATCAATTAATAAAGAGAACCTGGCTCCTTTAATCTTAAAATAGCTGCTAGAATTCCATAAACAATCAGGATGTGATGCACCAAGAAAAGAACCTGGCCACTTGAAATAAGTAGAGAAACTGAAGAAATAGAAAATGAAAACCAGCTGGCAGCCTAGGACACAGGCCACCCAAATAGAGCCCAAGAGATCCATGAGCCAACACCACCTCACCATAACCATAATACCCAGCCATACATCCATGCTTAACCACTAGGAAATAAACGGAGCACCAAAATCATGAAGGAAAGGGCTAAAGATAAAAGAGCCACAATGCCCAGCGATAGTACCAATCCAAAGACACCAAGAAACACCCAATAACCAAGCCCAGAATCACTAAAAAGTACAAACACCAATAGAAAAAATAGGCCATAAAAGAGCAAAACTGAAAGAACACTATGGCACCCAAACAGAAACAAAAAAGTAAAAGGAGTAAATGCCTCATAGATAAACACCAGAAAACCAAGCAGAAGGAAACAAAACCAACCAAATTGCTCTAAGAAACACCCACTATCCACACATAAAACTTACCCATAAAATAAATAAAAATGGACACCAAGAAGCAACACAAAAATCCCTCCAAACACTCACAACAGACCTCCAACATAAGAAAGAAGGTCTCCCAGGCATCTTGAAAAACAAGGCCTCCCAAGTAACAACAAAGAGGACCAAACGAGCAAAAAATAGAATAGAAAGAAACGGCCTCCAAAGCAGCATGAAACCCAAAAAACCCATGGCTACAAGGTTCCAAAAAATTAGAAGTCACAACACCAAAATAAGAACAGAGTAGTATAAAAAGAAAAAGGCACATGAAGAGGACTTAGAAGAAAACCTGAGAGAAAGCCCCCAGATGCAAAGAAAATAGGCTAAGAAATTCTAGCCAACAGCACAAATTAGGTTCTAACATAAGGCATACCAATTTTATCTAATCTTAAAAGACCCTGCAACGGAGTAGGGAGGTTATTAACGTTAAAATCAAACATGCAATGCAGGCCATTCCCCCAATTAGCATGCCAATTAGCACACGCATTACCATCCTTATGAATAAGGTAGAAAGAAAAGTTCATAAAGATCAACAAATTCTTAATATCCCTCACCAGATAAAAAGAGAATAATTACACACTGAGTGCTCAACAAAATTTAAGAATTGAAAACAATACTTAGAATCAACTCCAATACTAATGTTAGTTAAATGAAGAGAGATGTAAAGCCTTAAACCATAGAGAATAGCCAAAATTATAGCTTTGTTAACATCAAAATTCTATGAAGGACCAGCAAAAGCCATAATGAAGCAACTATGATAGTCTCTGATAACCCTACCATAATCCGAAGAAGGCCCAAAGCTAGCCCATCCACATTCAGTTTATAGGAATTAAAAGGGGGTTGATCCAATAAATAATCCTAGGGTCTTTAGGAAGATGATTAACCTCCGGCTTAATCCCTAACTCAGAAGTAGCAGAATGATAGTTCTTAAAATTCTTGGCAGAGAGTAATTTAACAGAGTAAAGAGAAACAAGCTTGCCTTTCACATTCTGAATAATCCTATGGTTGTTCAAACCGATACCATTGAAGATAGAATTATTCATATCCAATCATAAATACCACAAAATGAGAGAAGGAATAACATTTCTGATATGGCCTTTGGACTTGATGAACCAACAATTAAGCATAGCATTAAAAGACATTTTAGCATTAAATAAGTTCAATTAAAAAATATCATTAAAATAAATCCAAGTTTTAATAGCTAAGGGACCTGAAAGAAAAACATTATGCATATTTTCAACATAATAATAACATTGGCATTTGGACAGTAAAATAAAACCTCTTTTAATTAAGTTATCATCCATAGGAATGAACTTATGTAAGATTCTCCAAACAAAGACAATTATTGTGGAAGGAATACTTTTATGCCAAAGAAAATAAAAAATATTAGTAACCTCATTCTTAGATCTAAAGGCATGACAAGCATCCTTTAATCTAAAACCACAATGTTTGGATAAGCCACATAAAAAAAAATCATCAGAGTTAGTATTAAGGGGGAGGTTCAAAATTTGTTGAATAATAGAATCAGGAATAACATAAGAAAGCTTGTCATAATCCCAATAATTATCAGAAAAGAAATAATTCACCTTAATCGCCACATTGGAAGATGAATTATTAAGGGAGTCATTAGATTGCCCCCCCAACCAATGATCTTGCCAAAAGAAAATATAACCACCACCAAGCCCCTAGTAGATAAAGGGCTTAACAACCCATTTAATTTTGCACGGGCTTTGCCACACCTTAGAGTCACCTTGGTTAAAAAATAAGTAGTCAGATGCTTACCCACACAATACTTAGCAAACATAAACTTAACCCAAAAGGTCACTTTAGCACAAAATTATACCATAACTTAAAAAAAAAACATAAGCCAAATCATTCATACTCTTAAACCCCAACGCCCCTTTTTCTAGGACACCACAACACTTGTCCTAAGAGGACCAAATAATTTTAGTATTGCTACTAGCCCCTTTCTAGAAAAAATTATTAAACTGTCTATCAATCCTACTACAAACCACCTAAGTAGGCAGAAGAGTTTGAAAAATATAAACTAGCAAAGAACAAAAAAAAAACACAACATATGAGAATCAAACGACCCCAAAACTCAGCAAAGTAGAATCCCATGATAGAAGTTTGTTCTACAAAGTAGTAATTAAATCATCATAAAGAAAGGTATACTTTTTACCTTTAGAAAGAGGCACCCAAGGTATTTAATATGCAAATGGTCATGCACAAAACCAGTTAAATTATTAATGGCAAAAATACGATCATTAGGCACTTTCTTAAAAGGAATAAAGCAACACTTATGTTTGTTCACAGCAAGACCAATATCCATTTCAAATTAATGAAAGAAGTCCATGAGTTTATTAATCCTATTAACATAATTATTAGTAAAAATAATAAACTCATCCATAAATTATAAATGAGAAATAGGAAAACCACCCAAAGTTCTGAAATAGAGGCCAGGAGAAATTTCAAAGAGGTTAGCAAGGCCTCTAGATAAATAATCAATGGTAATAATGAAAAGGAGAGGAGATATCAGATCACCTTTTCTAAGACCACGAGAAGATTTAATAAAACCATTTATTTTACCATTAATAATGATAGAAAAGTGAGAACCCCAATGCAATTTTTAATAAGGTTGATAAAATTTAAGTCAAAACCAATCAAATGCAAAATATTATAATGAAAGTTCCAACCAATGTTATCATAAGCCTTTCACCCCTAACATCCAGATCTTGGCAAAATTCTTGGGCCAAGGAATATTATTAGTAAGAGAGAAGTTAAATCGTTCATAAGGATTTTATAGAGCAATTTATTAAAAAATGTGCATAGACTAATATGTCTAAAGTCATTCCAATTACTAACACAATTATTTTTGGGAATAATTAAGTATAATCGAAGTAGAAGTAAAAAACTTTGGAATATAATTTCCAGTTAAAAAGTTATTAACAACAGAATGAAGATCATTACTAATAATGTGATAGGTTTTTTTAAAAACTATAGTGGTGAAGCCATCCGGCCCTACCATAGAATCACCATTAATGCATGAATAAAATCTTTAACTTCCTCAAAAGTAGGAGGTTTAGAAAGAAGTTCATAATCCTCTTGATTAATAAGGTTTGGGATAATATCAGGGTTATCAATATAAGCAGGATTAAAATCTTTATTAAGATGCTTTGAAAATAAATAACTACTAAATTAGCAATTTCTAAGCCATCCTCAGTAATAGAGCCATCATCTCGATTAATTTTATTAATAGAAGTTTTGGCACATTTCCTCTTAACCAAGGCATGGAAATATTTGGTATTATTAGCACCTTCAATAAGATGTTTCTCAGCCACTTTTTGTTTTCAAAAAGCTTCCTCTTGAGCTTGTAATTTATGAAGACTAGACCTGTCAATTTCGGGTCACGGATCAGGTTCGGGTCGAACCCGAAACTGACCCGGTACTATTCGGGTTCGGGTTGACCCGACCCGTTTTTAAAAACGGGTCAATTTTCATGACCCTAACCTGACCCGCTTCGAGTTCGGGTCAACCCGACCTGACCCGCGACGGGTTGGCACGAACACTGAGCTGCAGCTGGCGGCAACGGATGCCGGCGAAAACAGCCGGTGAATGCAGCCAGCGTCATTCCAGGCGGGGAAATGTTTACCGGGGGCATTCTTGGAATGCCCTGAATGTCCTCACTTAGACACTTATGTTTTGAAATTTTTTTTTTTATATTCCTTAAAGAAATCTTCCATGTGGGCCCCACATTTGTCTTGCACCAGCGACATGCACATGGGAGGGGGTAGTGAAGGACCGAAGGTGCAGGGATTTATTGTGCAAATTCTGCGTTTAGGCCCCTTTTGCCTTTTCATATTTACAAAGAAATCCATTTTCTTTACATAAAAAACTTTAGTTATTTTTGTGTATTTTTTTTTCAATTAAAAAAAGGAAAATATGAGGGGTTTTATGTAAATGAGTAAATAACACTTTGGATGAAGTCATGCTCTCGCCTGGATGCATTGGAAATCGCAGGAGCAGACTGTAGACTGGTACGACTTATGAGGCCTGAGGGGTTTTTAAATTAACAAATATTATTTTATTTTGTGTGACACTCCACGCGAACCGCTGCGGGATGTGAGCTCGAGACGAATGCGAGTGCAGAGCGAACCAGCGATGCGGACACCATCCTCGGGACTCAACTCATGACGCGGGAATCTAATTTTTTAAAATTAAACGGGTTTTCGGGTTTACCCGGCAACCCGCCGGGTCAACCCGAACCCGACCCATTTTTGCAAACGGGTCGGTTTTCCGGACCCGAACCAGACCCGCTTCGGGTTCGGGTCAACCCAAACCCGAAAATTCCGGGTCGGTTTCGGGTCGGGTTTTCGGGTCGGGTCCAATATTGACAGGTCTAATGAAGACTATCTTTAGCATCCCTCAGTAACCTAAAGTTACCATTAGAAGGAGTCATTGAAATTGAGTCTCAATAGTATTCACATTCTCTTCAACATTCAAAATATTATAGAAAAATATTTTTAAACACATTATGATTCCACTAGTTTGAGGCTTGCTTAGGCCTTTTTAGTTTAAACCAAAGTCTCCTCATGCAAAAGATAGAGTTATCCGGATGTAAAAGAGAATGCCAATTTTCCTGAACCAAGTCCAGAAAGGAATCATGAAGCAACCACATGTTTTGAAATCTAAATTGACAAGGAGAGTTAACATGCCTAATCTTAAGAGAAATAAGCAAAGGAGAATGATCAGAAAGAGTCCTACTAAGATGCTCAACTCTAATAAAATTAAAAGAGTTAAACCATCAATCATTGAACAACATGTGTTCCAACCTTTTCCATAAGTGCCCACTATTCCAAGTGAAATTGTTACTAGAAAAGCTAATATCCACTAAATTACATTCCATAATCATACTATTAAAATCCTCCATAGGTTGATAGATAGGAGATAAGCCATCTTTACATTCAGAAGGATTAGAGATAATATTAAAATTCCCTCCAACAAGCCAAGGCATGTTACAAATACTATGAAAATGGATAAGTTGCTCCCATAATACTTTCCTATTATAACGAGAAGAAACAACATAAATAAAAGAAGCACAACAATATAAATTTAAAACCTCAATATTACAATACATAACTTGATTGAAATCTCCAATTATATCTATATGAAATAGATCTTTCCATAGCACCCAAATCGTATTAGCCACATTTGAAATAACATATTTAAAACCTATATATCTAGCAGTACCAAGTAATTTAGCAGAGGAAATAATATATTATAAAAAAATAAGAATAGAAACATTATAAATACAACATAAATTATTAACACATAACTTAGAAGAGGGACACTCAATGCCCCTAACATTTCAAATAATAGAGTTAAACATAAAAAATAGGGTGTCAATGACTAGTATGAGATCGGGGGGGTTCTAGGAGATTATAAAATGATGTTCTTGTTTTTCCTCCCTCTTCTACAATGAAACTTTATGTAACTAGTGTCATTATCATCTTTAGCAAAAAAAATTTAGGCACAATATCTATATCCTCAATATCAGTAAAGGCATCTATGATATTGCATGTTTAAGGAGACATTGAGCATAACTGTCTGCTTATTATCATGTGGTAGCTCACCCTCCTCGAAGATATCACCCTCTTCGTCATAATTTTTACTACTCAATTCACTTCCAACATCACTATAGAAATTTCAAGTATTGCTGGCAGCCAATACCGACAGTCATATAGCCACCGATAATACTGATGATTATATTGGCGGTTAAACTGTCGGTATTAACTTGAGGTTAGTTAATTAATCGCTGTCGAAATTAGCGGCGGTCTAATAACTGGTGGTTAGGCTATTGGTTTTATTTTTTATTGGTGCTTTCTTGGAGGCTATTACCTCTGATTTTAAGTGAAGTTTTTCTAACAGTTCGAACTGCCCGAAAACTACTAGAAAATGCCATAAATTTAGCCATCCCGAGCATTCTGCTTCATTTCCTCACCTTCTCCTCTCTCTCTCGCTACAGAAGCTCACTCCTACTCCTTCAGTTCCTTATGATCTATCATGGCTCCTGCACAAGAATTCGACCACTGACAACCTCTCTTTGGCCAAAGATCTTGCCCCCACTCTAGCATCAGAGCACAACCAAAATATACCCGCAAAACTGATGTCCAAACCAAATTTAGGTTTGCATTTTTTTTCTCAAATTTGCTATTTGGTGGTTTGAGCAAGTATTTTCCTATTTCACTTGTATTAAATCAATGATTAGCATTAATTCCATATCTTTTTGCTTTACTCATGGATGTTCTCACTAGACATTTGCAAGAGGATGTACCTTGGAGTTTTATTTTTGCTCATTATATTCTTCTTGTTGATTTTGGGAAATCAAGTCATTTAATTAGAGTACACATTTTAGATATCTTGTGACTATTATTCATATTGATCATGAAATAGATTGGGATATTATTAGTAGAATTGAAGGTTGTTGGTTGAAGTGGAGGAATGCATAAGTTTTTGTTGTGGAGGAATGCAATGCTTTATAGTGCTGAATTTTGGTCATTAAAAGAGAAGAATAATAGTTAAGTGTTGCTGAGATGAGAATGCTCAGGTGGATTAGTGGACTTACTCTAAGAGACAGGATATGAAGCGAGCATATTCAAGAAAAGGTTGGAGTAGTTCTAGTGACATATATGATTAGAGAGAGTCGCCTTAGATGGTTTGGTCATGTAAAACATCAGCCTTCCAATGACTTTATTAGGAGAGTAGATGTATTAGATTTGATCTTTGTTAAGAAAGGTAGAAGTAGATCTAAAAAGACTTTGTTAGAAAATATTAGAAATAACTTTTCTTTATTAAATTTGAATGAGAATTTGACTCTTAACATGACACAATGGGGAAAAAAGGATTCATGTAGCCGGCCCCATGTACTGGGATAAAGGCTTGATGTTGTTATAGTTGCAAGAGGATATACCTTAGTGTTTGCTTTTTGCTCATAATTTCACAACTTGTTGATAAGACTAGAGATGGAGTTTAAGGTAAAATTGAATTACGGAGGTCAACCTAGCTTAGAGGATTTTACCTTGGTATTTGCTTTTTGTTAATGATATTCTTCTTGTTGATAAGACTAGAGAGAGAGTTCAAGGTAAACTTGAATTATGGAGGTCAAGGTAAGCCTATACCTTGGTGTTTTTTTTTTCCTTAGAGGATGTACTCAACTCCCCATTTAGAATTATGTGAATATATTTATGCTAATTTCAAGCCAAAGTGACTATACAAAGTGACAAGTAATCCTAACATGCATGCATTTTTAGATGTTCAAATCATATCAAATTTGATTTTAAAATTTCCTAGGAGTTATAGGAATGAATTTTCTCTCTCCATAATGTTTTTTCACATAAATTATTTATCTTGTATTGTTGTATTTATTGTATGGTTTGTGAATGCATTCCAATTCAAATAAAGTAAACTTATTCAAAAGTAAAGCACATATTGAAAGTGATCAGATGACACTAAAAAGTGCTCTGATATCACTTGAAAGTTTGTTAGGGATGTTAAGCCCTACAGAACTGGCCCAAGGCTAACAAAGAGAGAGGTGAATTGGATAACTTTAAAACCAAAGATAAAACTCAAACCAAAATCACCACATAAATCAAAGTGCAGAAGAAAATAATGCGGAAGTAATAATAAGAAAATAACACACCAGTTTATAGTGGTTCGGTCAATCATTGACCTACGTCCACTCCTTAGAGGCACCCTCCAAGTATTGCACTAAAACAAGTGTCTCTCCTTTAGCCCCCACAGCTAGGCGGAGAAGCCCTTACAAAATCACTTCCACCTTCCCCGGTACGGCGGAGTCGCCGGGTCCTTTGACACCAAAGAGATCTTCTTCTTTGGTGAACTTACCTCGAGACAAGCCTTGAATCCGATGGTACGAAGGTGCGAGTTCGCCAGAGAAACCGTGTGGAATCCCCACCACACTCCCTTGAGTTCCTCCCCCACACAGGATCTTCTCCCTCTCAAACTCCACCCTTTCCTCTCTCCCTTTCAAGCTCTCTCTTCAAGTTTCCCCCATAAGAACGAAGCTATAATGGTTGCCAAAGACACTTACAAAGTGCATTGTCATAGCTTAAATAGAAGAGCTAAAAATGAGCTCATTAATGCAAGTTGCCGACATTATCATCCAGGACGATATACATATCGTCCTGGCTGATTAGTTCAAGTATGAGGAAAATCGTTCTGAATATCGCCCTGAAATGAAGCTGGACGATGTCTAATCGTCCCAGATTATCTTACGATCGGCCCGGACAAAATCACCATGAATTGCTTTCCAAAATTGCCAGAGAAATTTTGGAAAAAATGTCCTGAATCGTCTTGGCCGATATTTTATAGTCCAAGCCGATCCACCAGGCCAATATCCAAAAATAAGAATTTCCTAAGTAGACCTGGCGGCAGATTCTTTCTGAATTGAGCCTATCGTCCTGGACGATACAAAATCGTTCAAGACGATGTGTTTTGCATAATGACAGCGGTTTTAATGAGGATGCCCTAATTAGGATTTTTGCTTTTGAATAGATCATCCCGGCCGATATAAATATCATTCAGGACGATGTTATCAAAAACAGTAAACTCTAGGGAACAGTCAGAAACTCTTATACGTTACAAAGCATCAGGAGCCACAACAAATACAATAGACTCAAGAAAGGAAAAAGTGTACAAATTGATTCAGACCTAGTCTACCTAATCTTGAGCTAATTCCAAATTGCAGTACGATCATGTGAACTTGAAATGTTAGTAGAAAGCATTCATAGAGAAAAAGAATGTTTGCTATCATCAAAATCATAAGCCATAGATCCACAACACATACACTTGTTCAGGTTGCATATGTTCTAATAATTGATTTTACAACTTTATAGGGAAACGTTTACTTTAACATCCAAATGAATATCCAAGAAGAGAGATATTGGATGTATAATAGATTATTACTGGGTCAAAGAGGATTGATAGATGAATTTATAGAGAGAGTTGAGACTTTTATTCAAGTTTTATCTCAACTACCTTCCTTCAAGTTTGATGGAATGTTTAGATATACATATTTGAAACACAAAAATCAAGCATTCCTCAAACCCGATAATGTGAAGGTTAATTTATATCATAGGAAATTTATTCCAGACTATTGGATTTGGACCTCATATGGCAAGTACAAGCCACACACAGATACTCATGCCAGTCCATCCATAGCTTTTGAAACATTTGATGAAGATCAAATGAGTAGACCGTATGAAGACCTTATTCTTAGTGTAGTGGGTCCTAATTTAAGGGCTAGTATGGAAGAGCCACCAAATGCAAAAACTAAAAAATTTAAGAGCTACTACATGGAGCTCAAAAACCAATTTAGGATGGTTATAAAACTCATTAAAATTTATCAATTGTAGTGAGAATGCTAAGTATCAAAATTGAATATAATATTTCTCATAATTGTTATAATGACTTCGTTGGTCTTCTCAAGAAAACTAATCCAATAGATAATTTAATTCCCTCAGATTTGTACAGAATGAAGAAATTAGTATCCAAGTTGGGTCTCACTGTTACAAAAATTAATTGTTATATCAATGGATGTATGTTATACTACAAGGATGATGCAATAGAAGTTTAATGTCGCACCTATAATGTGCCTCAATTTAAGCAAACATTGAGAAGACAATGTCATCAAAAGAAAGATGTTCTATATTCCCGTTAATTTTATTTACCTATCATTTCATGACTTCAGCGACTCTATGCATCAATGTGTTCAGCAGGTAATATGAGATGACATAAGGATAAATTAGTAAATAGTGGTGTTCTTTCTCATCCATCAAATGCTGAAGCATGGAAAAATTTTGATCAAGTACATGATTAATTTGCTGTTGAACCAAGCAACATAAGATTGAGATTATGTGTTGATGTGTATGACTATCCCGTAAATATTCTTAACACTTATAATACCTAGACTACATAATCCAAAAGTAAAAATTGATATTTTTTTGCAACCATTAATTGATGATCTCAAGTTATTATGGGTAGAAGATGTTTTCACGTATGACATCTCAACAAAACAATTTTTTTTCCTTTGAGCTGCATTGCTTTAGACCATTGACGATTTTTCAGCTTATGATATTTTGTCATGTTAGAGCACAACAGAAAAATTAGCTTGCCCTTAATGTATTGAGAATAATAAAGATTTCATACTAAAATATGGAGGAAAAAAATATTTGGTTCGATTATCATTATATGTTCCTACATGCTGATCATCTTTTTAGAAGGAATAAGGAAGTATTCATTAAAAATAGGGTTGAGAGGTCACCTCCTCCACCCATATTAAGTGGTGATGATATATTACAAAGACTTTGTGACGACCCCAAGATTCGTGTAGCGAAAGGATTCATCTGATTGTTCTATTGCCTCTTTTTTTTTCTTTTCTTTCTATCGGTTTCCTCGTTTGTTGTTCATATCAATCCATACATACATATATCCAGAGCCAGAGATAATTACATTACAAAAAAGAAGCAGCAGCGGATACTATAATTCACAAATAGTACAACAGTCAGAGTACAGCCAAAAGAGAAAACTACACTAGCCGTACAGGCTACAAAAGAAAGCCTACCAAGGCTACAAAAGAAAAAGCTACAGAACTCGACAGAAAGATCTTCAAGCTGGAAGCCCTACACCTGAAATCATTAACCACATATAATGAGCTTACAAAGCCCAGCAGGTCACCAAAGCCTACAACTGAAATCAAAGCACGACACTAAAAACAATATGCAGGTTAATCAACTCAAGTCAAATCAATCAGTCGTACATGATCAATGAGTCAATGCAATACAGAAATCAATACGGAACAGAAATCAATAAAATCAATAACTAGTAGGAAATCCATAAAGCTCAAAAATCAATGCGTCAATCCATTCTCTATAATCTCTATCATAGCAATCGATAACATCAATTACATCAATACAATCGTCTAGTCGTCTTACTTATCGTATCACATCAGTCAAATCAATAGAGTGGAATCGTATCGGAACATATACTTGTAAATCAATCTATCGTTCAATCTCACTTACTTCTTATCAATACGGTAGTGTATGTATCCATATCCATAAAAAGAACCATCCATTGACGACCACGAACGATGCTACAACAGTGAAATCGTATCAATCAATTCTGCCAGTCAATAGTATCAATCAGCTCAAAATCCCAATAAACGATCAAGTTAATACGGCGAAAGATCAATTGAAATCAAATCAATACAAAGATCAATTGAAATCAAATCAATACAAAGATCAATTGAAATCTATTTTACGATAAATTAAATCCATACGGCAACAATCCATTCAATCAATCACTCGATAATCGGTATGACGAATCAATGTATCAATATATCAATAGCATGTCAGGATCTGTCGTATCAATAGCATCCATATGTCAATATCATATCTATATCAATGTCGATGTCGGTATCTATCAATCGATACAATCTATATCAATATTAGTGTCAATATCTATGAATCAATACGCAGAATCCATATTAATATCGGTGCCGGTATCTATGAATCAATCAAGTCAATAATATCAATCAAAAATCAATACGATAAATCAATAAATCCATTCAATAATAAATCAATTCAATAAATCCATCAATATCAATAAATCAATCAGAAATTAATAAATCGATGCATATCAGAAAATCCATACAATGCACTATCGTACACATGCAAATCCATACAATGGTCTTACTCGACAAGCACAAACACTAGCTATTATCAATAGTGCTGTTGTAGAAATCCATAGTGCTGTTGTAAAATCCATATCGCTGTTGTAGATATCCGCACGTTGGTTTCGATCAAGAAGAGTCGTCACTCTTTTGCCCGTCGGCCGCCCGTCGGCATATAAAACTCCTTATAACTCCCAATCGTTATATCGATGATCTATGATTTAAAGGAAAGCTCGTCGGCCCACCATCCTATACAGGTCAAGTTCTATCTCCAACCAACGTTCAACCAGGTTCCCACTTGTCTTTCAGTAACAATCAATTCAATGCAATAATCGATGCAATAAGCAGTATTAAAGAAATCTAGAACAATCATATCAATAGTCATGCACATAACAATTCAATCTATCAACTCCGGGAAAATCAGAAATCATACAAAAATCGGGCAGAGTAGCGGCAGTCTACAGAATTTACACAGAAATCTCCAAAAATTACAATTCACCAAATTAATACAGAACGTGCACAGTAACATTATAAGACTATTCTTCTACTGCTCAAACCAATTCAGACATCATAATAAATTGCAGTCAAAATAAAACTCCGCAGAACCAAAACGGACCGGATGAAATCTGCCAGAAAATAATCAAAACATGCAGAATAATCACATCTACAACATACCAAAAGTTATGCGGTGAAATCTTCGCCAGTACCAAACCGGGTACGAAAATCACTTACAAAAACACAAATCTGAGCACCATTTTACAAAACCTCAAAATCTTCGAAAACAAAAGTAGGGTTCGGAGTCTTTACAGCGAGACAAATAAAATATCCAATAGCAACGAACGACGAAAATCGCTCCGCGGGCCCCGAAATCGGACTTCTTCCTTTGCTTTTCCGCTCTTTCTCTCTCTTCAAAATATCTGATTTTATAAAATGATTTTCTCTCTCATCGAATCGAGCTGATTTCCTTATAACATTAGTCTGATCGGCCTGGCCGATCGCCACATCGTCCTGGCTGATCAGAACAAACTCGAATCGGCCCGGCCGATTCCTCAGGCCGATAATTAATTTTCCTTGGATGATAAAAACCCTTGCTCACTGACTTGTGCTTGGCATTGATCGTCCCAGGACGATCAAGAATCGGCCTGGATGATCCCGTCCAGAAATCATTCCAGAAAGCACTCCTGAAATTAGCTGTTTTCAATGCACTGATCGGCCTGGACGATCTCAGCATCGTCCCGGCCGATCCTGGGGAAAAATCACTTTTCCCAGCAGCTACAGCAAAGGAACGAGGTCTCACAATCTCCCCACCTTAGAAAAATGTCATCCCGACATTTCCCTATGGGTACAGAGCAAAACAAAAGCAAAACGAAACAAAATAGAGCTAATCTAATCACTCAATAAATCGCGCAAATCACAACGAAACAGACGATAAACAAAACTCGTACCAGTCACATTTGCAGGCATTCCTGGTGCATCCTCCTCCATCTCTTGCTCATTTCCAATCAGATCAGTCGGGACAGTCGGAGCAGTCGGGACCATCGGAACAGGTCCTTGCCTAAGTTTAGAACTTGGGCATCCCGTCATTCTATGTCCATATCCACCACATCGGAAACATTGCCCAGTCCTCCGATAACATTGTCCTGAATATCTTTTCCCACAACATGTACAAACATTAAACCTTGCTCTGTTACCTTCCCCACTTTTCTTGCTACGGCCAGAGCGTTTTGCTAATTTGTCGCTCACCATTTGAGCGACCATGTCAGCAAACTTATTCATATTTGCAAATGTGAGTGGGAGATCAGTAGCAGACTCAACTTTCTTTCCTTTCGGATCCATTGGCCTGATCAATACAAATCATTCGAATCAAAATCGCGGAAATCAAATACGTATAACAAAACAAATCAAATAATGCAATCATCAACTCTGGATATAATCAAATCCTTTTCACTACACTCGCTCTGATACCACTTTTGACGACCCCAAGATCCGTGTAGCGAAAGGATTCATCTGATTGTTCTATTGCCTTTTTTTTTCTTTTCTTTCTATCGGTTTCCTCATCTGTTGTTCATATCAATCCATACATACATATATCCAGAGCCGGAGATAATTACATTACAGAAAAGAAACAGCAGTAGATACTATAATTCACAAATAGTACAACAGTCAGAGTACAGCCAAAAGAGAAAACTACACTAGCCGTACAGGCTACAAAAGAAAGCCTACCAAGGCTACAAAAGAAAAAGCTACAGAACTCGGCAGAAAGATCTTCAAGCTGGAGGCCCTGCACCTGAAATCATTAACCACATATAATGAGCTTACAAAGCCCAGCAGGTCACCAAAGCCTACAGCTGAAATCAAAGCACGACACTGAAAACAATATGCAGGTTAATCAACTCAAGTCAAATCAATCAGTCGTACATGATCAATAAGTCAATGCAATATAGAAATCAATACGGAACAGAAATCAATAAAATCAATAACCAGTAGGAAATCCATAAAGCTCAAAAATCAATGCGTCAATCCATTCTCTACAATCTCTATCATAGCAATCGATAACATCAATTAGATCAATACAATCATCTAGTCGTCTTACTTATCATATCACATCAGTCAAATCAATAGAGTGGAATCGTATCGAAACATATACTTGTAAATCAATCTATCGTTCAATCTCACTTACTTCTTATCAATACGGCAGTGTATGTATCCATATCCATAAAAAGAACCATCCATTGACGACCACGAACGATGCTACAACAGTGAAATCGTATCAATCAATTCTGCCAGTCAATAGTATCAATCAGCTCAAAATCCTAATAAACGATTAAGTCAATACGGCGAAAGATCAATTGAAATCAAATCAATACAAAGATCAATTGAAATCAAATCAATACAAAGATCAATTGAAATCTATTTTAAGATATATTAAATCCATACGGCAACAATCCATTCAATCAATCACTCGATAATCGGTTCGACGAATCAATGTATCAATAGCATGTCAGGATCTGTCGTATCAATAGCATCCATATGTCAATATCATATCTATATCAATGTCGATGTCGGTATCTATCAATCGATACAATCTATATCAATATCAGTGTCAATATCTATGAATCAATACGCATAATCCATATTAATATCGGTGCCGGTATCTATGAATCAATCAAGTCGATAATATCAATCAGAAATCAATACGATAAATCAATAAATCCGTTCAATAATAAATCAATTCAATAAATCCATCAATATCAATAAATCAATCAGAAATCAATAAATCGATGCATATCAAGAAATCCATACAATGCACTATCGTACACATGCAAATCCATACAATGATCTTACTTGACAAGCACAAACACTAGCTATTATCAATAGTGCTGTTGTAGAAATCCATAGTGCTGTTGTAGAATCTATATCGCTGTTGTAGATATCCGCACGTTGGTTTCAATCAAGAAGAGTCGTCACTCTTTTGCCCGTCGGCCGCCCGTCGGCATATAAAACTCCTTATAACTCCCAATCGTTATATCTATGATCTATGATTTAAAGGAAAGCCCATCGGCCCACCATCCTGTACAGGTCAAGTTCTATCTCCAAACAACGTTCAACTAGGTTCCCACTTGTCTTTCAGTAACAATCAATTCAATGCAATAATCGATGCAATAAGAAGTATTAAAGAAATCTAGAACAATCATATCAATAGTCATGCACATAACAATTCAATCTATCAATTCCGGGAAAATCAGAAATCATACAAAAATCGGGCAGAGTAACGGCACTCTACAGAATTTACATAGAAATCTCCAAAAATTATAATTCACCAAATTAATACAAAACGTGCACAGTAATATTATAAGACTATTCTTCTACTGCTCAAACCAATTCGGACATCATAATAAATTGCAGTCAAAATAAAACTCTGCAAAACCAAAACGGACCGGATGAAATCTGCCAGAAAATAATCAAAACGTGCAGAAAAATCACATCTACAACATACCAAAAGTTATGCGGTGAAATCTTCGCCAGTACCAAACCGGGTACGAAAATCACTTACAAAAACACAAATCTGAGCACCATTTTACAAAACCTCAAAATCTTCGAAAACAAAAGTAGGGTTCGGAGTCCTTACAGCGAGACAAACAAAATATCCAACAGCAACGAACGACGAAAATTGCTCCGCGGGCCCCGAAATCAGACTTCTTCCTTTGCTTTTCCGCTCTTTCTCTCTCTTCAAAATATCTGATTTAATAAAATGATTTTCTCTCTCCTCGAATCGAGCTGATTTCCTTATAACATTAGACTGATCGGCCCGGCCGATTGCCACATCATCCTGGCCGATCAGAACAAACTTGAATCGGCCCGGCCGATTCCTCAGGCCGATAATTAATTTTCCTTGGACAATAAAAACCCTTGCTCACTGACTTGTGCTTGGCACTGATCGTCCCAAGACGATCAAGAATCGGCCTGGACGATCCCGTCCAGAAATCATTCCAGAAAGCACTCCAGAAATCAGCTGTTTTCAATGCACTGATCGGCCTGGACGATCTCACCATCGTCCCGGCCGATCCTGGGGAAAAATCACTTTTCCCAGCAGCTACAGCAAAGGAACGAGGTCTCACAGACTTTTTTGAGTTTTCATTAATTATTGATTTTCTAATGTTATCAGAGTCTAAATTTTATGGGATATGATGTTCAACATAATTAGATTATAAAAAGTATTTTTTTGGACATTACCATATTGGAGAACAAATTTAATAAGGTATAATCTGAATGTTATGCACATTCAGAAGAACTTCATGAACAATATTTTTAATATAATTATAGATATTAAAGGTAAGAGCAAGGATAATGTTAAATCAAGAATGGACATTAAATAGTCCTGTTGGCAAAAAAATCGAGAGTTAGTAACAACCATTGATGGCAAAATAATGATGCCCAAAGCACCTTATTCTTTCACATTAGAGCAAAAAAGATCATGAGTCAGTGATTTAAAGGTTTAAAAATGTCTGATGGCAAAGGATCAAACTTAAGCCGATGTGCTAACATAAAATCTATGAGGTTATTTAGATTATAAAGTCATTATTATCACATAATTATGGAGATTCTCCTTTCAATCATTGTATGTATGTTACTAGATTACATATTGAATCCGTTGACTGATCTTAGCATTTTTTTCAAAGACCTATGTTTATCTAAACTAAGTGAAGATGCTTTACAAAAGAGCGATGAGAACATACTAATCATCCTCTGCAAGTTAGAAAAAAATTTTACCCCCGGGATTTTTTGATTCTATGGAACATCATCTAGTCCATCTACCTTACGAAGCTAGAGTTGGTGCACCTGTATAATATCATTGGATATATCCTTTTGAGAGGTAAAATATTTTTTTTATTAAGTTTTAAATATTTTTGAACAAGTTAAAAAAATATGTTTACTAACTTGATAATTATAATTGTTTAATATATATTTAAACAAGCTGAAAAAAATATGTTAAAAATAAAGCATGACTAGAAGGATAGATATATGAATCATATTTTTCTCAAGAAACCACTCACTTCTGCTCCTACTACTTTAAGCCCCATGTAAGGAGTACAAGAATAAAGATTGGTTATAACATAAAATTTGATGTAGAAGAACAATCACAGGCTACACTATCAGTCTTTAGAAGTCATGAAAAATCTAGTGGCAAATGTGTTGAAAGATTTCTCATTGATTTAAAAATCAAAATATTGACTTTATATGTGCTACTGAACTGTGAAGAAGTCCAACCAATCTTAGAGTAAGTTATTCTATAATGTACACAATGAGTATTGTTTATTTGAAGTACTAAAGTATTATTTAGATGATTTATTATAAGGTATTTTGTAAGCAATTTGCCTTTGACAGATTCTATGTATATTGAACAAGTTGTTGCAAATGAATTCTCAGCTTGGTTTAAATCTTTTGTGAGCTCTTAAATTTTTTTTTAATTACAACTTATTTAATATTAAAAACCCTAACATTTAAAAATTTCTTAAGTACATAACTCTGATAATAATTATTTTGATAAAGGTCTACAAGCATTAGCATGGGGCCTAATATAAAAAGTAAAGACCTAGCCAATATATATAGTGAATGGGTTCAAATTTCATACCAAGTCGTGGAGTGAAGAAAAAAAATAAAAATTATGGAGTATGTGTTTGAGGGAATACTCATGAAGAAGATAAGTGTGATTATTATAGTATCCCGAATGAGGTTCTTAACATGGAGTACTTGGGCGAAGATGAGAATTTTATATGTTTGTTTAACTATTAATTATATGATCCAGTATATAATAGAGGCACATAGGTTCATCCTGCGTATGGTTTAGTAGACATAAAACATAGTAGAATATACAGGAAGTTGGATCCATTTATATTAGCAATTCAAGTTGTTTAAGTTTATTTCAGTAAATATCCTCGTGATCGTAGGGATAAACAAGATTGGCTTACTGTTATAAAAATAAAAGCATGGGGGATAATCGATCAACAATATGTTGTAGCAATAACACTTCAAGTGAATGAGATGTAAAATTATATGTTTGTTAAAATTGAGGAGATGCCAACTACAACCCATAGTATTAAAATGCAATTAAAAGATGTGAAAAGTTCAACTAGCTCATCAAGTGAGAACGAGGATGAAAGTAAAGATATCATGGAGGGCAATGAAAATATTTTTGATTTTGAGAAATTTTTGTATTTTAGAATTGTAGGTTTTATAATTTAGAATTATAGTTTTTATAATTTAGAATTATAGAATTGTAGTTTTTATAATATTTCTGAGTAGTTTTTGTACTTATAGAATAATATTTTTTTGAAATCAAGTTAATAAACATATCATTCTTTTGCTAAATGTTTCTTGTAAAATCTATTTTGAATGTTATTCATTATTATGTATTATATAATTCTTTATGTTTGTAATTCATTATTATGTATTCTATAATTCTATAAGTCCTTATAATTTTATATGTTACAATGATTTACTAATTATTTATTTTAATACAGATGGTTTCAAGTGATGATCCTCCTCATAGATCTTTTACATTAAATTTTTCTCAAAAAAAGTTGAGTGTTGGACCTAGCAGACCTAGACAGCTTGATGAAAGTGTGGGGCAGGGATCAGTTCCACCAGTTATACCATCATTACCACCACCCAGGAGTCAATAATAGTCTCCCAATGAGCAGGGTCAAGGCCAATCAGTTCTACCTGTTGTTGGTGTACCACCACCCTTTCCTAGGTACTTCTCTCCAACGTCGATGAGTCCTCGATTTCCCTCTCTAGATCAGGAACATGTAGCTCCATTCTATCTATATTACCCCCACTAGCATCACAAATTGTTCCATCCACCATTCCTTACCCTACTTACCCCCACCCCCAATATATGGTGCAGCCAGAACACGATGGACCATCTACACCAACAGAGGTTGGTGCTGGGGATCCTGCAGCTGTAGTAGATAAGCATCTATACATTGAGCCTGAGGGCGGTACGTAAGTTTAGTTTATTTTGGTAAGTTTATTATAATTTGATATATTATATATTATTGACAAAAAATTTAACATACAACTTCAATCCTTTAAGACCACCTACCCACAAGATTCAGGATATCATAAGGAGCAAATATGATGCTCCTTACTTATCATGGAAGAAGATCCCAAAAGAAATTAGCGATATGTTGTTTAGAAAATTTTAGGTATACTTATTTATCATGAATTAAACTATTTGATTTCAATTATATTAATATTTTTTATGCATATATTTTTTATAAAAAGATTTTAGGTTGTTGCCTGAGCATAGCACGAGGATCAGAACAAATTTTGAGATGATAGGATCGACCCCTCTTAGGGACATGTTCACGAACATTAGAAAATCCGGGCAGCATACATTATGAATTGGAGAGGGTGTATGTGTAGATCTGAGTAGAGCTTGGGCGAGCCCTGAGTTCACAAAAATAAGAGAGCAGATTAAGCAAAACAGAGCATCTTATTATGGGGGTTTAGGAAGCTCCCTTCATACTGGTGGATTTATTCCTCATATGGAAAATAGATGATGATTGGTAAAAGCTTTGAATTATTTTGATAAATATATGTATATTATTTTAAATATATCTTCTATTTTCAGAAAGTGTTTCTTGGCCGGGACCCGACACCACTGGAGTTTCATACGAGGACTCACCAACATCAAGCTGATCATCAGTGGGTTGATGAAAAGGCTAAAAAAGCTCATGTGAGTATAATTGTTTGGAGTTTGGGAATATAAATTTAATATAAAAATCTCATTCTAATATCAATATAGTTTATGGATTTATTCTCACAAGATGATTTTGTATGAGTTCGAGAAAGTCTTCAGTCTACTGGTGTGGGATCATCTTTAGGATTGACCCAGTATTCTTAGTATCATACATGGTTAGATGTTGTTGGAGGAAGATAGAGGGGGATTGCATATTACTTGGGTTCGTAAGGCTAAGCTTATGAGGGAAGTTCATCTACATCAGCATTTTATGATCCTGGTGGAGCTGAAGAAATTATAAGCTAGAGGGTTGTAGCCCTGATGAGAGATATAGAAGAGATGAGAAATGTTTAAAATGAGATGCAGATAGAGCTGTGATCCTATAAAGATGAAAATCAAAAGAAAAAAGAGTAAGAGCAAATACATGCATACAACGAGGACACGGAGGATAAGTAGTGCTCTTATTTCTTTGTTGAATTGTTGGTTTAAACATTTAGTTTGATGAACTTATAGTGTGAAAGTGAGGACATGGGCATGTAATAATGGATTTATATGTTATCAGACTTTATTTATTTATTTGGTTTGATGAACTTTGTAGACTTTATTTGTTTATTATGGATTTCATTATAATTTTATATATGTTGATTTTGTAGACTTTATAATAGTGTGACTGATTATGTGGATTTCATTTCATTTCAATAAACGTTATAATATATGGATTTCATTTCATTTAAATGAACTTTGTAGACTTTATAATAGTTATGATTGATTATAGTGGCATGTTGCCCATATTTGTGTTAATTATTAACTATTATGTGGAGGTTTAGGGTTTAGGGTAAAATTGAGTAAATATATATGGGATACTGTCAATTTTTTTTAAATGCTATAGGTTTTCGACGGCCAACCGACGGTTTGGCTTCCAGAAACTTTAATACCGTATAGCTTATTATAGCCTCCAGAAGTTTAATAAAGCAGGTAATAATTATCGATGGTTTACCAATGGCAGTCGGCGGTGATCTGGCAGTAACCTGGTGGTTTCGCCACCGGTAATACCGATAGTTTTGATGGTCGATAAGCCGATAGTGATTAACCGGTGGTCACCGAAAGTTAATTGGCAGTGATCCAGCGATTTGCCCACTGGTAGTACAGGCGGTTTAGACAGTCGATAAGCCGCCGGTGATTAATCGGCAGTTACCGACATTATGACTGCCAGAAAGTATCGATTGTTTCCACCATTGGAAAGCCACCGGTGATTATAACTACTAGAAATAGACTGGCAAAAATAGTTTCTTAAGTGGTTTATTCCAGCAATTTTTGAATCTCCAAAAACCACTAGTATTTTACAAAACCGCCAGAAATCTTAAACAAAATGCCATAAAAAATCGACTATAATGCCTGAATTTCCTGTAGTGCATTAGCCTCCACTAAAGTGATATGGCCATCCACCTGGCTATTCATAAAAGTTTGAGAAAGCTTATTATTACTATAACTATCATTTAATAACTCAACCTTCATATCAGGCAAGTTTTTATTAATAACATGAGTAGTTGAAGAAGAAGGAACAATATTTAGATTTGTAGTTATAGCCAACATTTATTCATCCATGCTTTGAAATCCATAAGGTAACTATGAGATAGGGTTGAGATTATTTTTCTAACCAATAAGAGGTTCAACATACTTTGTGGAATGCGGTTCATTATAAGGTATGACAAGTTGTATAACTTCCTCAACATTATCCTGCACTTTAGGAACATTTCCCTCAATAATATTAGGAAGAGGATTCACAATATCATGATCAACCAAAGGAACATCCTTCCCAGTGGATTGTTTGGAGGAATCCTTATCCTTCCAAAGATTTGGAGGTAGACTGTAACACTCATTTAACATGTGACCATGCATCTTATAATAAGGGCAAAAAATAGGTAAATTTTTTAATTCAATTTTTTGGAAATAACCATTCAATTTTGAACCAATCCAAATCTTATTAGGATGTTTTGTAAAAAATATCCAGCTCAACTAAAACACAGGCCACATATGGACGAGATATAAATGTCATAGCTTGATCCATCTGCAAGGGCCTACCAAAAATTGAATCTAAGCTAAATAAAATTTAAGAGTTTAAAAATGAAGTCTTAGATTTAGGAAGGAGATTTGCACAGGGGCAATAGAAGATTCCTCACGGATATCAAAATCTGGTGTCCATTTAAGTAATCTCATCTGACAAGCTTGAATATAATAAGATCTTAAAAGTTCGTCACAGATGTTAAGCCCTTATGAACTAGTCCCAAGGCTAACCAAGAGGGGTGGTAAATTGGTATTTAAAAATTTCTTCAAATAAAAACACAATCTTAAATCAAACCATGACTTACCACAATAGAAATGAAGTGCGAAAATTAAATGCGGAAGAATAATAAGAAAGAACACACCAGATTTTATAGTGGTTCCATCGACTTGACCTACGTCCACTCCCCGAAGCCTCTCCTCTGAGTATTGCACTAAACTCAGTGTCTCTCCTTCCCCCCCCCCCCCCCCCCCCCCCCCCCCCCCCCCCCCACAGTAAGGCAAAGAAGCCCGTATAAAAACTCTTTTTCACTGACCCCGATGAGGCAGAGAACTTAACTCCTTTTGCTTCCTCCTGAAGCATGTAGAGAACACAACTTCTTTTGCTTCCTCCTGAAGCAGACAAAGAGCCTCGATCAGTTACTAAGGTAGACCTCTCTAGAACCCCCAAGAAACTAGGGATGACAACATGAGAAGACAACATAGATCCTTGCTTAAAGCAACCTTTGTGAAACCCCTCACAAACTCCCCCTCATAAGATCCTATCTCTCTCTCTCCCTTGATCTCCCTCTCCTCTTGGCGATCTCAAGTCAGGATAACAACAAAAGATTATCTCTTGAGAAAATAAGATATCTTTTAAGCAAGGGCTCTAAATTAGCCCTAATTAGGAACTAATCGTTCAATATTATCATATACGATCATTTCAAATATATCTCAATCAACTAGGATGATTTGGAAGAGTCTGGATGATTTGAATGTTATTTTATTCAGATCATCCAAGATGATAAGATATCGTCCTGTATGATTAGTTCAAATAGTCAAATATCATTCTGACCATTGCCCAAGATGGATGTCTAGATGATAGAAAAATAACTAGATCATCTAGGTCGATTAGTACAAAATGGAAAATATCATCCAGAACATCGCCCTGAAAGGATGCCTGGATGATGAAAAAATAACTTGATCGTCCAGGCCGATCTCGTGATCATCCCAAATGATTAGTTCAATTTAGTACATATCGTCTAGAACATCGCCCTGAATGGAGCCAGGCTAATTTTTGATCTTCTAGGAAGAACTAAGGTTTATGAATTGATCATCTTGGAAAATCCTGTGATTGTCCATGTCGATATGATAGAGCAATCAAACCTTAATTTCTTTCCTTAACTGCTATATTAATTTAGGCATAATTGTGCTGCATCATCCAGGATGATTGTCCAAAATAAAAGATGCCAAAATAGATATAGCAGCTGATTCTTTCTAATTTGAGCCCATCGTCTGGATGATTCTAATATTATCCAAGATGATTTGCTTAATTATGGTTGCCTTAACTAGGATGCTCTAATTAGGGTTTCTATTTTTAACTGATCATCCAGGTTGATTTTTGGATCATCTGGGATGATGTGATTAAAATAGAAAACTCTAACAATCAAACTAAATTTTTCCCCTAAGCATGTGTGTATAAGATTACTTAGCATCTGGATCCACAATACTTATAATTGACTGAAGAAAGGGTAAAAGACACTTAACATACATTACAAATTGACTCAGTCCTAATCTACCCAATCTTGAGCTAGTTCAATTTGTAATTTAATTTTATGAACCTAAAACATTAGTAGGCAAGACAGTCATAGAAAAATAGAAATGTTTACTATCATCAAAATTATATGTCATGAAATTAGATTTGCAATAATCTCCCCTTTTTTATGATGGCTAACATTCAAACAATCTAAGCAATTTAACTTAAAACTTCACAAAAAAAGTGTAAAGCAAGAAGTTCAAAATTTACTAAAATTGAACATAGTACATAGTACAACTAAGCAGCATAAAATAATACAACTACTCCCCCCTTTTGACATCAAAAAAAGGAGGGAAAGAGAAAAGAAATAAAACATAAACTACCAAATATAAGTAAACTACAAAAAAAAAAACATAACAAAACAAACTAAAAGAAGGATGGCCCCTGATCATCCGAAGGAGGTGGTGGTGGTGGAGGAAAGAAACTGGAAAGAGCCGCAAACTGCTCCCTAAACCAGGCCATGTCATGGTCATGTTGATGTTGTTGTTGAGCTATGAATGAGTCAAAGCGAGCAACATCCTCTGCATGTTGCTGCTCCTGTGTAGCAATGTAGGACTCGAATCGAGTCTCTCACTGATAAAACCGCTCTACCAGTTGATCCAGCTGTGAGTGCTAGCAGAGCAGAGAGCAGGTCCAGGAATAGGTGCATGAGCCACCTCCTCCTCAGCTCCCTCAACTTCCTCGTGCTCCGGGTGGAGATGAGTACTGTGAAGAACATGTAAGGAGTTGTTGGAGTAGATGGAAGGCTAAAAGTTTGGGGGGGGGGGGGGGGGGGGGGGGCAGGATATTAGAGGTTGTATTTAGATTCCAAGACATATGCTATGATGTGTCCTAAGGCAAGATTAGGCTTACTTTATGTCATGGATCTCTAATGCTTGCTAGGTGCTCAATGTATCGAAAGATCAAATTAATAGCATTAAATGCATGGTGGGTCATGATGAAGAAAGTGGTGATCGAAAGGAGTGTAGTGATGTGAATGCGATCACCAGCTTTCGGAGGAACTGAGGTATGAAGAATATGTTGGATTGTCCTAGCATCTTTAAGTAAGCTACTAGACTCTCCAACATAATATAAAATATTAGTGTTCCTCAAAAAGTGATTGGCCAGAGCCTAGTCACTGTTGGGGTCTTAAGATAAGATGTGAAGCTTGTCTCTAATGATGGACAATTGTAGGAGCTCATGATAGTCTTGATATGTGATTTCAACATGACGCTTATTAATATAAGACTGAAGAGAAGTGAAGGAGGAGTTGATGCGGAGGCTAGCAAAGAATTCGAATAGCAATTCAGAATTGAATGGGATGGTAAGTGTAAGGATAAAGGTAAGAGATGTGTGTGCAAATAATTTGAGAATAGGATAAGAAAGTATGTGAGGGTTGACTGTTTGGGATAAAGTGATCCCGGCGGTCTTGTATCATAGATAGGCAGCTTGATCGGCCACCTCAGTGAAATGAGGGTCAAGATTGGCCCTTGAGGAGCTTCCTGAAGCCATACGGGAGCACTTTCCACTAGTTATGATCATAAAACCAAAGAAGAAATGAGAGCAAAAGTGGATGGAAGAGGTTGGGTAAGAAAATCTATTTGAAATCCTCAGTTTAAATAATCGATCATAGAATCATCTAGGATGATCAGGTGAAATAATTATGCCTGGGATGATTGGTCAGATAGGTGATAATATCATCTAGGACGATCAGACATCATCTGGGATGATAAGAGATAGGCGATCGTCTAGAGGATTTAAGCCGGACAACCATTGAAAAAGTATATCATCCAGGACGATTAGATGGATCATCTAGGATGATAGGCAATAATGGATCGTACCAGTCAAAATTAAGACGTGCAAAAAAATTTTGCCATGTGGATCATCCAGGATGAATAGGTGGATCATTTAGGACGATCATCAATAATTGAGCAGAAATTATGAAGAACGTCCAAGATGAGGAGGATCATCCAGGATGAGGAGGATCGTCCAGGATGATAAAAAATAATTGAAGCAAAAAATGATCAGATCATCCAGGACGATAGTGGATCGTCCAAGATGATTAAAAATAGAGAAGTCATATAAGTCGTCATATGGAGTTTTAAGAGTGGATTGAATGCATCATCCAGATGATATAAATATTGTCCAGGATGATGTGACTAAAGATTAAAAATCTTGTGATGGATGGAGATGATCAAAGAAGGCCCAAAAACATAAAGACAACAGTAAAAGAAATTAAAATAAATTATGAAATAATAATAATAATAACAAAAGGAAAGAAACAAAGTTTTTTTATTTTTAAAATTTTAATCAAAGCAAAAAATATTATAAATTCTCCATGTGATTGGATTAAAAATTTATAAGAATAATGAGTTAACATCCTCAAAATCTGAAAAATGGTAGAATAGCCAATTCTGTTAGCCCTAGCTCGGACTTCTCTTAGGGCAAATCATCTTTTCAAAATAAAAGACCTAACTCAGAAAAACCAATTGGATAAGAAAAAGAGATTCATTCAAAACTTAATTCCAGAAAAAATATCTTATGGAATAATATACCAAAGTAATTTGTAACAATTGCAAAATTTGAAATCAAGTTTTTAAAAATATCAAGTGACACATAAACTCTTCTAAGGTTTAAAAGTATTGAAAGAGAAGGAAGTTTGCTATTTGTGAGATCATTTTATACCACTTGTTAATTTATTGGCGCACTTTGCGTGTCTTTTGATTTTTTATATTCTTTTTATATCTTTCAATTCTTTTTGGTGGTTATTATGCATCTTTTCAATTTTTTCTTCTTTTTGGGGCTCATTTTATGCCATTAACATTGTTGCAAGTAAGATCCCTTTCAAAACTCTTAAATGCTCTCAGTTGTGAGTATATCTTCCATATATTAGAAAAGAAAAACTCACTCACTAATATAGGAAAGAATAAGCCACAAAACAGAATCAAATTCATATGATAAATGCAATGAAAAGATTTCAAAGAATTTGAAAGTAATATAAAGACTTTGAACATTATATATATAAGATAGATTATCATAACAAAATAGAAAAGATCTCAATTGCAAAGTCCAGCTGTTAATTTGAGATAGACTTTTATTTAGAAAAGAAAATTACACCGCTAAAAGAAGTTAGAGGGAGAGAAACAATCAATGGTGTTTCTCCCTTTAACTGGTTTAGAGATATAAAACATTGACTACAAATTTTTAAAAACAAAAATAAGGCAAAAATATCATTTCAGCTATGACCAAAAAGAAAAACTAAAAAACAAGAATATCAGAGATGGAATCACTACAAAATAATAGCAAAAAAAAACTCAAAACTAAAGAGAAAGAAATAGAAAATAATAATGAGCAATCGATCAAAAAACATGCAAATCAGAATTTATTAAGCAGCAAGTTTATGTAATTAAGAGCCGTGAGCCTCCGCTGTCTAAGTACCACATGCTTTCACGAGTCCTTTTATGAGAGTAAGCCTACAAAAAACATCAAACGTAGGATTTAGGAACCCAAATAGGTTTGGGTCCCTTCTTATGGAAAGAAGAATATAATACATGTGTCTTATACTATGATTGATGCAATTTGGGTCTCCACATCCAATGTGTACTATAATGAATAGTGCAAGTATATGAGATGTGCCCTAGCATGCCATATGAAAAATATCTAACACCAGGAAAAGGGTTTACTAATATGTTCAGGTTAAAGTGCCTCTTCTTAGTTTTGGCTTTGGATCAAGTATGGGTGTAGTTTTATTTTCTTCAAGTGCATTCAATTTAGCTTTTAATCTCGAGTTAGAACATTCTAAAATAGAATTATTAATTCTCAAATAGTGTTCCCTATACTCAGATTCATCAATATATATTTTAAAATCAGATTCAAGTGTGGTGTTAGATGCTTTCAATGAATCATGCTCAATGACCAACTTAAAATACTATTTATTTAATTCATCAAACTCATCAAGTAATGATATGTGATTGCTATCAATTTAGGAGTAATCTTTCAATAAAATTTAATGCTCTCTTTGCAAATTTAAAAACTCGAATTTTAAACTAGCATGCGATTTCTTAAGTTTCCTATATGATCCGTGAATTTGTTTACGAACTTCAAGTAATTGATCATAGGTTGGTTTGCATACATCTTCTTGGTCAAACTAAATAAGGTGATCACTCGCCATCAAGCACAAATTTGCAGTCTCCTCCTCCGCTTTAGTTTTAGAGGAGTCAGATGCAGAATCTGCCCAAAATGCCTTTTGGAATCGCTTTTTGTCATTCCTGAACTTGGGTTTCTCCTCCCCCTTCTCCTTGCTTGAGTGATCCTTAAGTGTAGGACAATCAGCTTTGTCATGTCCAGGCTTCTTGCATTCATAACAAACCACATCATAAGAACTTCTAAAAAATTTTTATATCCTTACTTTTTTTCACTTCTGATGATGCTTATGATTCTTCCTTAGAAAGCTTTTAAATCTCCTTGTGATGAAGAAAATATCATCACTTTCAGACCTAGAAGAATTTGTATTCATATCATTATCCTTGAGCGCCACAGTTTTCTCCTTCTTCTTCTCACCTGCATCAAGTTGTCTTTGGTTCACCCCTTGCTCGTAAGCAATGAATAACCCAAGTAAGTTATCAATAGAATAAGTATTCAAATTCTTAGATTCTGTAATTGCAGTAAACTTAGCATCAAAGGAAGAATGCAAGCATCTCAAAATTTTATTAACTCTTTCATAGTTAGTTCGCTCTCTTCCTAAGTCATGCAATGAGATGACAATTTGAGTAAACCTAGTATACATGTCAAAAATCAATTCAGTAGGTTTCATATGAAAAAATTCATAGTCATGCAATAGAATATTCAACTTAGATTGCTTAACTTCATTTTTTTCCTTCATAAGTAATACACAATATATTCTAAATTTCTTTACCAGTAGCACAAGTTGAAACATGCATATAATCTTTAAATTTCAAAGTTCAAAAAAAAGTTTAAATATTTTGCATTCAGTTGCACTAAATCCCTATCATCAAAGGTTCATTCAGTAAAAAAAGTTTAGTTTTAATGCCATTAATTTCATGAGATGGAGGTGAATAACCATCCTTAACAAGCATCCATCTATAATAGTCAATCGATTGTAAAAATGTAGACATGCAATTTTTCCAAAAATCAAAAGAAATATTGTCAAATAAAGGTGGTCGGGTAATAGAATACCCTTATACAGTATTATGATTACCAAAGTTAGCCATTGATCAAAATTTAAAAGTTTTCAAAAACTTATTTTTATGAATCCCACTCTGATACTACTTGAAAGTTCATTAGGGATGTTAAGCCCTTATGAACTAGTCCCTTGGATAACCAAGAGGGGTGAATTGGTGTTTAAAATTTTCTTCAAACAAAAATACAATCTTAAATCAAACCAAGATTCTCCATAATAAAAACAAAGTGCAAAAATTAAATGCGAAAGAATAATAAGAAAGAACACACCAGATTTTATAGTGGTTCGGACAACTTGACCTACGTCCACTCCTCGGAGCCTCTCCTCCAAGTATTGCACTAAACTCAGTGTCTCTTCTTTTTCCCCCTTTGCAAGGTAGAGAAGCCCATATAAAAACTCTTTTATATCGACCCCAGTGAGGTAGAGAACCCAACTCCTTTTGCTTCCTCCTAAAGTGGGTAGAGAATCCAACTCCTTTTGCTTCCTCTTGAAGCAAACAGAGAATCTCAATCAGTTATTGAAGTAGAACTCTCTAGAACCCATAAGGAAATAGGGATGAAGACCAGAGAAGATGATGTGGATCCTTTCTTAGAGCAACCTTTATGAAACCCCTCACAAACTCCCCCTCACAAGATCATCTATCTCCCTTGCTCCCCCTCTTCTTTTTGGCTCTCTCAGGTCAGAACAACAGCAAAAGATGATCTCTTAAGAAAAATAAGAGATCTTTTAAACAAGGGATCTAAATTAGCCCTAATTAGCAATTAAGTCAAATATCTTCTAGGACACTCTATTAAATTTAGCTCAATTAGCCAGGACAATTTGGAAGAGTCTGGATGATTAGAAGGTTATTTTGTTTAGATTATCTAGGATGATAGGATATTATCCTATATGATTAGTTGAAGTCGTAGAATATTGTCCAAACCATCGCCCTAGATGGATGTCTGCACGATGGAAAAATAACTAGATCATCCTAGCTGATTAATATAAAATGGCAAATATCATCCAGAACATCGCCCTAAAAAAATGTCTGGATGATGAAAAAATAACTTGATCGTCCAGGCCGATCTCACAATTATGTCGAACCATTAGTTCAATTCAGTACATATCATCCAAAGCATTGCCTTGAATGGAGCCATGCCAATTTTGATTGTCCAGGAAAAACTAAGGTTTGTGAATTGATCATCCCAGATGATCTTGCGATCGTCTAGGCCGATATGATCGAGCAATCAAATCTTAATTATTTTCCTTAATTACTAGATTAATTTAGGCATAATTATGCTTCATCGTCCAGGGCGATATTCCAGATGATGTCCAAAAATAAAAGATGCATAAATAAATATTGCGGCTAATTCTCTTTGATTTGAGCTATCGTCCTAGACGATGCTAGTATCGTCTAGGATTATTCACTTAATTGTTGTTGCCTTAACTAGGATGACCTAATTAGGGTTTTTGTTTTTAATTGATTGTCTAGGATATTTTTTAGATCATCCTAGACAATGTGATCAAAAGAAAAAACTCTAACAATCAGATAGAATTTTTCCCCTAAGTGTGTGTTCAAGGTTACTTAGTATCTAGATCCACAATATTTATAATTGACTCAAGAAAGGGTAAAAGATACTTGACGTATATTACAAACTAACTCAGTCTTAATCTACCCAATCTTGATCTAGTTTGATTTGTAATTTGAACTTGTGGATCTGAAACATTAGTAGGCAAGGCAGTCATAAAAAATAGAAATATTTGCTATCATCAAAATTATATTCCCCGAAATCAGATTCGTAACAAATCTCATTTAAAAAGTACAACTATAATCCAAATCATTACTAAGATGAATCACAACATGTCTCGGATCCAATAATCCAATATAAAAGGATCTCAAAAGTTTCAGATTAATGAAGAACTTATGAATGACATCCAAATTTGGATGCCTAAGAAAACACTTCCTAACAAAAGTAAGAGTAAAGGGAGTGGCGAGCTGTTACACCATAGAATTGTCGAACATTAAAGTTGAACATCCTTTAAATGAGGTTTGCATAAATTGAAGCTTAGTAGAAGAAGAGGAAGAACTGGTCAAAACTTCCTTAAAGTATCAAGACTTGCCAATAGGAATCATAGCAGTCAGTGGATAGATGACGAAGAAGTTGTCATCTCCCAAAATAACAAACCTGAAAAAATATCAAAATAAAATGCAAATCCAATAGAGAAAACAACAGAGGAACAAATCTAGGAAAAAAAACCTAAAGAAACCATGCTAGGAGTATCGAGAGAGAAGCTTGAGAGGTGGAACCCTAGATCGCCTCCAAATCGCTAGAGAGCACGAGCGCAACGGTTAGATTTTGTTGACTTACCCAAGATTAACCTATGTGACATTTGATATTGTATTGTATAATAACTGAAATTAAAATTAAAATTAGGGTTTAATTTAAATAACCCACTTTAATTCTTTTAATAAAGGCTTGAGGTTCTAAAGTTGAGTATCAAATGATGTTTTCCAGGGAGAGAGCTTGAGTGGAGAGGGAATGTCCTTGCTCTGTGAGAGTCAAAATCACTTGGGGGAGAGAGTAGGTGGGTTAAGGGAGTTCATTATTGAGGGTATCAAGGGGTGTAAAGGAGTCACATGGTTTTATTTCAGTTAGCCTGCACCTTAAATCCTCTGTGTAGTGGGTATGGAGCTCTTAGAGAAGAGCTCTAAAAAAAGTCTTTGGGGGAAACACTTATTAGCCGAGGAGTCTAGGGGACGGTATCTCCATTGTAGCAAGGAGCTAAAGAAGGGTGGCATCTTTACAATAGAAAGGAGATAAAAGAGGGATGAATAATTCATGCTCCACTGGTAAGATTGAATTGTTTCTCCACCTAATTGGGTACTAAAGGAGTGTGAGTTAGTGCAATCACTAAATAAAATGACCTTTGGGGAGTGGACTTATGTTGATTCGACCAAACCACTATAAATCTAGTATACGTTTCTTTAATTTTCAACACTTACTTTTTTGCATTTATTTTTACGCACTTTGATTTATTTGATTAATCTTTAGAAAGTTTTGGTTGAGAATTTTCTAATTGAAACTTAGTTGAAAGAAAAAAAAATAATTTTTTCTAAAAATTGTTAAAAGTTTGAAAAACAAAATAATTTGTTTTTTTAATTTTAGGTTTAAAATTTGTTTATTAAGGTTCTACACAATCCTCTGCTTTGATTTTTAGTAATAAAAACTTTTAAAATACCAATTCACCTACGTTCCCCCCCCCCCCCCCCCCCCCCCCCCCCCCCCCTCTCTTGATGTGCCATAACACTTTCACCAACCTTAAGGTCTGGAAAGAAAATGGTATAATCATTCTTGGATATATGGATCTTAACCTTGCACTAAGAATTAAACGACATGCTAATTTTACAAACAAGACTTCCACTATGGATAAGTAAGACCTTAAGATGTGGTATCATTTAAATCACATGAATAACATGATGATAAAAAATGATATTTAAGAAGTTTTTATGGGAGCGCTTTCTAAGAAGATTACTAGTGCTAAGTGATTTTAAAAAATCAAAAATTATTTTACCAATACACTACAAGAAAATTCTCAATTTCTAGATTTTTTTTTGTCAGAAATTGGGTAATTTTAGATGGAAGTAGAGATTTCCAGCAGATTTCCAATGGAAAAAAAATTTCCATTAAATTGTACATAAGAAAAATAGATTACTTTGGGTTTTCTCCATCAAAAAAGTTTAAGAGGGATCAAGGCCAAAAGATATTATCGTCAAACGCAATCGAGTTGGGTCAAATCACCGTCAAAATTTTTCACAACAAAATTTCGTAAAAATTTTTGCTAGAATTTCCAACAAAACTTTTGCACCAATTACTCATTTTATCCACCCATTAGTAACTATATCGATGATTTCTAGCATAAATTATGTCTTAAATGTATCGAAAACCTATAGCATCCTAAAAAAAATTGCATCTCATCGTCACTTAAATGAAACAATTTATATTGCACAGGTTAAAACAATTTATTAAAGAAATTATAACAAACATTTTATTCAATGAGATAATAATACTAATAATAACAAAGAAGATGATCGTTCAAAACATAAATATCACAAACATTCATATATTATTATTGTGAACATAAACCATTCAATTCACAAACATAAATCTCACAATGATGTCTTACTTACACACATTCAAAATTAGTTCTCTAAACATCATTGACAACTTAAACATAAAGCTGATAACATTTTACAATTAAAGTAAAAAATGCAATCTAATCATCTTCAGAGTTTTCACTCTCCTCATACTTAGGGTATGGCTACTGACCTTGCTTCTTTTGATTTTCTTTTATATATGATCATAGTTCTACATGTATCTCATATTATTTCATTAGCATCTTAGATTATTGTGTCAACATGTTCTCTTATATTTATCACATCTCCTCTATCTCCTTGTTCAAAGAAGCCACTCTTTTGCCATGATCTCCTCAGTTCCACTATCACCAAAGGATGTTGAGCTGTATGGGTTTATCTCATATGCATATGCATGATAGCCTAATCCATACACCCTCCCCTCTTGCCTCCCTCCCATAACCTATAACCACGTGTGGTATTAATAGTATTGTGTCAATCCTAAAGATGATCCCTCAACAGTAAAAGACATACTCTCCCAAATTCATATAAAATCATCCTACAAGAGATGAAGACCATGCAAATCCATTTAAATTTTCATATTATTCATGAACACTATTAAATATTGAATACTCAAATAAGATTTATTTGCTTTATGATCAACCTACTAGTGATCAACTTACCATTGATGTGTTTTTGTATATAACTCTAATGGTGTAGGCTCTCTACCAAGTACCTCTTTCTACAAGAAAACCTAGTTAAAATAATAAACATATATTTATGATAAAAGGAACCATTTACTAGTTTTCATCTATGTTAGTTGTGAGGCATAAAACCACCAATGTGGAGAGAGTTCCCCAAACCCCCATAATCAAATGCTCTATTTTTTTATTCCTCTCTCTCTCTCTTCTGAATGAATTTAGGGGTGGCCCAAGCTTGGTTAGGTCACCCTATATGTCATCTCCAAGATATAAGGCATGCTTAGCACTATTTTTAATATCGATAAACATATCCCTTAGTAGAACCTCTCTTTCCAAAACTACTTATGACCCTTATATTTTTTTTGGAAACCACTTAAAGTATTTCTAATTGTCATTGTTATAATCAAAGATATTATTACAAAATTATGTGAACTTCTAAAAATATCATAATTATTTACCTGAAACTCCCCTGAACCACATATCTTAACATTATGTGGTATTTTCCTCCAAGATAAATATAGAGCGTCATATCTATTTCTTATGATGTTCTGAATCTTGTGAGAGGGCTACCTAGTGTGATTAAACCTATACATAAAAATGAAATTTATATCATGTTTATCATTTATTTAACATATCAAATTGCAAACTTAACTAATAATATGAACTTACAAATCACCCTTATGTTATATGTACATATGTTTATCCTTTGTATCACCTAGCTACTCATCCCTATCCTCTAATGCGAAAAACAGTCCAAATTGATGTTGTTGTATCATAGGTGGATAATAGTAATGCTAATGGTCAGGAGGATAAGGGTATGTTGAGGGAACTATTTTTGATGATGGTGGGATATAATATGATTTAAAGGGTATTGATTGGGTGGGATTTGGTGATGGAAACTATGGGCTACTTTTAGTAGGAGAAGGATAGTGAGCCCTATATGGTGGACTCTATGGGCACTAGAAATGTCTAAAGGATAATGCCCCTACTTAATAGAATAATGATAGGGAATCCCTAAAGGTGATACTACTATCCTTAATGGAACTCTCTGTCCTTGACCCTACTAGTCTGTCTCAACTTTATAGGTTCAGTGGCCAACTTCTTCTGGTAACCAAACATCAAAATAATAAATCTACAAGGAGGCTCGTCACCTAAAGTCATCTATAATGAAAACAAAAGAGATTAAAATTTTCTTGCATTGTTCAAAAAAATTAACTTGGAATGAAATAATAAATTTGGAATGTAAAGATAAAGAAAATTACAATTATAAATTTAGATCATATCAATTTATAAATGAAAAAACTTAGAAGGTAAACATGGCATATATAAGTACTTTGAAATATAAACTTATTATGTGCTATTTTGAACCATAAGAGCTTTCACTAATTTCTAATGTGTCTTCATTTTGTTCCTCATTCTCACTTGACGAGGTCACTACACTATCCACTTCCTCCAACTATGTTTCAAGAATAGGCATTGAATCATCATGAATGTCAACTGCAACACGTCTAAAATCTAATATTTCTTCCTCTTGATATACAATTGTACTATGTATTATTATTATACAATGTCATGAGGTTTGGTCTTTATCACAACTACCCAATCTTGTTTTTCTATTTGACCACATGGATATTTAGTGAAATAAACTTTCACTACTTGGTTTGGTAGCACAAATGGATCAAACTTAGCATTTCATTTATTATGTTATATCTCTATCATACCATATGTAGGAGGTATCTTTATACCTTTATTTAGAATAGGATCATACCATTGACAGTTGAATAAAATATATATGATTCTCATCTTCATCTAAATACTACAATTCAAAAACCTCATCCATAAAACCATAATAATCATATTCACTTCCTTCATGAGTATTTCCTCTAAGAGAAGCTCCATAATTTTCAAATTATCTTCCCCTCACTCCATGACTTAATATGAAATCTAAATCAATTGATTACGTAAATTGGTCATGTCTTTACATTTCTCATTGGACCCATGTGCATGTAGCCCTTTATGGAGAACCACATTGTAAGGATTGTAAAACTAAGAGCCGTTTAAAAATAAGTTAACTAAGTGAGATATACTTGTAATCACTATAATTATCCAGTTACTGTGACTCACGCATGTTTTAAGCAGCATTGGAATCGACCACTACACTGTGATCAATAACTTCATGATTTATTGTTGGAAAATTTCTTATGAATAACCTATGCACTAATCCACCAACTTTTATTACATAAGAAAAATTAGATAATGTAAATTTTAAGTTTTTGGATTATACTAACTCTAAGATAAGTTGGACTTCTTGGTAGTTACGCAACACATATAATGTTGTTGTTTTTATTTCCAAATCATTTAGGAATTTGATTGACATATTCCACTATGTTTCCTAATGTTCTTAAAGATTGATAATGAAAATGGTAAATAATGATCGACATCAAAGTGCATGTTACAAATTTGGTCCTTGAACTTCTCACATGGGGTTCAAAGTAGTATAAACAAAAAGGGTAGTTTTTTGTGCCAATTATGCTTCATATATTAATTCTTTTGGGTGTGCTTTATTCTTACATAATTTTTTTTAATTTGTTCAAGTATTTATTAGATTAAGATGAGAACTAATATGGATTAAAATTATTATAAATATGGAGAACTAAACAAATATCATACCTCTCAAATGAATACATCCAACGATATCGCACGGGACCTCCTGCTCTTGCCTCATATGGTAGGTGGACTGATAGATATTCCATAAAATCAAAGAAGCCATGAGAAAATTTTTTTTGTCTTGCAAAGAGTGAATGGTATATTTTACTCACACTTGCAGAAAGCATGTTCACATAATTTCATTGAACAAAGATCATTGAAAAATATACTAAGCTCAGTCAATGGATTTGATATGTAATATGTAAGAAGTAGAGTGGAATTGGAAGGAGAATCACCATAACAATTAATCATGACTTTTCAGTCTAAGTGATATTTCAGATCTAATATTCACACAATGGCTTAAGTTAGATCCATATCTACCAGGCATTTTCAAAGTTTGGAACCATTGACATATTGATCTTCTTTGTTCTAATGTGAATTAGAAAGATGCTATCGATTTTAAGAAATTTTCATTAATATTCACTCTCAAATCAAGATTTTCTCTAATATAGTACTTTTTAATGTATATTCTAGCATTCAGATTTTCTTTGGTTTTATCTCTAACATCCATGATCAAATTGAAAATATTATCAAATATATTCTTCTCACCATGCATAACATTCATATTATAACTGATTAAATTGGCAATCCAGTATGGTAATGTCCATAATATACTTTTTATCCAATAATGTTGAACATTATATCCAGGGACTCTATACTCTAACAATATAGTAAATTCAATAATTATCAATATGTTAGAACATCTTTCAAGTATCTCTGAACCAATTAATCTAGGTGGTAGAAGTGCCTCTCTACTTTATTTTTAAAGAACACTACTTTTTTTATCAAAAGATAAGAACATATGATGAAAGTCAAACCACAAATTTTTACCTCCTTATTTTAATGTGAATGATTTGGTGTTCTCCAAGTAATAGGGGAAAGCTAACTTTCCTGCAGTGCTCCAACTAGATAATATACCATAAATTAGAAAATTGCAAATGATCCACAATAAAATTGCTTTAAGGATAAAATTTTGTTTAGTTGAGATATCATATGTTTTATTAATTGAGAGTATGAAATATCCTTCTACTTTTGTTATTTCCTATATTAAGTTTTATATCAATATGTACTACACATATGATACACATCATCCTTATAGTACAACATACAACGCTCATATAACAATCAAATTTTTGCCCAACTTTAATACTAACTTTTTTGTTCGATAAAAATTTGTGAGAATCAAATTATTCTTAGGATTTATTTCTTTAAGCACTATCAATGAATATTACATTCAATTTTAATAATAAACATCTAATAGTAACCAATAACTCAGAATGAGTAGTGCAACCATACCAAATTGGTTGTTGAGTAGCACATAGAAATTCATTGAATTTTTATGTTTCTATATTAGATGATTTTTTTATACATCCTCTTAGATTTGGACTTAATGCATTAAAAACAAGTTCTTTGTACGTTCTATTAATTTAATATTCCTCTACTATTTTTTAAGTTGTGGAGGGACCGTAATGAGTGTTTGTATGTGGCTCATACTCTTTATGTGAGGTCCAAAACTAATATCTTGGGATAAATCTCCAACGATATAAATCAAGCTTAACCTAGTCGGATTTAAGATAAGCTTGATTTTTATGCTTTGAGTATTGACATCTAAATATTCCATCTGACTTAAATGAAGGTAGTTGGCATGCCATGTGAATAAAATATTTAACTCCCTTAATAAATTCATATGTTAGTGCTTTTCGTCCTAAAAATATTCTATATACATCCAACACCTCTCCTCTCAGATATCCATATTGATTTTGAATTAACAACCAAAAAAATAAAACAATCATAGACAAATAAATAAGATCATTAACAACTCTTATTAATAAGATGTAACATAAGTTTAATTAATGGATAAAAATTAATAATTATCTATCTTAATTAATGAATATTTTAATTTGAATTTATCAAAATAAATATGATAACTGTCATAATGATAAATCATTAATATCTTATCCATAACAAATTTCAACATCTGAGGTACAACTCATTTATTCTCTATATATTTACTTGTCTTATAGTTAATATTGCCTTGTAGCACTTTTCGTATTTCATGTTCTATGTAAACATCATACTCATATTATCTTTGCAAGAGAAACTCTTCTAACAAAATTTCTTCCCTAACTTCCCAATCTTTCTTCTACTTACGTTTAATATAATATCTCAATGAAATTACTATCAAATCAGCATTCAAACTTCTTATATGGTATCAGAACCTAAATCCAAGTCTCCTCTCACATCCCTCACTATTACTTATGAATTTAAGTAACACAAAATATCATATTTGACTATATTCCATCTAAATATGTAACACAGCAAAAATATCAATCATTTTAATCAATATCCCTCAAACATATTTAATGAGGAAAGAAGAAAATTTCTCCTCTCAAAATTTTAATCATTTATGAACATTGGATATGTTCTAACAGTTCAAATTTCTAAAAAATAGAAGCAAGTAAAGAGAACGAGTTTTATCTCTTCAATCTCGAAGAAATTGAGAGAAATGAGCAATAAACCACCTGAAATGATGATGAGATGTGGTGACTACGAGAGTTCAGTTTTGAGAAAAAGAAGGTGAAAATGAAAAAAGAGGGTGGGTTTGGATGAAATAGGGCTTTTACAGGCGGAAAATCCGTCGGATTACTAGTGGAAAAACTCCGTGGGAAATTAAGTAAATTTTCTGGACGCTTGGTTTCGATGGAAAAAATGCTGCATGTACTAATCACCGGTGAAAATTCCGGAGGAATTTTTTTTGCCGGTGATCCATGAAATTTCTGCAGTGAAAATAATAAGAATGAAACATGCATGCTTCTAATAAGCTTACTTTCAATGAGGTATAAGAAAAAATGAAATATAAGGTGAATTCATCATAGCAGTATTTTATCCTGCTTCAAAACTAAATACATTAAAGATGGACCTATTTGGAATTTTATCGTTCATTTATTTTTTTATGTTTCACTTCAAGAATAATTTGTTATTTAAAATACATTTGTCACATTATTAATTTTAGAGAAAGTTTTGAATTTCTTTTTAATCAAAACTTGATAATAATGATTTTTATACTCATCATATTTATTTAAAATTAACATGATATATGATTAATAAATTAAAATTTATATTATATAAATCTTTAATTAAATTTAATCCATAAAATAAAATTTTATTAACATTTTTAATATAATATTAAAAAATTTATTTTAAATATTTAAAGTGGATTTTTTATAATATTTAAAAATATTTATATATTTATTAATTAAGCTATCAAGTATTTAGTAAGTTTAGCAAAATAGCTTAGCAAGCTCTAGGCTAGAGGGGCAGGTGAGTCAAGTCGACTTGTGAGCCGACTTGGGTTCGACTTAATAAATGACACATGAATAAAGTTCAATAATCAAACACCAAGCTTGAGCCAAACCTGACTAGCCTCGTTAGCTCGAGTACCGGCTCATTTAAGAAATATTAATATAAAATACAAATAAAATATATTAGCATCTAGAATTTAAAATATAAACTATCTTATTTCTTATATTAAGTTATTTTTATTATTTTTATTCTAATTTATTATATTTTCACTATTTTTATTATAATTATTATTTGAATAATATTCATTTTCTCTCTTTGAAATAAACAAGCCGGCTCAAAAGCTAGCTTAAACTCATTTGGCTCAAACTCATTGAATAAAACTTAAGTTCAAGCTCTAACTTAATTAATTAATCCACTCGAATTTGGCTTGACTCGTTTAAATGTTTTAATATAAAATTTAAAAATTATTATTATTATATCTAATATTATAAATTATATTAATTTGATATAAATTAAAAAAAAAATTTAATGTTCATCGAAATATTCATATTATCATCACTAAAAATTATAAGGAAACATAAGGGTAATTTCGTAAAATTAACAAAAAGAATCATCTGCACGTAAGCCATAAAAGCATCAGCCCGCCCTTAAAACCCCACTACTGCTTCCACTAACCACCTCTCTCTATCTGCTCCAATCTCTCTCTGACCACAAATGGCAGAGCAGAAAACCGACCACTTCGACTACCAGAAGCAGCCCTCGCTTGAAAAACAACCAAAGATAGAAAACAGTCCTTCGTCTCCGCCGCGGCCGCTGTCGCCGCCGTCGGCCCGTAGGATGTACCCTTGTACCTATTGCTCCAAGAGATTCTGCACCTCTCAAGCCCTAGGTGGTCACCAGAACGCCCACAAGAAAGAGCGCGCAGCCGCCACGCGCCGAGCCTCCGCATCGAGCACAGGAAAATGCATCGCCGCCGTCCACCTCCGCGAGCACATTTCGATTCCGATGTCTCCGGCGCAATGGTTTGAGCCGCCGGTGGCATATGCCTACGTCTATGGTCATGTACCCTCCCCCTCTATGCCTCTTACAGCTTTTGCTTACTCTACTCATCACTTTCTCTCTTCTCCAGCCTCCGCCGCCGCAGCCATAGACGTCTCGCCGGAGGCGGCCGGTGGCGTCGATTTCGATATCGATCTCTCTCTTCATCTCTGACTAGCTTTGTCGCTTTGATTGCAGTTTTTTTTTATTAATTATAGTAAAAGCTACAACTAAGGAGAAATATCTATACAGCTTCGTAATGGAGGGTTGTTTCTTCTTGAAGATCGATCGTAGGGTTTGTTTTGGTGAAAGATGATGATTATAGATATGGAAGTCGATCTGTTTAACGCATTAAAATATGAATTTGAATTTATTTCTAAATCTTTTTAGCGAGCTGATTTTCTTGCATTTCCAATCATTCTCATCGAGGTTTGATAAAAGTCATGTGGATGTCAATCAGTGTTCTGAGCATTAGAGAGGTGCTTTTTGGAGCGAGATTCTCCCTATTCCGGACATGAAAACAATACATATACAATGTGCAAAAAATGATATATTTAATTATTATTTCACCTTCCTTTTGAGAAGATATTCTGGATTTATTTTACTTTGTGCTTCAATCTTGCTAATGTTAAGGTGCAGCCTCTTTTTCCGCCATTGTTTTGTCCATATTTTCACTTTTCTTTTCCATTCCATATTTTGTTTCTTTAAGAAAGCTCTGTCGAATATTATTATGCATTTTCATTTTGGGCCCTTGCAACTGGATTAGAGCCTTTAAACATTATTTCTGTAAATGGTCTGCTCTGGCATTTGCCTCCTTAAGTTCAGCTAGGAATGATAATTTTTTGGTACTAATTTTTAGTTGCATTCAAAAAACAATTTGAACTACAAAAGTTACTGTAGAAAATAATAAAAAATTTATTCAAAATAAAAAAAAAAGTCAAGCCGGGTTAGAACAGGCTTGAGTTGATAAGTAGGTCATGAGTTGATGAATTAATGAGTTAAATTTGAGCATGCTTAAAGTTGATTTGTTAGTTTTTGACCAATTTTTTAAGTATATTAAGATTATATTAGAATTCATTTGTTTAAAATATTTAAAAATATAAAAAGCTTCAGCAATTTCATTTATAAAGAGATTTTTTATTTTTTCATATATATTTTTTATTACTATTATTTTACTGCAATAAATTTTTCAATATGAATCATTTTCAACTTTTAAAATAAATCTGAACAAAGGCCGACTCAAACACATAAATTGAGTTTGAACTCGAGTTTGGACTCGATTAATAAATTAATCAAGTTCAGGCATGGAGCAACTTGAGTTATGCTCGATTTATTTACACCCTCTAAGTCTAACATTTTTACACAATCAAGTGAAATAATGTGCATAATCTTTTTAAGAAAGATTTTTTATTGATATGCTAACCCAAATTTTTATATTTAATTATTAGAACAACATCCTATTGTATATAATTATAATTTGCCATGACATTTATTAATATGTCACCTTAGATACATACAGTCAGCCTAAGAAAATATTTCATCAAACGTTCTATATTTTATATTTTGATTTTATGAAATAGCAAATTTAAAAAATCGTATGAATTTCTCATTTTATTTTGCATTAAAAGATTGATTAAAGCTTGTTGCGTCCTGGAGTATTCATGGTGGTAGAGAAATATAAAATTTAACGTATTAGCTTTGTACGAAAATACGGAACGTAATCAGATAAGAGAGAGGGTGTAGCATTTATGAGACACCAAGATTTTTACGTGAAAAACCCCTGAATAGGGGAAAAACCATGGGGTCTTGCCAAGTTTGAATGAATCCACTATTATTTGCAATCGATTACAAATGAGGCACTTCCTTAAGGGGAAGGCTTTAGCTTGATGTACATTATATGAAGTACATGAAGTGAATATAAATAGTCACTATTGACATATTCGTTTAGTCGGAAGGGTCGTAGTCGATGGGCAACGTAAGTCGGAAGGAAAGTAGTTGGCGGGCGATGGAGGTCGATAGGACCGCTGTTTGACGTCTAAGGTCAGAAGGATGGAGACAGCTAGAAGTCCAACAATGGACAGAAATCCAGCATCAGATAGATGTCCGGCAAAAATCCGACAACGGGTAGAAGTCCAACGTCAAGTAAAAATATGACAATGAGCTGAGGTTCGTTGTCGGGTAGAAGTCTGACATCAGTCAGCGGCCGAGGAGAACTCTGATGTTAGATGGTATTCGAGCAAAATTCCAGAGTCACTTGGAGATCAGATAGAATTCTAGCATCACTTGGAGATCGAGTGGAGTTTCGGCGTCACTTGAAAGTTTGGTGGAACTCGAGCGCCACTTGAAAGCCGGGCAGAACTTTGGTGTCACTTGAAAGTCAGGCAGAACTCTGGCATCACTTGAAAGTCGGGTGGAACTCCAGCAGTGGTCGAGGAGGAGTTTCTTACCTCCTTCTCTTCTTCTTCTTATTCTTACTTGGGCTCAAGAGAAATGAAGGGTTATTTATAATTTTTTGAGGATGTCATTACCCGTAAATAGGAGGATCAAGGGAAAATGTGGTGTGGTTTGGATGGATGGTCGATATTAAGTCCCTTAATCGTGGACCGTTTGTCAGACATTTGAAGGTTATAATGATATTGGAATTTGGCGAACTTAGGCTCCTTGGATTCGTCTCATCGAGCCAAGCAATTCGACTATAAGCATGTCATGTTTGGAAATTATTTGGTAATCAAAATTGTGATTTGAACCTTAGAAAAGTGTTTCGGGTCTTCGATTCAGACTCATTTGGGCTCGATTGAGTTGAATTTGGCGTCGTTGGGTTTGTATTTTTGAGACGCTCAGTTCGACCATAAGTTTGCTGAAATCGAAGTTCAAATGATATCAGATATAATTTTTGAAGTTTTCAGCTTGATGTTTGCCTCGAGATTTAATTTGTGTGCGATCAAGATAATTTTTTGATTATATATTAGTTGCCCCCATATTTTCTAACGTCCACTACAGGAAAACCAGCTATTACCGGCGGATTATATTCGCCGGTAACATGTGAAATCCGACAGAATTCTGGGTTTCTGGTGCACTCTCCGGCGGAATTTTGTGCGTCGGTTTGGTTCGCGTCGTAAAAGGACTTCCGACGTAAATTAATCCGCTAGAATATTTTCCGCCTGAGTTCCGAAAAAAATTCTGCTAGAAAAATATTTCCATCAAAATTTTAATGCGCCGGAATGCCAACAAAAAAAAAATTATTTATGGTCGACCGACCACTGCTCCCGCTGCTCCCGTTGCTCCCACATCCGCGGACGACCCCAGGCCCAAGCCCACCTGTGGTCCCGTGGACACAATCCTGCCCGACCGAGTGAAAGCCGCCCCAACCCAACGCCCGACCCGCCTGCTCGCGAGAATCGCAGACCTGCCCGCCTTCGGCGAGATTCGAACCCCGCCCACCTTCTCCCACGCGCGCTGCATCTGCCAACTAGTCTGAAACCAAAAACTATTACTTTTGTTACTTTTATATTATTTAACTTATTACCTATTAATTATAAAATGAGTTAATTTAATTTAACAAAAAATTTAAATTTAATTAGCTTAATTTAACAATATAAATAATTTTAATGTTTTTTTATAATTTAAGTTTAAATTTAAATCATTTAATTTTTGTTATTAAATAATTAAATTATAATTTATTTTATTATAATTTAAGTTATTAAATTCAATAATTTAAGTTATATTTTAAAATAAAAAAATTAAAAATTTATTATTTCCGTCAGAAATCCGTCGGAAATTTCTTCGGGGAAAATTCGTCGGAAAACCAGTCAAAAATTATGTCGGAAATTTGTTTGAACAAATTCGCAGGAAAATCCACCAGAAATTTGTGACGAATTTACTTCCGCCGGAAATTCTGTCAGAAATGAGCTGTTTTCCTATAGTGGTTGAAGCTCAAAAGTTCGAAAATACTTGTTATGATATTTTATATTGGCCAAATCATAAAAAATTGCATTTCAAAAATTAAAAAGTTGCTTAAACTTGATCATAGAGGCCTCGTCGAGCTTTAAAAATGCCAAAATTGAGTCCGGAAGGTCAAAAAATATGTTCGGGGACTCCAAAAATGTCTGATTTGAAATGTCTGAGCCGAAAATCAAGCCCGGATAAGCGTAGGCAGCTGAACCAGCAGGGCGGCCACCGCCCTCTTCCTATAGTCGACGCCGGTAAGTGCGTCGTTCGGTTTGGGCCTGCAGTAACAATAATTTAATTTAATTTTTTCTAATTTAAGAAATTCTAAAAAATTTTTTGAAAATTTTAAAAAATTCTAAAAAATTCTTGAAAACTCCAGATTATTCCTAAAGCTTATCCTCTTCTAAAAAAAGTTATAAATACGTCCCTTGGGTCAGGAGAGAAACTACTCCTTTATTATTCTCCTTCTTGCTTTCTTATAGTGGAGGCATTCTGTTGTTTTATGTACGTGACTTTCCCTATTTAAATCAACACCCCTCATATTGTACAAAAGTTAGAATTACCTCTTCTTTCTCCCCCATTTTTCTTCTTTTTTAACTTTGTTACAGTTAAGGCTTTTGATTATTTTTTTGTAGGTGACTTTCCCTATGCAAAATCAGTGCCCTTCTTCTTGTGTAGAAGGACTTTTTACAGTCGTTTCTTTTATTTCTCCTCCCTCATTCTAACTTCCTAAAAGTGGAGGCATTCCATTATTTTTCATTGGTAACTTTCCCAATCAAAATCAGTGCCCCTCTTCTTGTATAGAAGTTAGATTTTTTTGCGGCCATTTCTTTTCTTCTTATCTAGTCTTCTTCTTATATTGGAAGCATTCCACTATCAGAGATAGATGATATTTCCCTATCAAGCTTCAGTGCCCCTCTCTTGTGTAGAAAGAGATTTTTTCCTCCTTGTTCTTTATTTGTGTTCTTGTTATTATATTGGAGGTATTCCACTGTCATAGATAGGCGACATTCTCCTATCAAGCTTCAGTGCCCCTATCTTATGTAGAAGGAGATTTTTTTTCTCTTTGTTCTTCACTTGTGTTCTTCTTCTCACATTGGAGGCATTCCACTGTCGAATATAGTTGACATTCCCCTATCAAGCTTTAGTGCTCCTCTCTTGTATAGAAGGAGATTTTTTTCTCCTTACTCTTTACTTGTGTTCTTCTTCTTATATTAGAGGTATTCCACTATCAGAGATATGCAACATTCCCCTATCAAGCTTCAGTGCCCCTCTCTTGGGTAGAAGAAGTCAAGATGAGAGATTATCTTCTTAATAGACAACCCTTGATAGAAGAAGATCAATTGCTGCTTGTATGTGAGGGTGATTGTTGACCTCATTTTTGTATGAGGTCACTAAGACCCTTCCAGATTCTAAATTTAATCCTAGACCCTAGGATCCACTCTAGACCTTAGGATCTTTCCTAGAACTAGACCTTAGAGCCTATTCTAGAGCCTAGGATTCCTTTAAATCCTAGATCTTAGAACTCTCCTAGATCTTAGGATCACTCCAACTTCAAATCAAACTCAACCTTTGATCAATCTCAATTTTAAATCAATTCCTATATTTAATCCACTCCAATTTCAATTTGATTCCTACCTGTGACCAATTTGAATCTCAAACTCCACCCAATTCAAGTCCAAATTAATTCAAATTTCAAATCAAATTCAGACCCAGAGTTTAAACTCAAATTCAAACCTTTAAGGCCCTGTCCTAAACACCCTTTTCAGAGATTTTTCAAACACCTCAAAACCCAGTCAAGTGGCCTCCGATTCAGGGTCTATCACTTGCAAAGTGATAAGACATGTCTCTAAAGGCTACCCTCCAATTTTGAGCTCATTCTGAGGTCTCTAACACCAGAATCTGAATTAAAATTCAAAGGCTGTAAAACCTTCAAATATTTACAGCCTATGCCACTGAGCATAACCCTTTTGAGATCTTGACCTTGGAACCCTTATCCAAGCCTCCAATCACTTCCAGATCCTTGATTTTAACCCATTGAGCAGTAAACTGCATTTTTCAAACCCCTTTTTGACCTTAGTTGACCAATAGGTCAAAATTGACCAAAACACCCCTATGGGGCTCAAATGGGGATTTCAAACCAAATGAGCTCCAAATGGGATGCAACCACCTTTAACAAATTTCAAATGCTATTTCAAATCCTTTGAACCCATTTCCAACCCTTGAGTCAACCTGGTTGACCAAGTCAACTGGTTTGACCCAAGGGACCCTTTAAGGGTCCAAACATGTGTTTTGACCCAAATGACCTTTTTAGGTCACCCAACCACTTCCATTGACCTCCAAATATCATTTCAAACCTGTTGAGCCCAAACCCAGACCCTGGGTCAACCAGGTTGACCAAGTCAACCCAGGTTGACCAAACAGGCCCTTAGGGACTCAAATAGGGATTTTGATCAATTTGACCTCCTCAGACCCAGGAATTACCCTCAATGGTCTCCAAATATTATTTCAAACCTGTCGAGCCCAAACCCAGACCCTGGGTCAACCTGGTTGACCAAGTCAACCCAGGTTGACCAAACAGGCCCTTAAGGGTTCAAATAGTGATTTTGACCAAATTGACCCCTCCAACCCACCTAATCAGCCCATTTGGACTACCTTGGTGCAATTACATAAACCCTTGATTGGGTTGACTGGTCAACAAGTCAACTCAAGGATCAAAGGACCATTTTCATAGTCAAACTCTTTAACCCATTGAACCTAGCCCAAATTAAACTCAACCAGCCATTGGGAGGGATCTCACAGCCTGCTTTGATGCCAACTCAGCAGGTCTTGACCCCCATTGACCAGTCAAACAGTCAATGGGAGTTCAAATGGGCTCACCCAGTCAAACCCATTTGAACTCTTTCTCCTTCCCATTTCAGGCCAATACAAGCATTAATTCTTACTCTAAAAGCTTTCCTAAACCTGCCCTGACCTCCCCCAGCTGCTGGCATGGCTCTAGACCCGAGCTATCAACCTAGTGGTCCCCTCCCTACTTGAAAACGACCCAAGGTCTCTCTCACCTGAGGCAACCGCTTCTCCTGTCCCATAGCAGTCTGGGACAAGTTTCCAGCATCCAAAAGCCCCTCTCTGATGCATCATGGCCGTCCCTTTAAGCTCCAAACCCGTGAATAGGCAAGAGACACGATCCCCACCAAAAAAAAAGTAATCTTGCATTCCAGACATCTCCCAGAGCATCTTGAGTTTCGTTTTGATTTCTCTAAGCCCTACCTTCATTTTCCCATCAAATTCTGGTGTTTTGAAGCTGCCGGCGGCGAGATCGGAGCTTGGCCGAGAGCCACTTCCGTTCAAGCTCCTTCAACTCCATTTCCAGTGTTCCTCCAAGCTTGAAGTCTGAAGGAGATCAACACGTGGACAATCTACAAGTTCAACCGTGGTAAAATCAACCAGATCGATCCATTTTTCGGTGAGAAATCCTAAACCCTAGTTTGTTTTCTAGGTTCTTAAATAACCCATTCAATATTGCATCAAAGGACTTATAAATACCTCCCCATTGCTCACTATACTCTAATACATCTCTGTTCAAAATCTTAAGTCATTTGGTTCAGTATTTTAAGAGAACGAAATGAAATATACCCTTAGGGTTCTCGGTTTGGACTGAGGGGGAAGACGATCCCTCAGCCGTTGGATCTGTTCTGTTCAGATCAACGGCTGAGATCAGGTCGGGTTCGAACCCCGTTTCAATCCATTGAAATCGTGGTCTGGCAGAATTTTGTCCGACCAGATCTGCACCCTAGATTTAAACCGCGGGACCTTTGACAGCCGTCCGATCATTCCAGATCGATCTCAGCACAGCGGGTTTGATCTCAGCCGTTAGATCTAACCCGCTGTAGATCTGACGGCCTTAATTCCTGCCGCGCTGGATAAGTGGCGGGTCCCGCGTGACCGCCGCCGTCCGCGTGGCTGCATCCTCTCCCGCCGCGTGTCCCAGTCAGCGCCGCCGTTTGACTGGGTATTTAAAACATTTAAATAAATTCAGAAAATGCCCTGAACTTCAAAAATTCACCATAATTTCAATTTTGATCCATTTTTGGAGTTCTTGGGCTTGTTTTGTTCGTATTCTCAAGTACTTTATTTTAAAAATAATTAAAAATTATTTTAAGAAGTATTTAAGTATTAATTTCATTAATACATAAAACCCTATTTTAATTTTTAAATAATAAATATAAACTATTTTTCTCTGAATTTTGGCAGAGGTGTAATAGAGCATAGGGTTGGTCTCCTGTAATTTTCCTAAGTCATTTCGATGCAATATCATTTAGTTTATGAACTTACAAAAATCTAGATCAAGATTTGATTCATATTTTTGCAAATTCATAAACAATTTAATTTAAATCCAAATCTTATCATGTTAGAGTTCTATGGGATCAGTGTAAAGTCTTCCTTTCACTGAAAATAGGTTTAGATCTTGATCATGTATGGTCTAGTTAAAATCCACCTTCAATATCATGCTTAACCTAGTTTAATTAACCAATAAATTGTACATGATCATCATATCAAATTAGATCGACTCTTGATTTAGAGATATTGATATGCATATGCATAGATATATATCCCAAGATCATTTCATTCTAACTTGATGTATCTATTCCTCTATGGTAAGTTGTTTAAGTTTATAGGTCATTAAATGACCTATAACTATAATAATTCACTATAATCCTTCCATAGAACATTAGGAGCACTTTTATTGTTTATTGTTTGTGTTGATGTGATTGTAAACTAGTGTCCAAGGGTTAGAAGAATATTGATTGCTATCCTAAAATCTAGTGACACTAAGGACAACAATTAAGGACCCGGTCTTAGCCAACTTAGATCAATCTAGGAAGAACTACATACATCCTTTTTGGGATAAAAACAAACATATAAAACTAGTGTCATGTACCCAGTGATTAAACTCACTTTGATTTGACATTAATTGATCTCGAGATAACTAGTAGATTTAGGTGTTTCTCTCTTTAAAAGTTTTTAATGTTCAATAAATTACAATAAATTAAATAAAATTCTTTGAAAGCCTAAATCAATCTTAATCAACCTTAATCGACTCTTACCAATCATAGAGCAAGTCATAATCATTCTAAATTAATACTCAAGGCCTTTAATTGAACAGAAATTCATTAAATATCCAAAACTTCCAAAATTCATAACTAATTGTAGAAAATTCCAAATCAATCAAATTCAGTGGCTAATGACTCTAATTAAAATATAGTATTTTCTAAAAATGTCAAACCACCAAAATCTGGTCAAAGTCAAAAAGTCAACAAATTGGTCAAATCGTAGTTAAAACTAGTTCAAGACTTCAAAACTTCGTAATAAAATGTAGAAAAATCTGATTTCAACGTACTTACCTTCTAACTGATTGTAGTAAGGTCTAGTATTTTAATAAAATACAAACATTCCATAAAATACCTTTAATCAAAAATTCAACTTTTGACCCTTTAATTAAATGATTAAAATATTCAAAAATTCATAAAACTCAAATCACTCTAAAACTCCAGAAAATATTGGTTTAATGTTTAAAACACTTAACAAACCCTTTAAAACACAACAACCACCCTAAAGATGAAGTTTATCGGCTGGACTACTCCGGGCTGCGGGGCTAAGTGTCCTAAGGAGGCTGGTTCCTCGAGCCTGGTGGCACAACGCCACGAATGGATTCTAAGGGGTGTTAAATCTTAAAATAGATTAATCTTTAATTATTTAACGCCTTAAAATCTCTAATTCAATTACATTAATTTGGTTTATCGGCTGGACTACTCCGGGCTGCGGGGTTAAGTGTCCTAAGGAGGCTGGTTCCTCGAGCCTGGTGGCACAACGCCACGAATCAATTAATGGAAAACTTAAATTAATCAAGCTTTTAAAATCAGTAACTAACTCATTTTAATATTAATCCACTCTTTTAATTCTAACCAATTTAAATAACTTAATCAACCCCGATTGCTACTGGGTAACCCAGGCCTACGAGGCTATTAGCTTAGCCCCAAGGAAGGTGAAATAAACTTCACGGCCTCGGTGTGAAACAAAGGTAGCAATCAATTAATTTTTAAAATATATGTTAATTGAAATTCTTAATTCATTAATATTTAAATTTTAATCTAAATCCCCTTTTAAGCCTTAACAAACCCAGACTTTTAGATAACTTCAACTGATAACCCACTTTAGGATCTATCCCAGCCGCACGACCTTTCTCACACACTTTAGATGATGTGCTAGGACAACCAACTCTAGATCTAGGTTAGGCCGGTGTTTACTTTACTGCTGTGTGCCGGATTTTTCGTAGTTTTCACTGCATGTTGTGGATGAAATTGCTTTGCTGTGTCTGCTTACTTTCTCTGTACTCTGTGGATGGATTGATGTGTTTGGCGACTAGATTACCCTTAGGTTAGGTACAATCTGGATGTTGACACAGTTTTCTGCAGGTGGCCACGCTCATGCAGGGCGATATAAAAAAGGGGGCAAATTAAAAAAATGCATAAATATTATAAATTCTTTGCACAGGTGCTACAGCTGCTGAAGCCCCCAAATCATAAAAAGAGCGTGGCCAGTGTGTTTACTTTATTTTCTGCTCATATACAACTGCTTGGGAATAACTGCTTTTTTTTATATATTAATTGCTTAGGATAACCCTGCAGGTGAGTCTAGATTTTTATTTTGATATCAATGTAATTTGTGCAAGTGTCAAGTGTTGTGAAAGTTTATTTTGAGTTGGGATACATAGATCCAAAGCTTGGATTCCAAAGAGGAAAGGATACCCCTTTGGGGAACACTCCTTTTCCATTTGGAAATCCAAATTTGGATCATACCTCTTCCTTACCCAAAGAGGAAAGAGTGGCTTTCCCCTTAGAGGGAAGTGCCCTCTTGTCCATTTGGGTAATCCACTACGAAGATTCCAAGAAGATTGAAGAAAAGGAGTCTAAAGAAGAATGAAATTGAAGATTTGAAGACTTGAAGATTGAGAGTATCCCACTCAAAATAACTTGCGTCATTACTAGGTTTAGAATCCGGGTTGTTGTCAGTGGTGCCCGGCCACTTTACTTTCTGTAATATTCTGGTTTGTAATAAGCAAGGCAATTCTGCCTATGGACATTTACTAATTAATTTGTATTTGATTTGATGATTTGATTGCCTTTAGGATTACTTGTTTTTACTAGTTTTTTGGCGATTGCATGCCGCTCTTTGTTTTCGCCTGGATACGTGAGGCTCGTGAGGGTGTGAAAGTTTTATACTCATAATCTTAAAAGTCTAAAATTTTAGTGAGTCTAAATAACATAGAAAGATAACGAATCTAGGGAATTAGCCGGGGATCGACCCCGGGGTCGCATGCATATTTTTGCATTACTCTTTCCTTGCTGTAGACCCTTCCCCGCCTGCGGGTAGAGTCCGGATAGTCTGACCTATGAGGACGAGGTGCCGGACCTGGGGAAGTCCAGTCTTCTAAAAAAATTATTTTATAAGCCTGTTTTTAAAAAATTTCAAGCATATTTGATTTGAGGTTGTTAACCAGCACGCATTGCATTAGATACAAATTAAAGAGTCAAAATTTTAATTTCATAGTCCTTAGCATTTTAGCACCCAACATAAGTCAAAGGGGCCAATTAGGAAAATCTCTAGATGTCGGCCCCGCCTCCCCAAAACTTTAATTTTAACGTCCCTACCACTCTTTCATAAAAGACCGGATTCATCTATTTTAAATCGATTAGGTGGTTAGCTGGCTCCCCAATCCAGGCCGGGGTAAGTCCAGACCTTGCACTGCATTAGTTAGGGTCGGACGACTGTGGTCCAGTGTCCAAAATAGATTTAGGTTCCGGGGCAGATCTTTGATTATAAGACCCCAAACTTCGGGAATCTAATCCCAAATTTCTAATAAAATGCTTAATTCTAATTAAATATCATTTCAAATCCAAAACATAAAGCCCAACATTTAGATTAAGTTGGGACACTTCCGGATGGTTCTGGAATCTCAAAGTGTCCCCTACCTCTCCTCCTTTAACTCTGTTAATAACTGCTCAATTTTGATCCATTCCCTTTTGAGTTTCCAAAATTCACTTCTCTTTTTGATATCACTCCTAGAAATTCTAAACAAAATTCTGCCATTATTTTAATCGAGAGTTTTCGTAGGATATTTTATCTCCCTACGATGTAATTAACTACGAGGGCTTGCGCTCGTAGGAGATTTGGAACCCCACACACACCTGATTTTAAAGAAAACTCAATTTCTAAAACTTCATTAGATTTCTTTGGGAAAAGTTAAATAATGATCGTCATAGTTGCACTAGAAGGATTATCGTTGAATGGTCTCATTTCCCTTTGGGGAGATACACCCTTCTTCGATAAGACTTTGGATGCGGATGCGACGATCATGTTTCTTGAATATTGTAATTGGGTACTTAGTTGAACGATATTGTGTCCCCTCGGGGCCATATAGAGTTCTCCTTAGAACCCGATCATAGCATTCAAGATGAGTTTACATAATTTTAAGTCTGAACACCGTTATGAAAGTTTATTTTTATCCTTCGGGGTGATATACTCTTTCTAACGAGTCGATTCGACCTTAGAATTAGAACTCAACCTTAATCTTAAAATCCCCAAAGAAAACTAATATTTTTCAAAACATGTTTTCAAAATTCCACCAACAAAAAATGGCACGCCCGGTGGGACAAATCTCTCTCTCCATCTTTAATAATGGCAAAATTTTGTTTCATCGGTAGTCTTAACTACCTTTCTTCCGTTGGTCCCTCTACCCATTTCTTTCTTGGGTGAGTGTGGCCAACATCTAAAAGAAAATACCTTTCAAGTAGAGAGGCGAGTGGTGAAATCTTTGTCTAAGCCGGGCTTTGACATTTTGCCTCCAAGTTAATTGGTAGAGTAAAGGAGTTAAGCCAGGTTCCTTGAATATTCTCAATCAATTTTGTAAACTCTCTTATTGGGTGAAAACTCAACATATTGAGGTTCAAGATTTAGAGAAAATTAATCATGCTTAAAATTCAAATTTTAATTCAAAATTGACTAACTCAAACCACTTTTCCTTAATTCCAGGATACTTAAATACTCAAATGGCTGGGAAACTTATCTTCTCCCTGGATAGAAACTTGACAATAGAAGGAATTACCTCTGGCAACTTGATCCAGTTTGGGATAGAATTTCAAAACTTCAAGTTATCAGTCAACGGAGAAGAAGTGATTGATCTCTCTGCTGGAATACAAAGGGATGTCTCCTTAGTCGAGATTACTTTAGGGTCAGGAGTTGACTCCCCCATCTCTATGATGGAGGTCGTTGTCGCCCCTTCGACCACTGTGCCCTCTACTCAGGAGGATAAGAATCGAGAACCATTAAAAATGGAAGAATTACCATCTCAACATGAGATTGGGTCAAGTTCTAACACCACTGTTGCCAGCAAAAGTAAGTGGAAGAAATACCTTAAAAGGGTTAAGAAGAAGGTTGCTAAGGCCAAAAAGACTGCTAAGGTAGAAGCCTTGAAACAAGTTAAATTTGAGGCCAATCGAGAATTCGTTGCTCCTTATACCTACCCCCTTCATGGTGGAAATATTTTCCACCCTACTCCTGTTATTCAAAGGAGGGAGGTTGTGAAAATGAGAGCACAATCTCCAATACACCTTCTTGACTACTACACAGAGAGAATCAATCAAGAAAGAACCAAGCAATCACCTGCAATAAACCATCGGCCCCTAGTTGAAGGTTACGACCCATCCACTCTATTAGATGAAGTTTGGTCACGATACTACACGTGCCCTACTATATCATCTGTAGAGGAGGAGGTGCAGAAACCACCCGGGGTGCCACTCTCATAATTGCTAGGTTACTAGTAATTAGGGAGGGAAATAATAATGGATATGAGATCTTATCAGATAGTGACACTGTTGAGTCTAGTAATTAGGTTGTTAAGCCTAAGTAAATGTCCCAAGGCTACCAAGAGGGGGGTGAATTGGTAGTTTTTTAAAAATTTTAAACCCTCTTAAAACTAATGTTGAACCGAAATGAAATTTTCTTTTAAAGTTTGTAGAAAATTGTTTTTCAACCACAGAGTTGTTAAAACAGAAATTTAAAATGCGGAAACGTAAAAGCAATAAAGTAAATGACACCAGATTTATAGTGGTTCGGTCTATAACCAGACCTACATCCACTCCTCAGAGGCACCCTCTGAGTATTGCACTAATACCACAAAGTGACTCTCCTTTAGCACCCACAGCAAGGCGGAGAAGCCTATACAAAACCCTCTTTTCACCACTCCCCGGTGCGGCAGAGAACCGTCGTCCTTTTACACAATCCACAGTGCTGGCAGAGAACCGTCGTCCTTTTACACTCTCCTAGTGTGGGCAGAGAACCCTACAGCTGTTCACACTCTCCAAGTGTAGGCAGAGAACCTTCTTCCTTTTACACTCTCCTAGTGTAGGCAGAGAACCCACGGCTGTTCACACTCTCCAAGTGTCGGCAGAGAACCGGACCTTCTTGAATGATCTTCTCACAAGAACCTAGAAGAAAGAAAGAAAGGAGTGAAGAAATCCAATTTCACAAGTAGAGATTCTTACCTTAGCAATCCAAGTGAAGCCTTCTTGCTCCAATGGTAGGAATCCTCCTTTGAATGCTCTCTTCCACTCTCCCCTTGACTATTCTCTCAATAGGCACGAAGTTCAAGTGACAAAAAGATTGGGTGGCAGTCTAATTTGAAGTATTTATACAAAAGACAAGAAAAACCGCCCAAAAACTGCAAGTTTTCAATTCTGTACGCAGTGGATCGTCCGGTACGATCGTGGATCGTCCTGGACGATTTTACTTAAACGATCTGAAACGACCCAATTTGTATATGTGTACGAAATGACTTCGTACAGCTGATCGTCCTGTACGAACTAGGTTCGTCCAGTACGAACGGTTATTACAAGGTCGGTTCTAGAAACTGCTGAAAACTGTCCTAAGTCGGTTTATCGTTTGGACGAAAATTTGATCGTCTGGACGAAAATTTTCCAGAGAGCTGATCGTCCTGGACGATGATTTATTTCGTCTGGACGAAAATTTTCCAGAGCGCCCATCGCCGGGGACGATAATATGGTTTCGTCTGGACGAAAATTTTCCAGAGAGCTGTTCGTCCGGTACGATATTTATTTTCGTCTGGACGAAAATTTTCCAGAGCGCCCATCGCCGGGGACGATATAAAAATTCGTCCTGGACGAATAGGACTTAGAAAAATTTTTCGAAGCAAGTTCCTATTCGTTCCAAATGCTCTATAGGAGATAACTGACAGATCGTCCAGTACGATATATATCGTCCTGTACGATCAGTATAGAATTTCAAGATCTCCTTAGTTTGTGTGTGTGATTTTATTCACTCAATTACAATCACTCCCTTTCAAAAATTAATTCAAAGAAAAGACACTTCAAATAAACAAAATTTCTCATGTTGAATTTGATTTGAAGTTTTCGTAGTCTGGAGTCTGATTTTCCTGAAATGTTAGTACACACAAGAGCAAGTGCAAATCTTCTAAATTGTTAGGAGATAATTATACATCTGAACAATAATGTTTGGAATCATCAAAAATACATAAGTTGCACAAATATAAATCATTCAAATAGCAACTATTCAAACAATCTCCCCCTTTTTGATGATGGCAAAACAATTATTATTAGTATGGTTTCAAGTTAAAACACTATCTCTTATCTCCTAAACTCCCCCTGAATTTATGAGTATATTAAAAATAAGGAGGCATTAAAGAACAAAAATTTTTGTTTTTCAAAAAAAATTTTAACACAGAAAAACATAAACCACAAACAAAAACATACAAACAAAAACATAAAAAAAAATATACAAACAAAAACATAATAATTTCTCCCCCTTTTTGACAACAACAAAAAGTGAAGAAGAATAAGACAAGAAATGTAAATAATAATATGAAATTCATTGTTAAAATTTTAATCTAAATTGTGATTTGACATAGGGTATGCAATTTTAAACTAAAGATATTAGGTCAATCATAGAAATTCATAAAATTTATGAAAAGATATAACATTGTAAGTAAGAAGAATTTATGAAAGACATGATTCAATTTAGACATTTTGATTATTTGAAAATCATTACAAGTGAGATGTAAGAAACATTCTATATTTCAAAGTTCAATAGAATATAAATGAACATTAGATCAACTTGAATTAAGAGATTAAACGAAATTTGGAAAGAAGAGAATTACCTCATGTGGTGCTTTGCACATCTTTTCAAAGTTTTGGAGCACATTTTTGTGCATTTGTCTTTGGTTGGGCTTATTTTGTGCCTCTTTTTCACTTTGCAAATTTTTGCGAATCCCTTTTGATTTTTGTACATTTGTACAATTTTCAAGAGTAATTTGACCAATTCTTTCCAAAATCTATAATCTAACATTTCAAATATTTCTAGGTGCATAAATATCATTTGAGCATAGAAATACAAAATAAGATAACATCAAAATTGTAATAACAATATTAAATTTTATGTAGTCTAAATGAATAGACATGAACTTAAAAATTCTAACTACAACAAGTTATAAACAAATTATAAATTTAGAAAGTCTAGATTTTCTAATATAGATAATCTCATATTACAAACAAATTTGAGCACAATGTAGATTAAAAACAATATTAATGAAATTCATAAAGATTAGCCACATTTCAAAACAAATCTAAGACAAACAAACTTTCATTAATTAAAAAGAAAATTACATAAAAACATTGAACCAAAAAAAAACATAACAACAAAACAAAAAAAATACACCAGACACACATAAAAATAAAAAAAAAAACTTCTACTGTTCTGGAGGAGGAGGAGGAGGAATGCCGCCAAAGAGATTGAAGTAGGAGGCCATTAACATTACATTGGTATTTATTTCATGAACTTCATCTCTAATATTACCAATGTCATGTTGCTGCTGCGTAAGATGAGCATCAAATTGATCAAACCTTTGATCAATGTGAGTCTCTAGTCTATCAAATCTCTCAATCAGATTCTGGTAATCTGATTGAGAAGCAGAAGCTTGCACTCCTTCTTCTTCTTCTTCTGAAGCACTATCATGTGCTTTTTCTTTTTCTTTTTCCTCCCTGAAGAGCAGTCTGAAAGATGCATCGTTGTAATAAACTGGCTCTTCATATTCCTCATCAGGATGGACTATATTGTACTTCTTCTCCAAAACATAACAAATCAAGTGCCCTAAAGAAATATTCTTCTTCCTTTTCTGATTAGGATGTCCTATTTCTGAAAGCCCATAGATATGATCTAGGATGAGTTGGGCTTCATCAATAGGTTGTCTTTTCATGATTAAAAAAGTTAGACAAGAAAGAAGAGGAGTAATGTTAATCCTATCACCAGCTTTAGGAATAATTGAGGATCTAAGGATATGCTGGATGATTCGGGCATCTTGGGTCATACCGGCCACTCTAGCAACATGATTGTCAATTCCATTTTCTCTAATTACCCTATTGATTTCATACCAATGGAAGACGTTTTCTGACATTAGGGTGTGAGCTCTATATCCTTCAGTCCTTAAGTTTAAAAATGCACCAAGGTCGTGCTTGGTGATCTCAATTTTTTTCTTAAAAACAAAAGAACTAATGATAGAGTGGTCAGAATTGAAACTCATGTTGGCTAGGAAGTAATGGAAGGTTTGCTTATTGTAGAAGTGGACAAGAGAGAGAATGAAATGAAATTGGGTTGAGGCAAAGAGGTGTAATACCCGAAATTTCAACTCCGTTTGGATAAGAATGCGAGACGGAGTGATTTTTGCAGAAGCAAAACGAGGAAAAGATTCCTCATTTGCTTTGGAAAGGAAGTTGTCTGGAGCATTCCTGTTGGGTTTCTTCACCAAAACTTTTTGTCTCTTGCTAGAGGAGGCCATAGTTGATTTGATGTAGAAAGGGATTGAAAAAGATGTTTGAAAGTGTGATTTTCAAGTTTGAAAGCCCTCATATTTAAGGAAAAACGATATGTTCGTCCTGGACGAAAATATTCGTCCTGGACGACAAATTATCGTTCGTCTGGACGAAGTAATTTCGTACAGACGATCCAATTCGTCCAAAATGTAACGGCTTTTCGTATTCAACACAACTTACGATGCGTCCCTTCGTACAGGCTTTTTGACTTGACCGATCGTACATACGAAAATATTTCGTACAGACGATCAGAAAAGCGTTTCGTTTTAATGACTCTTGAAAACCGTCCCCTACAATGAATCGACACATGTTCGTACATACGAAAAAATTTCGTACAGACGAAAATCGTATTAAAAACTGTCTTATCCACTCAACCGCTGCATTCAATCGTCCCGACGTTTGAGAGAAAAAAAAATTCGTACTGGACGATCACAGATCGTACAGACGATCCAATAAAAAACTGCTCTCAAAACGGTTTAAATTCGCGCAAACTGTTTCTTAACACATCGTCCTGTACGAAAAATTTCGTCCTTGACGATTTCCTCTAAAAACAATTTTTTAATTTTGACTTTTTTAATTTAACAAAATAAACAAAAACAATAAAAATAATAAAAAAAAACAGAAAAACATAAGATACAATCATACATCCAAAAACAATTCATTCAAAAACACACAAAATTCACAAAATCACAAAAACAAAATACAACAAGTATCAATGTTGCAAAGACATTTTGATTAAGCATTCAAATCAATAACACCAAGCCTTGTTCTTAAAGTACTGAAGGTATCAAAGGCTAAAGGTTTTGTAAAAATGTCTGCAAGTTGATTTTCAGTTGAAACATGAATGAGTTCAATTTCTCCTTTGGATACATGATCCCTTATGAAATGATGCCTTATATCAATGTGTTTGGTTCTAGAATGTTGAATAGGATTTTTGGAAATGCAAATAGCACTAGTATTGTCACAATAAATTGGAATAGTGCCTATAGTTAATCCTAAGTCAATCAACTGTTGTTTTAACCAAAGTACTTGTGCCACACAACTTCCTAATGCAATGTATTCTGCTTCTGCAGTAGATAGTGCCACTGAATTTTGTTTTCTACTAGACCATGAAACTAATGAATTTCCAATGAATTGACATGTTCCAGAAGTGCTTTTCCTATCCACTCTACAGCCTGCAAAGTCAGAATCTGAGTAACCTATAATTTCAAATGAAGAGCTATATCTTTTGGGAGTTTTCTTCAATTTCTTCTTCAACAACTTTTGGCTCTTCCATGTTTCCATTTTCATCAAAAACAACATGTGTGGTTTCTTCAATGACTAAAGTTCTTTTGTTGAATACTCTATAAGATTTTCCAGCACTTGAATATCCAACAAAAATTCCTTCATCTGATTTTGGATCAAATTTTCCTAAGGCAGATTTTCCATTATTATGTATGAACACCTTGCAACCAAATACATGCAAATGAGACAAATTTGGTGTTCTACCTTTTAGCAACTCATAGGGTGTTTTATTCAAATTTGATCTCACATTCACCCTATTCAGAACATAGCATGCAGTGCTAACCGCCTCAGCCCAAAAATATCTAGGAAGTGAGTATTCTGCTAACATTGCTCGGGCGGCTTCTATTAATGTTCTGTTCTTTCTTTCAACTACTCCATTTTGTTGAGGAGTTCTAGGTGCAGAAAAATTGTGATCAATCCCATTTTCTTTACAGAAATCTTCAAATCTTTCATTTTCAAATTCTCCTCCATGATCACTTTGTATACAAATTATTTCACATCCTAGTTTTCTTTGTATCCAAGTTGAAAAATTTCTGAATTCCTCAAATGATTCACTTTTATGAAAAAGAAACTTAACCCAGGTGAATCTTGAAAAATCATCTACTATAACAAATCCATATATCTTTCCTCCTAGACTAACAGTGCTTACTGGTCCAAAAAGATCCATGTGTAGAATTTCTAAAGGTTTACTGGTCCTAAGATCTTTAATGGACTTAAAAGAGGACTTCACTTGTTTTCCTAATTGACATGCATCACACAAATGGTCCTTAGTAAAGTCTAGTTTAGGTATTCCTCTCACCAAATTCTTTTGGGTAATTTTTCTAAGATTTTTCATACTAGAATGACAAAGTCTCCTATGCCAAAGCCATGATTCATCAGAAACAGTTTTCAAACAAAAAGCAGTAGGAGATTGAATACAATTTAAATCTAGCATGTAAACATTGTTCACCCTTTTTCCATTTAAAACAATTTTTCCATTTAGGCTAATTATGCAGCTAGTAGGTAAAAATTTTACATTATAGCCCTTATCACAAAGCTGACTTATGCTAAGCAAATTATGTTTCAAGCCTTCAACTAATAAAACATTATCTATGAAAAAGTTTTTCAAGTTTCCAATCATACCTGATCCAACCACTTTCTTTGTGGTATTATCTCCAAGTGTAACCTTGCCTCCACTCCTGGCTTCCAGCGTTATGAATTGAGCAGTATCTCCAGTCATGTGCTTAGAACATCCGCTGTCCAGGTACCATATACTCTCACGAGGTCTTGTGTGAGAGTATACCTGCAAAATTCTCAAATGTTAGACCTGGGAACCCAAACTAGTTTGGGTTCACCTTTATGAAATTTATAATCAGATGCATGTGTGATATGTCTAGGTTTATGCATCTTAATTCTCCACACCAAATTAGATTTAATCTTTAAAGTGCAGGTGTGAGATATATGTCCCAAAAATCCACAATTGTTACATTTAACATTAGGAAAAATATTCCTATGTTTTCTCTCATATGATTGTCTTCTAAGGGATTTCATGAATTTAGGATAATATTTAGGATTTGTAAAATCTTCAAGTTTAGGGGGGTTCCTATTATCCTCAAGAGCTCTTATAGTAAGTTTGTAAAATGAATTCATTTCCTCCAAGATTCGATTTGTATAACTTACCCTATATGTCTTGTGTTCAGATTCATCCTTAAATTTCTCAAATTCTTTTTCAAGTTCAGCATAGGATGATTTTAAATTCTCAAAATTTTTATTCAAGTCATCATATTCATCAAGTAGTTTCATGTGGTTGCTATCAATTAAAGCATGATCTTTCCTAAGGATTTCGTGTTCCTTATTAAGCTCTTCCAATTCTAAAACTATACAAGCATGCATCTTTTTAGTTTTCCTATATGCATCATGCATGTGTTCAGAAACTTCAAACAATTCATTATAAGTTAAATCACATACCTCTTCTTGATCTGATTGTTCAGCTTTATCTGCCATCAAGCAAAGGTTGGTGACTTCTTCTTCTTTATCAGTCTCAGATGAGTCTGAAGCTGAGTCCGCCCAAAAAGCCTTTTGAAACTTCTTCTTGCCCTTCTTTACCATTGGTTTCTCCTCTACCTTCTCCTTGCTAGGAGAGGCTTTGAGTTTTGGACAGTCAGTCTTTATATGGCCTGGTTTCCTGCATTCATAACAAATTACTTCATTAGAAACCTTGCCATTTCTATTATACTTACCTCTATTCCATTGCTGGCGTCTCTTCTGCTTCCTCTTTAAAAAGCTTTTGAATTGTCTAGTCATCAGTGCTATATCATCTTCATCCTCAGGTTGTGAGTGTTCACTTTCTGACTCTTCCACATTTAGTGCAATATTCTTGTCCTTTCTTGGTTCACCTGCATCAATCTTTCTTTGACTTACTCCTTGCTCGTAAGCAATGAGTGAACCAAGAAGATTGTCAATAGAATAAATGTTCAGATCTTTTGACTCTGTAATTGCAGTAATTTTAGCATCGTATGCAGTAGGTAAACAACGAAGAATCTTATTAACCATTTCAGCATTAGTTAATTCCCTACCAAGTGCATGCAAAGAGGTGACAATTTGAGTGAATCTTGTGTACATGTCAGATATAGATTCATTAGGTTTCATGCGAAATAGTTCGTAGTCATGTAACAAGATATTTAGCCTAGATTGCTTAACCTCATTTGTCCCTTCATAAGTAATACAAAGTCTATCCCATATGTCTTTTCCGCTTTTACAAGTAGAAACTCGCATGTAGTCTTCAGATTTTAAAGCACAAAAGAAACTATTTAAACATTTTGCATTTAATTGTGCTAAGTCACGTTCTTCAATAGTCCAATCCGCATAGGGTGCATCTACCCTAATTCCATCAACTAATCTAGTTGGTTTTGTGTAGCCTTCCTGGACTAACATCCACATGCGATAGTCAAGTGACTGTAAGAAAGTAGACATGCGTGTTTTCCAAAAATCAAAAGGAATATTGTCAAACAGTGGAGGTCTAGTGATAGAGTAACCCTCAGGAGTGTTTCGGTTTCCAAATGTAGCCATCTACGTTAATCAAAAAGTAGTTCAAACTTATGATTTTGAAACTATGCTCTGATACCACTTGTTGAGTCTAGTAATTAGGTTGTTAAGCCTAAGTAAATGTCCCAAGGCTACCAAGAGGGGGGTGAATTGGTAGTTTTTTAAAAATTTTAAACCCTCTTAAAACTAATGTTGAACCGAAATGAAATTTTCTTTTAAAGTTTGTAGAAAATTGTTTTTCAACCACAGAGTTGTTAAAACAGAAATTTAAAATGCGGAAACGTAAAAGCAATAAAGTAAATGACACCAGATTTATAGTGGTTCGGTCTATAACCAGACCTACATCCACTCCTCAGAGGCACCCTCTGAGTATTGCACTAATACCACAAAGTGACTCTCCTTTAGCACCCACAGCAAGGCGGAGAAGCCTATACAAAACCCTCTTTTCACCACTCCCCGGTGCGGCAGAGAACCGTCGTCCTTTTACACAATCCACAGTGCTGGCAGAGAACCGTCGTCCTTTTACACTCTCCTAGTGTGGGCAGAGAACCCTACAGCTGTTCACACTCTCCAAGTGTAGGCAGAGAACCTTCTTCCTTTTACACTCTCCTAGTGTAGGCAGAGAACCCACGGCTGTTCACACTCTCCAAGTGTCGGCAGAGAACCGGACCTTCTTGAATGATCTTCTCACAAGAACCTAGAAGAAAGAAAGAAAGGAGTGAAGAAATCCAATTTCACAAGTAGAGATTCTTACCTTAGCAATCCAAGTGAAGCCTTCTTGCTCCAATGGTAGGAATCCTCCTTTGAATGCTCTCTTCCACTCTCCCCTTGACTATTCTCTCAATAGGCACGAAGTTCAAGTGACAAAAAGATTGGGTGGCAGTCTAATTTGAAGTATTTATACAAAAGACAAGAAAAACCGCCCAAAAACTGCAAGTTTTCAATTCTGTACGCAGTGGATCGTCCGGTACGATCGTGGATCGTCCTGGACGATTTTACTTAAACGATCTGAAACGACCCAATTTGTATATGTGTACGAAATGACTTCGTACAGCTGATCGTCCTGTACGAACTAGGTTCGTCCAGTACGAACGGTTATTACAAGGTCGGTTCTAGAAACTGCTGAAAACTGTCCTAAGTCGGTTTATCGTTTGGACGAAAATTTGATCGTCTGGACGAAAATTTTCCAGAGAGCTGATCGTCCTGGACGATGATTTATTTCGTCTGGACGAAAATTTTCCAGAGCGCCCATCGCCGGGGACGATAATATGGTTTCGTCTGGACGAAAATTTTCCAGAGAGCTGTTCGTCCGGTACGATATTTATTTTCGTCTGGACGAAAATTTTCCAGAGCGCCCATCGCCGGGGACGATATAAAAATTCGTCCTGGACGAATAGGACTTAGAAAAATTTTTCGAAGCAAGTTCCTATTCGTTCCAAATGCTCTATAGGAGATAACTGACAGATCGTCCAGTACGATATATATATCGTCCTGTACGATCAGTATAGAATTTCAAGATCTCCTTAGTTTGTGTGTGTGATTTTATTCACTCAATTACAATCACTCCCTTTCAAAAATTAATTCAAAGAAAAGACACTTCAAATAAACAAAATTTCTCATGTTGAATTTGATTTGAAGTTTTCGTAGTCTGGAGTCTGATTTTCCTGAAATGTTAGTACACACAAGAGCAAGTGCAAATCTTCTAAATTGTTAGGAGATAATTATACATCTGAACAATAATGTTTGGAATCATCAAAAATACATAAGTTGCACAAATATAAATCATTCAAATAGCAACTATTCAAACAGACACCATTTGAATTTAACTTCTAGATGGGTCCTATCGCGATAGATCCTTAAATTGAGATGATGCATCATTAGTTAGGGATAGTGCAGACCCCACAACAATCTCTTCCTCTTAAGAGATTGTGGAAATATAATTTACATCGATTGGGCCTTGCCACCTGGACTTACTATTTTGAAGGAAATCATATTATTTCTCAAGTGTATTGGGTCAAAATTTTCAAGATAGTTGATCCATCTTTTTAATGAAGATTGACCTCTACTTTTAATCAAAAATAGGAGAGAGTAGTGATTGACCCCACTGGATCTTTAAAGGCCCCTCCCTCCCACCGCTTCTGCGGGTTGATTTGATTTTTGAATTAAAATTTGTATCAAATTTAAGTTGGTTTTAGAAATGAAAATCTTCTTAGTCTTCTAGCAGTTTTCCATCTTATGAGCTTCTCTTGCATGTTCTAAATCTATTCGATAATTTTCTAAGTCAAGTTGATATTTTCTTATCAAAAGATTGGGTCCAATCTAGGGATTATTCTTCCTTGGATAAGAGAATGAATTTCTTTCTCTTATACTTGCGATATAATCCTGGATTAAAAAAAAAAAAAAAAGAGCAATTATTTTAAGGTTTTAAATAAAGTGAAGCCTCTTATCAAAAAAAAAAGAGAGAAGAAAATTCAAAGGATGCACAAAGTGCATTAAAAAAAAGGCGCAAAGTGCGCCAAAGAAATAAAAAGGTGTGCAAAGCACGTCACAAAAAAAAAGTGAAAGAGGCTTCCTTCTTTTTAAATCCTTAAATTTCAAAGGTCCCGATCATATTTAATAGCTTGACTTTGAAAAATCTTGAATCTAGATTTATTGTCGTGCATAGATAGTTTATTAGATAGGAAATTCTATGCAAGAGAATTAAAAAGATTAAATTTCTCGATCCAACTTAAATCCTTTTGAAATTAATTTTAATTCAAAATTTCTACAAGGGAGAACCTAGTTCAGTTTCTATGAAATTTGATCCGGGTCAACAAAATCCAAAACCCTTGGCTCTTTTCGGGTCAATTGGGGTCACTCTACTTCTTACTATACTTTTGAATTTGTTCCCACTTGTCATTTTGACAGGGTCCAAATGATTAAGAGGAAATTTTCAATAAAAAGAATGAATCTTCTATTCTCGATAAGAATTCAAATCCCATTCTCAAGAGATATATGTGAATCTTTAAACATAGGCATCATTTCTTTTAAGATCCACTATGTAAAATAATACTCTATGCTGGGTCCAAGGTTGTTCTTAAATAGAGGTGTGTTTTACATCGCACAAAATTGACTTTCAAAATTGAGTCACAACTAAGTAGAGTGCCTGACTCCAATTGGAGGATCTCGAAGGCCTTGAAGGAAGTTGTTTTGAACTCAATAAAATTTGAAATTACATAAGTCACGTATGATTCAAGCTCGTTATAAACTGTGTCACCTCAGGGCTTTCCAAGTAGGAGACTTGGCTATAGCCCTTTGGAGACCAATTTTAGTCCACCATAAGATCAATGGAAGCTTTGAATCAATGTTGACTGGATCGTCCACTTTAGAGATGATTTATAAGGAAAGTTCATGGCAATGAATTAATTTTGAAGATACCAGCAGATGCTTCCTTTCATTTGGGCGATTCTTTAAGAAGTATCATGCATGATGAGGATCAAATTAAACATCAAATTCACCCCTTCAAATTCATAGAAATCAAATCAAGTTAAAAATCATCAATCAATTGTTTTCAATTCTCTTTTCCTTAAGGTTAGGTCCTTCTTTCCCTTAGGATTAGACCCGCTAGTGGTGGAGTACGCCATCTGTGGCACCACCCTGGCATTTCACCCGGGGATTAGTGGTGGAGTACGCCCTTCGTGGCACCATCCTGATTCCCATTCGCTAGTGATGGAGTACGCCCTTCGTGGCACCATCCTAGTTTGCCAGTTAATTTGCCTATTTGGAGTAAGTCTTCTATCAGCATCCTATAGGCCTAAGGTTGGGTGATGCCCTTCCTTAGACCCAAAGCTAGGTATTCCCTACTTTGGTTTCCAGTTAATTTGCCTATTTGGAGTAAGTCTTCTATCAGCATCCTATAGGCCTAAGGTTGGGTGATGCCCTTCCTTAGACCCAAGGCTAGGTATTCCCTACCTTGGTTTCCAGTTGATCCGTCTACTAGGAGTAAGTCTTCTATCAGCATCCTGTAGACCTAAGGTTGGGTGATGCCCTTCCTTAGACCCAAAGCTAGGTATTCCCTACTTTGGTTTCCAGTTAATTTGCCTATTTGGAGTAAGTCTTCTATCAGCATCCTATAGGCCTAAGGTTGGGTGATGCCCTTCCTTAGACCCAAGGCTAGGTATTCCCTACCTTTGTTTCCAGTTGATCCGTCTATTAGGAGTAAGTCTTCTATCAGCATCCTGTAGACCTAAGGTTGGGTGATGCCCTTCCTTAGACCCAAAGCTAGGTATTCCCTACTTTGGTTTCCAGTTAATTTGCCTATTTGGAGTAAGTCTTCTATCAGCATCCTATAGGCCTAAGGTTGGGTGATGCCCTTCCTTAGACCCAAAGCTAGGTATTCCCTACTTTGGTTTCCAGTTAATTTGCCTATTTGGAGTAAGTCTTCTATCAGCATCCTATAGGCCTAAGGTTGGGTGATGCCCTCCCTTAGACCCAAGGCTAGGTACTCCCTACCTTGGTTTCTCCAGTTTCTTTGTCTACTAGGAGTAAGTCTTCTATCAGCATCCGGTAGACCTAAGGTTGGGTGATGCCCTTCCTTAGACCCAAGGTTAGGTATTCCCTACCTTGGTTTTACCAGTTTTCCTTGTCCAATAGGTGTAAGCCTTCCATTAGCATCCTATAGGCTTGAGGTTGGGAGATGATCTCCCTTCCATTCTCAAAATTCTACTTCCATTCGGTCAACGCCAATGTGTGCAGCAGAAGTTCCTTCTACCACACACATTGGGGGTCCATTTGTTGACCTCATTTTTGTATGAGGTCACTAAGACCCTTCCAGATTCTAAATTTAATCCTAGACCCTAGGATCCACTCTAGACCTTAGGATCTTTCCTAGAACTAGACCTTAGAGCCTATTCTAGAGCCTAGGATTCCTTTAAATCCTAGATCTTAGAACTCTCCTAGATCTTAGGATCACTCCAACTTCAAATCAAACTCAACCTTTGATCAATCTCAATTTTAAATCAATTCCTATATTTAATCCACTCCAATTTCAATTTGATTCCTACCTGTGACCAATTTGAATCTCAAACTCCACCCAATTCAAGTCCAAATTAATTCAAATTTCAAATCAAATTCAGACCCAGAGTTTAAACTCAAATTCAAACCTTTAAGGCCCTGTCCTAAACACCCTTTTCAGAGATTTTTCAAACACCTCAAAACCCAGTCAAGTGGCCTCCGATTCAGGGTCTATCACTTGCAAAGTGATAAGACATGTCTCTAAAGGCTACCCTCCAATTTTGAGCTCATTCTGAGGTCTCTAACACCAGAATCTGAATTAAAATTCAAAGGCTGTAAAACCTTCAAATATTTACAGCCTATGCCACTGAGCATAACCCTTTTGAGATCTTGACCTTGGAACCCTTATCCAAGCCTCCAATCACTTCCAGATCCTTGATTTTAACCCATTGAGCAGTAAACTGCATTTTTCAAACCCCTTTTTGACCTTAGTTGACCAATAGGTCAAAATTGACCAAAACACCCCTATGGGGCTCAAATGGGGATTTCAAACCAAATGAGCTCCAAATGGGATGCAACCACCTTTAACAAATTTCAAATGCTATTTCAAATCCTTTGAACCCATTTCCAACCCTTGAGTCAACCTGGTTGACCAAGTCAACTGGTTTGACCCAAGGGACCCTTTAAGGGTCCAAACATGTGTTTTGACCCAAATGACCTTTTTAGGTCACCCAACCACTTCCATTGACCTCCAAATATCATTTCAAACCTGTTGAGCCCAAACCCAGACCCTGGGTCAACCAGGTTGACCAAGTCAACCCAGGTTGACCAAACAGGCCCTTAGGGACTCAAATAGGGATTTTGATCAATTTGACCTCCTCAGACCCAGGAATTACCCTCAATGGTCTCCAAATATTATTTCAAACCTGTCGAGCCCAAACCCAGACCCTGGGTCAACCTGGTTGACCAAGTCAACCCAGGTTGACCAAACAGGCCCTTAAGGGTTCAAATAGTGATTTTGACCAAATTGACCCCTCCAACCCACCTAATCAGCCCATTTGGACTACCTTGGTGCAATTACATAAACCCTTGATTGGGTTGACTGGTCAACAAGTCAACTCAAGGATCAAAGGACCATTTTCATAGTCAAACTCTTTAACCCATTGAACCTAGCCCAAATTAAACTCAACCAGCCATTGGGAGGGATCTCACAGCCTGCTTTGATGCCAACTCAGCAGGTCTTGACCCCCATTGACCAGTCAAACAGTCAATGGGAGTTCAAATGGGCTCACCCAGTCAAACCCATTTGAACTCTTTCTCCTTCCCATTTCAGGCCAATACAAGCATTAATTCTTACTCTAAAAGCTTTCCTAAACCTGCCCTGACCTCCCCCAGCTGCTGGCATGGCTCTAGACCCGAGCTATCAACCTAGTGGTCCCCTCCCTACTTGAAAACGACCCAAGGTCTCTCTCACCTGAGGCAACCGCTTCTCCTGTCCCATAGCAGTCTGGGACAAGTTTCCAGCATCCAAAAGCCCCTCTCTGATGCATCATGGCCGTCCCTTTAAGCTCCAAACCCGTGAATAGGCAAGAGACACGATCCCCACCAAAAAAAAAGTAATCTTGCATTCCAGACATCTCCCAGAGCATCTTGAGTTTCGTTTTGATTTCTCTAAGCCCTACCTTCATTTTCCCATCAAATTCTGGTGTTTTGAAGCTGCCGGCGGCGAGATCGGAGCTTGGCCGAGAGCCACTTCCGTTCAAGCTCCTTCAACTCCATTTCCAGTGTTCCTCCAAGCTTGAAGTCTGAAGGAGATCAACACGTGGACAATCTACAAGTTCAACCGTGGTAAAATCAACCAGATCGATCCATTTTTCGGTGAGAAATCCTAAACCCTAGTTTGTTTTCTAGGTTCTTAAATAACCCATTCAATATTGCATCAAAGGACTTATAAATACCTCCCCATTGCTCACTATACTCTAATACATCTCTGTTCAAAATCTTAAGTCATTTGGTTCAGTATTTTAAGAGAACGAAATGAAATATACCCTTAGGGTTCTCGGTTTGGACTGAGGGGGAAGACGATCCCTCAGCCGTTGGATCTGTTCTGTTCAGATCAACGGCTGAGATCAGGTCGGGTTCGAACCCCGTTTCAATCCATTGAAATCGTGGTCTGGCAGAATTTTGTCCGACCAGATCTGCACCCTAGATTTAAACCGCGGGACCTTTGACAGCCGTCCGATCATTCCAGATCGATCTCAGCACAGCGGGTTTGATCTCAGCCGTTAGATCTAACCCGCTGTAGATCTGACGGCCTTAATTCCTGCCGCGCTGGATAAGTGGCGGGTCCCGCGTGACCGCCGCCGTATGCGTGGCTGCATCCTCTCCCGCCGCGTGTCCCAGTCAGCGCCGCCGTTTGACTGGGTATTTAAAACATTTAAATAAATTCAGAAAATGCCCTGAACTTCAAAAATTCACCATAATTTCAATTTTGATCCATTTTTGGAGTTCTTGGGCTTGTTTTGTTCGTATTCTCAAGTACTTTATTTTAAAAATAATTAAAAATTATTTTAAGAAGTATTTAAGTATTAATTTCATTAATACATAAAACCCTATTTTAATTTTTAAATAATAAATATAAACTATTTTTCTCTGAATTTTGGCAGAGGTGTAATAGAGCATAGGGTTGGTCTCCTGTAATTTTCCTAAGTCATTTCGATGCAATATCATTTAGTTTATGAACTTACAAAAATCTAGATCAAGATTTGATTCATATTTTTGCAAATTCATAAACAATTTAATTTAAATCCAAATCTTATCATGTTAGAGTTCTATGGGATCAGTGTAAAGTCTTCCTTTCACTGAAAATAGGTTTAGATCTTGATCATGTATGGTCTAGTTAAAATCCACCTTCAATATCATGCTTAACCTAGTTTAATTAACCAATAAATTGTACATGATCATCATATCAAATTAGATCGACTCTTGATTTAGAGATATTGATATGCATATGCATAGATATATATCCCAAGATCATTTCATTCTAACTTGATGTATCTATTCCTCTATGGTAAGTTGTTTAAGTTTATAGGTCATTAAATGACCTATAACTATAATAATTCACTATAATCCTTCCATAGAACATTAGGAGCACTTTTATTGTTTATTGTTTGTGTTGATGTGATTGTAAACTAGTGTCCAAGGGTTAGAAGAATATTGATTGCTATCCTAAAATCTAGTGACACTAAGGACAACAATTAAGGACCCGGTCTTAGCCAACTTAGATCAATCTAGGAAGAACTACATACATCCTTTTTGGGATAAAAACAAACATATAAAACTAGTGTCATGTACCCAGTGATTAAACTCACTTTGATTTGACATTAATTGATCTCGAGATAACTAGTAGATTTAGGTGTTTCTCTCTTTAAAAGTTTTTAATGTTCAATAAATTACAATAAATTAAATAAAATTCTTTGAAAGCCTAAATCAATCTTAATCAACCTTAATCGACTCTTACCAATCATAGAGCAAGTCATAATCATTCTAAATTAATACTCAAGGCCTTTAATTGAACAGAAATTCATTAAATATCCAAAACTTCCAAAATTCATAACTAATTGTAGAAAATTCCAAATCAATCAAATTCAGTGGCTAATGACTCTAATTAAAATATAGTATTTTCTAAAAATGTCAAACCACCAAAATCTGGTCAAAGTCAAAAAGTCAACAAATTGGTCAAATCGTAGTTAAAACTAGTTCAAGACTTCAAAACTTCGTAATAAAATGTAGAAAAATCTGATTTCAACGTACTTACCTTCTAACTGATTGTAGTAAGGTCTAGTATTTTAATAAAATACAAACATTCCATAAAATACCTTTAATCAAAAATTCAACTTTTGACCCTTTAATTAAATGATTAAAATATTCAAAAATTCATAAAACTCAAATCACTCTAAAACTCCAGAAAATATTGGTTTAATGTTTAAAACACTTAACAAACCCTTTAAAACACAACAACCACCCTAAAGATGAAGTTTATCGGCTGGACTACTCCGGGCTGCGGGGCTAAGTGTCCTAAGGAGGCTGGTTCCTCGAGCCTGGTGGCACAACGCCACGAATGGATTCTAAGGGGTGTTAAATCTTAAAATAGATTAATCTTTAATTATTTAACGCCTTAAAATCTCTAATTCAATTACATTAATTTGGTTTATCGGCTGGACTACTCCGGGCTGCGGGGTTAAGTGTCCTAAGGAGGCTGGTTCCTCGAGCCTGGTGGCACAACGCCACGAATCAATTAATGGAAAACTTAAATTAATCAAGCTTTTAAAATCAGTAACTAACTCATTTTAATATTAATCCACTCTTTTAATTCTAACCAATTTAAATAACTTAATCAACCCCGATTGCTACTGGGTAACCCAGGCCTACGAGGCTATTAGCTTAGCCCCAAGGAAGGTGAAATAAACTTCACGGCCTCGGTGTGAAACAAAGGTAGCAATCAATTAATTTTTAAAATATATGTTAATTGAAATTCTTAATTCATTAATATTTAAATTTTAATCTAAATCCCCTTTTAAGCCTTAACAAACCCAGACTTTTAGATAACTTCAACTGATAACCCACTTTAGGATCTATCCCAGCCGCACGACCTTTCTCACACACTTTAGATGATGTGCTAGGACAACCAACTCTAGATCTAGGTTAGGCCGGTGTTTACTTTACTGCTGTGTGCCGGATTTTTCGTAGTTTTCACTGCATGTTGTGGATGAAATTGCTTTGCTGTGTCTGCTTACTTTCTCTGTACTCTGTGGATGGATTGATGTGTTTGGCGACTAGATTACCCTTAGGTTAGGTACGATCTGGATGTTGACACAGTTTTCTGCAGGTGGCCACGCTCATGCAGGGCGATATAAAAAAGGGGGCAAATTAAAAAAATGCATAAATATTATAAATTCTTTGCACAGGTGCTACAGCTGCTGAAGCCCCCAAATCATAAAAAGAGCGTGGCCAGTGTGTTTACTTTATTTTCTGCTCATATACAACTGCTTGGGAATAACTGCTTTTTTTTTATATATTAATTGCTTAGGATAACCCTGCAGGTGAGTCTAGATTTTTATTTTGATATCAATGTAATTTGTGCAAGTGTCAAGTGTTGTGAAAGTTTATTTTGAGTTGGGATACATAGATCCAAAGCTTGGATTCCAAAGAGGAAAGGATACCCCTTTGGGGAACACTCCTTTTCCATTTGGAAATCCAAATTTGGATCATACCTCTTCCTTACCCAAAGAGGAAAGAGTGGCTTTCCCCTTAGAGGGAAGTGCCCTCTTGTCCATTTGGGTAATCCACTACGAAGATTCCAAGAAGATTGAAGAAAAGGAGTCTAAAGAAGAATGAAATTGAAGATTTGAAGACTTGAAGATTGAGAGTATCCCACTCAAAATAACTTGCGTCATTACTAGGTTTAGAATCCGGGTTGTTGTCAGTGGTGCCCGGCCACTTTACTTTCTGTAATATTCTGGTTTGTAATAAGCAAGGCAATTCTGCCTATGGACATTTACTAATTAATTTGTATTTGATTTGATGATTTGATTGCCTTTAGGATTACTTGTTTTTACTAGTTTTTTGGCGATTGCATGCCGCTCTTTGTTTTCGCCTGGATACGTGAGGCTCGTGAGGGTGTGAAAGTTTTATACTCATAATCTTAAAAGTCTAAAATTTTAGTGAGTCTAAATAACATAGAAAGATAACAAATCTAGGGAATTAGCCGGGGATCGACCCCGGGGTCGCATGCATATTTTTGCATTACTCTTTCCTTGCTGTAGACCCTTCCCCGCCTGCGGGTAGAGTCCGGATAGTCTGACCTATGAGGACGAGGTGCCGGACCTGGGGAAGTCCAGTCTTCTAAAAAAATTATTTTATAAGCCTGTTTTTAAAAAATTTCAAGCATATTTGATTTGAGGTTGTTAACCAGCACGCATTGCATTAGATACAAATTAAAGAGTCAAAATTTTAATTTCATAGTCCTTAGCATTTTAGCACCCAACATAAGTCAAAGGGGCCAATTAGGAAAATCTCTAGATGTCGGCCCCGCCTCCCCAAAACTTTAATTTTAACGTCCCTACCACTCTTTCATAAAAGACCGGATTCATCTATTTTAAATCGATTAGGTGGTTAGCTGGCTCCCCAATCCAGGCCGGGGTAAGTCCAGACCTTGCACTGCATTAGTTAGGGTCGGACGACTGTGGTCCAGTGTCCAAAATAGATTTAGGTTCCGGGGCAGATCTTTGATTATAAGACCCCAAACTTCGGGAATCTAATCCCAAATTTCTAATAAAATGCTTAATTCTAATTAAATATCATTTCAAATCCAAAACATAAAGCCCAACATTTAGATTAAGTTGGGACACTTCCGGATGGTTCTGGAATCTCAAAGTGTCCCCTACCTCTCCTCCTTTAACTCTGTTAATAACTGCTCAATTTTGATCCATTCCCTTTTGAGTTTCCAAAATTCACTTCTCTTTTTGATATCACTCCTAGAAATTCTAAACAAAATTCTGCCATTATTTTAATCGAGAGTTTTCGTAGGATATTTTATCTCCCTACGATGTAATTAACTACGAGGGCTTGCGCTCGTAGGAGATTTGGAACCCCACACACACCTGATTTTAAAGAAAACTCAATTTCTAAAACTTCATTAGATTTCTTTGGGAAAAGTTAAATAATGATCGTCATAGTTGCACTAGAAGGATTATCATTGAATGGTCTCATTTCCCTTTGGGGAGATACACCCTTCTTCGATAAGACTTTGGATGCGGATGCGACGATCATGTTTCTTGAATATTGTAATTGGGTACTTAGTTGAACGATATTGTGTCCCCTCGGGGCCATATAGAGTTCTCCTTAGAACCCGATCATAGCATTCAAGATGAGTTTACATAATTTTAAGTCTGAACACCGTTATGAAAGTTTATTTTTATCCTTCGGGGTGATATACTCTTTCTAACGAGTCGATTCGACCTTAGAATTAGAACTCAACCTTAATCTTAAAATCCCCAAAGAAAACTAATATTTTTCAAAACATGTTTTCAAAATTCCACCAACAGTGATTTGAGAAGATCTAACAGTAATAACGTTCGGGAGGAGAGCCATAAGTGATGAGTAGATGGGGAGAATTTCAACACCATTTAAGTGGAAGTCTAGTAGCGATGGACAATCAAGTTGAAGTCCGTTGACAGCCAACAATCGAGTGTAGAGCTGAAGGAGAAAGTTTGAGGGTCTACTGCAAGTAGTAGTCGAGCGATAATTTAATGATGACTGATATGAAGTAAAGGATCACAAACAAATATCAGATGAAGGGCCGATTATGGCGGGTGTCTAGTGGCATTTTGTAAGGTAATGTGCATCCATACTAAAGTGTACCAACCTCAGATATCGCCGAGTTAATGGGTCAGACTAGTGTGCTATGTCAGCATTCTAGCAACACACTAACATTATTAACTGAGTGAAGGCATGATGATGATCAGATTATATCCTTTCTTTAAATAAAAAGTTATAAGAGATGCTTGTATGCAGTAGAGAAGAAGTCACTTAAATCCATTAAGGATATTTGACTATTTTGAAGTTTCTTATTGCTTGATGATAATAGTTTATACGGATGATGCCAATTTACTATTTAATTTCAACTTCTTATAAGAATAAATATACAACTAAATATGAATTTATGTAACTCCATTGATATGCATAAGAAGTTGAGAACTTGTTCATTTGAGAATACTGAATTATTGATATATATCTTTGGGACATGCTTTGATATGTTGCCCCCATATTTTTAGGGACATTATTAGACTGCTAAGATCTTTATATAAGTGATAATTTTTTTAATCACTTTCATAAAATATTTTTTAGAAAGAATGTTGTCCACTCAGAGTATTGCTCGAAGATGTTGACTTCTATGAAATAGGTCGAGAGAATCCACCAAGGATATATGACCTACTCGATGATATTGGCCTATATAAAAGAGGTCGAGAGAATCAACCAAGAATGTGTGACCTATCTGAGATTGTATATCAGAGCACTGCTCGATGATGGTAACCTATATGAAAGAGGTCGAGAGAATCCACCAAGGATGTGTGACATAACCAAGGTTACATGCCAGAGGACTGCTCGATGAGAGTAACCTATATAAAAGAGATCGAGAGAATCCATCAAGGATGTGTGACCTATTCGAGGTTGTATGTCAGAGCATTGCTCGATGACGTTAACCTATATAGAAGATGTCGAAATAATCCACCAAGGATGTAAGACCTATCTGATATTGTATGTCAGAGTCTTTGCTTGATAATATTAACATGTGTGAAAGATGCCAGATTAAATCCCCCTGGGATTTATCATCCAGTGATTGAGACAAAATAAAGATTATTTATTTTTAGAATCATATATTTAAGATTTTATTGACATCATCCTAGGATGTTTGACCTATCTGAGATTTTATATCAGAGTCCTGCTCGATGATGTTAACATGTATGGAAGAGGTCAAATCGAATCCCCTGGGATCGATTTTTCCTTGAATGTGAGGGGGTGAACACCGCGTGTATCTCAAATTAAAGGTGAAAAATGATCCCTCTTTTACTGTGAACACCGTGTGTTCTTAACAGACTTGAATTTTAGCAGTTTTTGGATGATTTTTTATGTCTTTCATATATAAACTGTCACTTAATCTTTTTGCCTACTGATCTTCGTGCCAATTAAAAGGAGAGTCAAGGAGAGAGTGTGAGAGAGTGTTTGAAGGAGAATTCTTACTACTAGAGTGTGAAGGTTTCACTTGGTACTCAAAGGTAAGAGTCTATACTTTTGGTTTTTGATTACTTCACTCTTTTATCTCTTCCTTCTAAATTTCTTGTGAAGAATATCTGTTAAGGAGATCCGGTTCTCTGCCGACAGTTGGAGAGTGTGAACAGCCGAATGGTTCTCTGCCCACACTAGGAGAGTGTGAACAGCCGAAAGGTTCTCTGCCCATACTAGGAGAGTGTGAAAGGACGAAGGGTTCTCTGCCTACACCGGGAGAGTGTGAAAGGACGATCGGTTCTCTGCCAACACTGGGAAGAGTGTAAAAGGATGACGGTTCTCTACCGCACTGGATAGTAGTGGAAAAAAGTTTTGTAAAGGCTTCTCAGCCTTGCTGTGGGTTCAAAAGGAGAGTCACTAGTGGTATTAGTGTAAATACTTGGAGGGTGCCTCCGGGAAGTGGATGTAGGTCGTGTATAAAATTCACTAAAGTTAAATTCTCGATTTTAAATTTTAAAAGATGGTAAAAATTTTTAAATACCAATTCACCCTCCCCTCTTGGTTAGCTGCTGGGACATAAGCTTAGGTTTAACAACCTAATTCATAGTAAACAAGTTTCAACAGGAAGGCCTTGGCTTGATATACATTATATGAAGTACATGATGGGAATATAAATAGTTACTATTGATATGTTCATTTAGTCAAAAGGACCATAGTTGATGGGCGATGTAAGTCAAAAGAATTGTAGTCGGCGGGCGACGGAGGTCTATAGGACCGTTGTCTGATGTCGGAGGCCAGAAGAAAGATGTCAGATAGAAGTCCAGCAATGAACAGAAATCCAGCATCGGATAGATGTCCGACGAAAATTTGACAATGGGTAAAAATCCAGCGTCAGGTAGAAATCCAGCGATGAGCGGAGGTCCGACGTCGGGTAGAAGTTCGACATCAGTCGACTGCCGGGGAGAACTCTGGCATGAGATGGTATTCGGGCAAAACTCCAGAGTCACTTGGAGATAAGATAGAATTCTGGCATCACTTCGAGATCGGACGGAGTTTTGGTGGAACTTATGTGTCACTTGAAAGTCGGGCAGAACTTGTCGGTGGTCGAGGAGGAATTTCTTTCCTCCTTTTTTTCTTCTTTTCTCTTCTTCTTCTTCTTACTTGGGGTCCCCTCTAAAGAGAAATGAGGGGCTATTTATAGTTTTTTGAGAATGACATGACCCATAAATAGGAGGAGGATCAAGGGCAATGTGGAGTGGTTTGGATGAACGGTCGATATTGAATCCCTTGATTGCGGACCATTTGTAATACACTTGAAGGTCTTTATGATATCAGAATTCAGCGATCTTGGGCTTGTTGGATTTGTCTCATCGAGCCGCTCGATTCGAATATAAGCATGTCATGTTTGCAAACCGTTTGGTAATCCAAATTGTGGTTTGAACCTTCCAACAGCGTTTCAGGTCTTTGATTCAGACTCATTTGGGCTCGGATTGAGTTGAATTTGGTGTCGTTGGGTTTGTATTTTTGAGACGCTCAGTTCTACTGTAAGTTTGCTAAAATCGGAGTTCAGATGATACCAGATTTAATTTTTGAAGTTTCCGGCTTGATTTTTGCCTCGAGATTCGTGTGCGATCAAGATAATTTTTTGATGATATATCAAAGCTAATTGATGGAATTTAGTTAATTCTTTCATGCAGATTTATGTTTAATAAAAATTTCAATATATTTATTTTTGAGTTTATTATAAATAAACTACATTGTGAACCAAATCCATCAGATTGGGTTTATAAAGTAACAGAAATGAAATAAACCTCTTTTTTATTGGATTTGCTTCACATTATATTTTATTTTGTAATAAATAACAAATTTAATATTTTTCCTTAAAAAATCAATGCTGGTTTTTTTATGGGAAAAAACATTAAATATACTTTTAAATTAAAAAAAATTTCTTAGCAGCCATTAACATTAATCTAATAAAGATATTTATGATATTCAATGTTTATCAAGCAGAAAAAAATTACTTAAGAATATACTGACACATTGCATCACAATGGATTTTAAATTTATTGAATTTATGATGAGATTAATTTTATATTTAATATTCAAGAATTATACTAATTTTAGCATAAAACTACGAATTTTGAAGTTTATTCTGACATGAAATATATGAGATTATTCTTACATAATTTTTTTTTTCTTATGAAATTGTTTGCATTATTGTAGCGTTTGGAAAAGAAAAATGTTAAAGAGAAATGGATATAAATAAAGGGGAAAAAAAGCGAATAAATTTATTTAAATTGAATCGTATGAGTCCAAACCAAAGTATGTAGGCTTCACTAGTAAACTTAAAATAAGGGAAATTAGAATCGAAATAAAAGATTAAAGCTGGAAAGCTTTTATTACTTTGAAAAGTAATTTTGGAGTACAAAAGTTTATAGTAAACAAATTTTGAACTAAAATTTATTTTAGAAAGTAATACGAAAGCCATCCTAAGAAAGCCCAAGTTAAATTCAGTCCAATGGATATCAATTTACTTCCAATAGTTTTGATTTGAATTTAAATAGACAATAATTTGAAATAAAATGCTTCTTGAGATCATATGATACATGTATGTTGACTAAGAAATTAGGCATACACTCACAAAGGGGGAGTGAAATTAAATACTTGAATCTTTTGTTAATTGTAATGTACAATATATATCGTATTGTATGATTTATTTAAATAAAAATTAAATCAAATATTTAATTTAATGAAATTAATTAAAATTGATATATAACTAATCATGTTGTATAACTACCAAACAGTACACGTTAATCAATTATTTTGAAAAACCTCACCGTCGAAACTTTTTTACTTAAATAACTTTAAAATTTGAATTGAACGTACTGTATCGACAATAATTAGAATTACCTTATTTAATAATGAGGATTAAGGAATTTAATTATGATCAAATCCTCATTAATGATCAAATTATACAATCATGATTATATTGTATGATCACTAAAGAGTTCATTGGATGATATGTTATTCAATTGAACTAATCATATTATACTACTTTACACTGTACAATACGATTAGAGATGAAATAGAACTAATTAAACTATACTACTATTCATCATATAACACTATCAAAAAATTAAGAGCTAAATCACCATATTGAATAATTTAAGTATTGTATTGTACAATTAGATGATAAAATTTAAAAAAAGAATTTTAAGAGCCCACTTTATAAATTCATAATATGTCTTGAGGGAAGAGGCTAGAGAAGCTAGATATATTTTCTTCTTAGGAAAGGCTTGGAGAGTGTCAATTTCACAAAGGAAAATATAGGAGGTGAGGTTGAGAGAGAGGGAGTTTTCCTTGAGGGAGTTAAGGGGTGTGAAGGGAGCCATAGTGTTACTCTAGCTAGCCTGTACTTTAGGACCTCCTATTGTGTTTTGGTGGAGCTCTTGAAGAGTAGCTCTAGGAAGAATCTTCTTTGGTCTAAAAGACTTGCTAGCTGAGGAGGCTAGGGATTGGCATCTCCGCTAGGCTAGGATATGAAAGGAGGGATCGATATCTCCACGTTGCCAAGAGGCAAGAGGAAGGAACTATATTTCTTTTAGGCATAGAGGTGAAAGAAGAGATCAACATCTCCACCATAGCAAGGAGTTGAAGGAGGGAATGATATATCCGCTTTAGCATGGAGCTTAAGGAGAGACGACATCTCCACCAGGATAGCAGGCAAAAGGAGGGAAATTCTTGAGAGTATATAAAAATCATTCTCCAGTTCATAAGGAAAAATGGTTTCTCCGCATAGCTATGGGCTAAATGAGAATCATTTTTAATGTAATACCCAAAGATGAGGACCTTTAGGGAGTATATAGATCAATTTCACCAAATCATCATAAATCTGATTTGTGTAGTCTTTACTTTCTTGTAATTTATTTTACTGCACTAGCATTTAATCTTTTTTTATCTTCAGGAAAGAATTTTGGGTGATAAATCTCTAGTGTTTTCTAAAAGTTTATATATATATATACATTCTTTAGGTTTTTTGTTTGAATTTTTTATTCTCATAAACGCTTTTGCATATCTCATTTTTTATCATAAGAAAAAGATATTTTTTACATTGTGATTTGTCTCATTTATAGGGGTTTTCACGTAAAAATTCTAGTGTCTTAACTTTTATAATTATGTGCTTGAAATTCATGCAATGCTAAGAAGAAAAATCTCCTCACCCTACAACCATATATATTCTAGCCAGCAACAGTTCTCTATTGTTTCTTATTTTATATAAATTAAACTTATATTATAGATAACATTATTTATAATTTTTTTTTTACTAATTAATTATAAAATATTAGGTTAAAATAATAATTTAAAATTATAGTAATTTCAAATATTTTAATTTATTCAAAATAATTTTTTATTTTAAAAATAATTTTGTAAAGCATTAGTTATTTCAAATTTTTTAAAAACTAAAATTATTTTTCAAATAAGAAAAAACATGGCTTCGTTCTAGCATTGGTTGAGTTAGGCAAGGGAGCAAGTTACTTAAGGAAGGGCGACTAGCTCCTTGTTTAATTTATTTTAAAAAAAAAATTAATAAAACCCTTTTCTGAAAGTTCAATCAAAATTGACTCCTCTTAAAAAAAATTTCTTTTTTTTTAAACAAAAGTTCTTTAATATATATATTTTTAGAGAAAATTAGATTAAGGCTTTGTTTGTGACGGCTTTCTTCTAGCTTTTTAAATCTGATTTCTATTATAAAAATTAAAAAATTTTAACTAGAAAGTCGCTTTAAGAAGCAGCAAGAAAGCCGTCCCAAACGAAACCTAAGAGAGACACATATATAAAAAAAAAAAATACTAGACATTCAAAAGAGGATGTACCATGGTATAGATTTTTTGCTTATGATACTCTTCTTATTGATAAGACTAATAGGGAGTTGAAGAAAAACTTAAATTATAGAGTTCAATAATAAAGTTTAAATGTTTTTGTTTAGAAAGATCTAAAACTAAATACATGAAGCCTAATTTAATAGTAATAAATTTAGTGATGGGATTTGATTTTGGGTGATCAAATCATAAAAAAGTACACATTTTAGATATATTGGATCTATTGTTCAAACAATGGTGAACTAGATACGAATGTTATTATTAAAATTCAAATTAAATGATTGAACCGGAGAAATGCATCAGACCTATTGTGTGATAGAAAATAGCACTCAAACTTAAAAGAAAAATTATATATGATGATGGTGAGATCTCCTATGCTTTATGACCCATAATATTGTTGTTGTTGTCGTAATAAAAATTCTATAGTTGTTCAATGACAATCTCATGACCAAATAAAAAACATTAATGATAATTTTAAAATCATTAATTTGTACTCCTACAAAAAAAAAAATTTCTGATTCCACTCATACTAATACATACCTGTTTTGAAATATAAAAAATATGTGAAAATATTTGTTTGATCAAATAATTTCTTCAAATCGTCGGCTACACACATCTAACTAATGGCCTTTGATTTGGAGCTTAGCTCTCTTGCTGTTCAATTTGAAGCTTCTTTCTTTTTGTTTTGTTATCTTTCTTTCAAAACAGTTTGATTTTTCTATAATATCATTAATAATGGTGTTACAGTTCACCACGTTGCTCCACTCCCCACCAAAGCCCCATCCATTTTTCTCTTTCACGAAATCAATCCCCGCCGCTCGCATAACCTCCTTGCTCCACGCCTGCACCATCTCATTTTCTCGCACTTCGCTAAACTATTTGTTCTTGGCTGAACTCGGCCCTAAACTGAACTCCGCCGAAAGCAGCCATGGCTTCCACATCCCACCTCCTTCTCACCTCATCCACTTCTTCCTTCCATGGCGCCTCAATCCATCCTAGATTCCCCTCCCTCCCTCTCCCTCTCTCCCTCCTCCCCCGTCGTCCAAACCCCTCCTTTCGAGCCCATCTCCCTACCCCTCTGAATCCCCTCCGTTTATCGTTAAAACCATGCACCGCCGCCGCCACCATCCTCCTGTCCGCCCTCGCTCCAGTAGCCCTCGCCGCCAACGACTTCTCCCCGCTTACCGCTCTCCCCCCTTCCTCATCTGCTCCTATCCAGATCGAATCCACCGCAAACCCTGCCCCCTCTACACCAAACCCCTTCTCTCAATCCCTCCTCACTGCTCCAAAACCACAGTCCACCGACCTCCCAGAATCGTCCCAATGGCGCTACAGCGAATTCCTCAGCGCCGTTAAGAAGGGAAAGGTCGAGCGCGTCCGCTTCAGCAAAGACGGAGGCGCTCTCCAGCTCACGGCAGTCGACGGTCGCCGCGCCACCGTCATCGTCCCCAACGACCCTGACCTAATCGACATCCTCGCCATGAATGGCGTCGACATCTCGGTCTCGGAAGGAGAGGGAGGCAACGGTCTCTTCAATATCATCGGTAACCTGCTATTCCCCTTCCTTGCCTTCGCTGGTCTCTTCCTCCTCTTCCGCCGCGCACAAGGCGGGCCTGGCGGCGGCCCTGGCGGGCTCGGTGGGCCTATGGACTTCGGCAGGTCCAAGTCAAAGTTCCAAGAGGTTCCTGAAACCGGAGTTTCCTTCGGGGACGTTGCAGGCGCCGACCAAGCCAAGCTTGAGCTTCAGGAAGTCGTCGACTTTTTGAAGAATCCTGATAAGTACACGGCTCTTGGTGCTAAGATTCCCAAAGGTTGCCTTTTGGTCGGGCCACCGGGAACCGGGAAGACACTGCTAGCCAGAGCGGTTGCCGGCGAGGCCGGTGTGCCGTTCTTTTCGTGTGCTGCTTCAGAGTTTGTGGAACTTTTTGTTGGAGTTGGAGCTTCGAGGGTGAGGGATTTGTTTGAGAAGGCAAAGGCGAAAGCTCCTTGTATTGTTTTTATTGATGAGATTGATGCAGTTGGAAGGCAGAGAGGGGCGGGGCTAGGTGGTGGGAATGACGAGAGAGAGCAGACTATTAATCAGCTCTTGACTGAGATGGATGGGTTTTCGGGGAACAGTGGGGTGATTGTTCTTGCTGCTACTAACAGGCCTGATGTTCTTGATGCTGCTTTGTTGAGGCCAGGAAGATTTGATAGGCAGGTTACCGTTGATAGACCCGATGTTGCTGGTAGAGTAAAGATCTTGCAGGTTAGTAGTTTGAATTGAGGTTATTGATTTATTGAGACTCTAATAGTTCATTATTTGTTTGTATTCAAGTTATTTTAGACTGTTGCAACTAGTGCGTAAATTTCAGCATCTGCTCTTATTTGGGGTATTTTTCTTGTTAAAACCTAACCTAGGAGAGCTAGTTTCATGGAGCATTACTTTTGAGTTGCTCATGAACAGTTACTTCCATGATGAATTGTTTTGATAAGAGACTCTAGGCTTATTTTTATACTTCCAAACTGTGTAGGAATTTTTATAATACCATCAGTTAGCTAAAATGTAATGTGTTTTTGGTGAATTTGCAGATTACCTATACATCAACGTAGGCTATTTGGTTAATTATGCACAGTTCAGTGCTTTTTTATCCATAATCTGGTTATTAATGCAATGATGATGTTAATCATAAGTGAAAGTGCCATTTTCATATACATGAACGTATTCTAATTTACTTCCTTAGATGGAATTGTCTATCAACGCACCAAATTAGGTCGACCAATAAAAGTTATGGGTTAATTCAAATGCAACGTGCATTACCTTTAAAATATGACAAGTGTCATGTTTGCAAGCATGAATAATGAAACAAAGCCCCAGAGTGATGTTAGGACATCTCCAACTGAAAATTCCAATTTTCACTCCAAAATGCAGTGAAACTAACAAATCTCCTAATTCATCTCCAATCGAACTCCATTTTGCGGGCTTCTGCGAAGGTAACTGTCTTTCTTCTCTTTAGCGCGTTTCTACGACAAATCTGGTTGAGACAGAAAAATCGTGGCGTGGCATTGTTCACCCGCAAGTAAATAGCGGAAGATTTGACGTTCGGATGGAGCGAACGAACGATGCCATACACATGTTTGGCGTTCGGTTGAAGATGGTCTTAGGGCCAAGATACACAATATTCATGGGCTCAAATTAAAATTGATTTAAAAAGAATGAATATTAAATTATTGTTTCAATCCATGATGATTTTTTTCATTAATTCATCATTATAATGTTGTATTGTATTATTTGCATTTTGTGGTGAAGATTAAGAAAAGAAGCTTCTTAATTGTCTATGTTGCATTAGCTATCAAATGATACTGAGTTGACTAATTTTGCAGGTGCACTCAAGAGGAAAAGCACTCGCTAAAGATGTTGACTTCGAGAAAATTGCTAGAAGAACACCTGGTTTCACAGGAGCAGACTTGCAGAACCTGATGAATGAAGCTGCTATCCTTGCAGCCAGGCGTGATCTCAAAGAAATTAGCAAAGATGAGATATCTGATGCACTGGAAAGAATAATTGCTGGACCCGAGAAGAAGAATGCTGTTGTTTCAGAAGAAAAGAAGAAACTGGTTGCATATCATGGTACAGTGCCTTGCTTTTCTTCTTGAAAACGTTTTCTGATAGTAATTTACCAGCAAACTAAGTATCTATTCAATCCCTTTTTATTTACAGAGGCTGGACATGCACTTGTTGGTGCACTTATGCCAGAATATGATCCTGTCGCTAAGATCTCCATTATTCCTAGAGGTCAAGCTGGTGGGCTTACTTTCTTCGCACCAAGTGAAGAGAGGCTTGAGTCTGGACTTTACAGCAGGAGCTACCTGGAAAACCAGATGGCTGTTGCCCTTGGTGGAAGGTATGCTCCTATAATGATTTGATAATCATTTTCTTTATCATGCTACTGGCTCTGGCATTCATAGCTGGCATGCCTGTTCTTGCAGGGTAGCTGAGGAAGTGATCTTTGGGGCAGATAATGTTACCACTGGAGCATCAAATGATTTCATGCAGGTTTCCCGAGTGGCAAGGCAGATGGTGGAGAGATTTGGATTCAGCAAAAAGATTGGACAAGTTGCGATCGGCGGACCTGGTGGTAATCCATTCCTTGGTCAGCAGGTAACGGTGATTCATCATTTAGACTTAAAAACGTAAACTGTGCTTAAGGTTTAACATAATTGGTAGGCCAAAAACAAAATGCTTACGAAGTGTGTAAAAGCATTTATCTATTCTTCAATTTCTTCTAAATGCTTTAGCTTACTGGGATTTATATTAAATTGACATATAGAGGGCAATGGATGAAAATGAATGATTTAACAACCCAAACTCGCGTGATTGGGGTAAGGAGTATGATGATGATGGAGGATTTAGGCTTCGTTTGGGATGACTTTTTTATTTCTGAGTTTTAGTATAAATATTTTAATTTTTATACTAAAACAATAAAAAAGCCGTCCCCAACGAAGACTTAATGCCATAATATGCTTAATTGTTTGGGCATATACAATGAAGTCTATAAGATGACTAATAAGATGGGTAGATTAAATTAATATTGGTGGATTATGAAGAAAAAATAGGACTAATGTAACATGAATGGAAGTTTTGCAAACAATTTTGTTTCAAAATTGGTATAACCTCACATTGCACATTTAAGTGAAATTAATGGAGAATAGGAATTATAAAGCCAACCCCAAATGGTTGTGCTGAAGATGATGATTTAATGATGAGTTAGTGCGGCACTTAGATTGAAAAACCGTAAGGATGATGTTAAGGCATAGGCTTTTTTTGGGACGGCTTTTTTGCTGCTTCTTAAAGCAGCTTTTTAATATAAAGATTAATTTTTTTATACTAAAAAACTGCTTTAAGAAGCAGCAAAAAAGCCGTCCCAAATAAAGCCATAGTCTCACTTGCATTTGGTAGGAAACAAAAGTTGTATCTTAAGATGGTGCTTTCATTTTGATCACTAATTTTGTCTCCCGGGCTCTTCGGATCAACAGATGTCAACCCAGAAGGACTATTCCATGGCAACAGCGGATATTGTGGACTCAGAAGTGAGGGAGCTGGTAGAAAAATCTTATTCAAGGGCAAAGCAAATTATCACCACCCATGTTGACATTCTTCATAAACTTGCGCAACTACTCATTGAGAAGGAATCCGTGGATGGAGAGGAGTTCATGAGCTTATTCATTGACGGTAAAGCAGAACTGTATGTTGCCTGATTTCCCCAAGTTCGTTATGAATCGCTTATATGCTGAAAATTTTTCTGAAGCGTGATGTTCAGGACACTATGTATAAAAAAATCAAAAGAAGTTCAGAAGCTTATGTTATAGTTGAGGTATTCTGTTAATAGCTAAAAATTTTCTTATGGCTTCCACAAATCAATCCAAGTATACTGCATAATGTTGACAACTTTTAATACCTGCTCATGAAATATAGTTCGAACTCGGTCTTATCTTTTGGGTTTTTTTTTGTCTTATGTAAGAGCTTTATGTTTTTCTCTACAAAATTTCAGTGTTGTTCGATACTAAATTTAACTAAACTTTGGATACCCAATTTTGCACTTCTTGCATAGCGATATTGATAAATGATTAAGGTTTTATTTGGGATTTTTTTTTTACTGTAAAACAGTTTTTTAGTAAAAAACTAATTTTTTTATTAAAAAATCGTTTAAAAAGTAGTAAAAAAGTCTTCCCAAACAAAGCCTAAGATTTTGTTTTTAGGATGACTTTTTTATTATTTCTTAAAATAATATTTTAATTATTTTTGTATAAAGCTGTTTTTAAAAACAATAAAAAAGCCTTTTCAAACTAAACCTAATATTGCATTGAAAATTGGTTAGAAAACTTATTTTTTATTATCCCTCGAAGTGAATGAGGCTCGTTTTAGTGTGGAGATAAATTACCTAACAGTTAGCGTATTGTTTTTGGACAGAAGCCAGTCAAAATTTCAGTTGTTAGAACTTATTTGATGTCTTGGTAAATTCAGATCTATCAAGAATTGGTCGCTCCATCAAGAAGATTTAAAAAATCTGTCATCTGGAAATAGAAATACTGGATCCGTATAAAATAAAAAAAAATCTATTTTTTCACATCCATTCCTTTTTTTTTAATTATTTGTAATATAGTAAACACAAGAAAAGAATCATAGATTACTAGTAATCTATATCACTCTAACTCAAATTAATATCTATGTAAATATGATATTTTATATAATTCATATTTGTATTGGGATACGACAAATAGAATGCTCTTTTATGATTATGTATGCAAGGCATATGGTGAAGTTCAATCGATTAGAGCACCAACCTGTCAAGGCGGACGCAACGGGTTCCGGCCCTGTCAATCCTGATCCAATGAATTTATCAATTCGTCTCTCTTTTGTGAAAGATAATCAGGAAATGAAATATAATCTCTAGGGAAATTTTTATTTCTTTTTGTTGTTTTAGCTTTGCATTTCTCATTAGACAAATATGAAAATTTTGATATTTGATATCCAATTAAGTTTTTTCCCATCTTTTTATTTCTCAGATTATACAATTTTATTCGATGTGTATAATGAAGGTGTAATTGTCTGATGTATAATAAGGAACTCTACATTCTTGAGTTAGCAAGTGATAGATTTTGCTTTTGTTTTTGTTTTTAAGGTTTCGTTTAAGATAATTTTTTTATTATTTTCTATAACAACTTTCTAATATAAATTTTTTTTTGAAATCAGCCAAACAAATAGCGGCTAAAGGCCTGCCTCAAACGAAGCCTTAAGTTAGGCTTTGATTGGAACAGCTTTATTCTTGCTTTATAGAACATCTTTTTAGTACAAAATTTTTGTACTAGAAAATCATTTTAAAAAGCAATACGAAAACTGTCCCAAATGAAGCCTTAGTGTTGGGTGCAATGTTAATTAAGTTTGTGTCTGTAGCCGTGGCTTTTTTATTTTATTTTATTTTATTTGCTCATACATTTGTAATCAAACTTCTGCTTCTTATGACCTAAGCCAAACTCACATTTTCAAAAAAAAAAAAAAAAAAAACAATGAACATTTAAAACACATTGCCATAAACAAATACATTGAACATGAAATTGAAAACAAGCAAAACAGACACCTTACAACCTGCATATATCAAAGAGAAGAAAAATTAGTCTAATAAACTCTTATAAGCATGAATTAGGCGCACAATCAATGAGCGCCTAAATGAAGCTATATCAAAGGTAACAACTACAAGTAGCCCAAGTGGAAGTTAATTGCCTATAACATCACTGCTATTACTATAGTAACACTACTATTATACTCTCAAATCTTTGAACAACAACCCCTCTAAGCTTTCTAAGAACATAAATGATTACTAATGTGTAGCCAAACCTGCAGCCTGAAAGGCATCGTAAAAGCAACAAAGAGAAGTTATCACATGAAGCAAATCTATGTAATAGAGATAACAAACGATGCAAGCAAACTTGCTACAGCAAACAAATAAGAAACAAAGCAGAACTATATCTCACAAGAAATAGATTCCGACAATCAAGGGGAACCAAGTTGCATGCTTGACATGCATCTTCATCCAAGTGTAGCCAACAAAAAATAAAGGGTAGAAAGTGAGTTCTGAACCATTTTGAGTATAAAACTCACCACATTTAGCAGAAGTAATTATACTATAACTTAACGCAGTAGAAGCCCTACGGGCGGTGGAATCAGACGTCTTGATTTTACTTGCTCTATTAATGGGTGATGATGAGCACTGTTTGGTTTGGAGATGGTGGCGGCTATGACTGGGAGATGGGAAGGAGGGTTAAGTTGGATGGTGTGGTGGTCGGATTGAAAGCTGGTGGTATCTATGGGATTTAAAATGGAGTGGTGGTGGCTGATGTTCCTAGTGAGGGAAATTGATTTTGGAAATTGGCTGCATTAGGATTTATAATAAGGGGTTGGGAGTGCACTAAATTTTAATAATTTATATAACAAAGTGAATTTATGAGCGAAATTTTAATAGGAAGGTCACATTCAACCACCCCTAGTTCCATCACTATGGGGGACACATGGAGAGGAGACCTTACCTATACTTGGGGCTTGAAGTAGACGATGGGAAATATAAAGCAAAATAAAAGGAGATCAAGTTTAGGAGGGGAAGAGGAATAGAGGGGAAGAAGGGAGAGGAGGTAAGAAGAAGGAGAGGGGAAGGGGGTAAGTGGCTAGGTGAGGGAGAGAGAAGATTAGGAGAGGAGCATCATCATGATTTCATTTCATTACTATTATTCTTAAGGTAATACATTCGAAGGCAACTTAAGCCCTCATTATGAGGATAAAAATATTACAACAAAATGAGAAAATAAAATATTCAATATTATAAAAGAAATACAACATATATTTATCATATAAACTAATGGCATAAAAGTTGATGTCATATCTTTATGTTTAGTTGTCATATCAGGCTCGCATCAATACAATATCAATATGCATATTCTTGCAAACATTTACCTTCCTAATTATGCTTTAATGCTTATTCAAGTTGCTTACACTCTATTTTTGACCCATTTGTTTAATCGGTTGAGCAACATAATACTTGAGCTCACTTAAATTGGTCTCATTTAGATCCATAAATCTCATCAGACCAAAAATCATATGAGCCTAGGAGATTAAATAAATCTAAATAAATAAAGATTGCCATTAAATCAATTGAAGCACCATATATTTCAATCCTTATAAACTCCAACTTTCAAATTTGGGATTCAAAAACTTTAAGTCATCTAGTAACTGGTTCATTAATCTTTAACCAGTAAGAAGCAATGACCAAAAAGTTCAAATTATTGTTTGGGAACCACAAGAAATCCATTATAAAATCTTACTATTCATTTCCTTCCAATCATTAAACTTTTATCTCCAATCAAAAGAAATCCAAGAAAGCTTTTTTTTTTGGGGAAAAGTTTGGGCTAAGCCCGTATATTACTAAGTAGAAGAGTTACAAGTGTGAAAAAGAAAGAAAACTGCTCTGGCAAAAAGGAACAGGCTCAATAAAGACCAAAAAATAGTACCCGTAAAAAAAAATATAGGCATAAAAATAGAAGACATGACACAATATCACAAAGGAGGAAAAAGCCCTCACAAGAAGGACTTAGTATGATAAATGATTAGCGTGTAAACCTGAAAGGAATCCCTTGGCTTCCCGTAGACTGTCCAAAGGGAAGCACATCATCATTTTAGTGAGGGCCAAAAAACAACACAAGCAGCTCCAAAACAAATGAGAAGGAACCAAAATTTCCATCCGAGGGCCAATATCCTTCGCTTCCAAAAACTTCGCAAAAAGGAGGGTGGGGGACTACAGGGAGAAGATGCCACTATAAGAGATCCATAAGCTAATGGCCAGATTTCCACTTGCAAATTTTAGAGAAAATCACCATTTTGATAGTGAGGCAAGTGGTGGTGTGACTATTAACTGAATTTCCAAAACGCCTCTCATTTATTTCTTTCCAAACATAGTAAACAGTGCAACAGTCAATAAGATAGTAATAGCTTTTAACATCAGTAGAGGTATTAGACTGGTTATTTATCCAAATAGAAACTGCATCAGAGAAGGTCTTAACATAAAAGCATTAGAATGCAAAATAAGAATTGTTATGATAAAGAATGAGTAATTGCACTCAAAAAATAAATGCCCAGTACTTTCTATGTAAGAATGACCCAACGAACAAGCCATGTCAATCATAATATTCCGCTTTTGAAGGACATCAACAGTTTTGAGCCTGCCCAACATGGTCATCCAACCAAACAACGAAAATCTCATAAAGCAATATTTATTGCCAAATGAAGCCCAAGGGCAATGGGGTTGGGATTTAAAAAATTCTTTAACATATGTACCAAAAGCATCCACTCCAAAATTTCAACACATCAAGAACGACCCATTAACATCATGATAGGAAATATTTGATTTCAAGTATTTACTATTCACTTTCACAATAACTCTCCGTGCAAATTGCTGTCCACAGCAGAAAAACAGCCAAAACAGTGGGAAAAACAGGGAAAAACTAAGAGAAAATAGGAGAAAAGACTTGTATTTTACTAGTAGATGCAAGGAAAATAGCAAAGATACAAGGATCCTCTATTCGAGAGGAGGATCGCACTCTCCCAATCTCTAGAATTTGATCTAGAGCATGGACCAACAAAGAAGAACAAGAAACTTCAAAAGCAAAAATCACATAACCCTAATCCTCCCATTTACTCCCTACTTAATGCATACAATTCAAAATAGAAATAAAAGGACCTAATTACCCTCTCTTCCCCTCCTTTTGGCTCCAAGAAACAATTTGAATTTCAAGTGGACCCCACCGAGCCCCTTCCTGCTGCTTCCGCCGAACTCCCCCCCTGTTCCGCCCGCCTTCTCCTTCGATAAAAGAGAGCCGGTCCGCTGGATTGGGCCGGCTGGACCGATCCTCTCTGGACCGGTCTAACACATCATAGATAGGAACCTTCAAGATCTCCTCAGCGACCAAAGAGGGCATGGAGGTAGGGAGTACCCAAGAGTATTCATAAATAAATTCCTTGGTCAAAGCATTAGTATGAAATACCTGAAGTAAAGGGGAAGCATATGTGACATTAACTAGCGCATCCACATTAAACCAATAATCCCAAAAGAAGGAAATGTTGGAGTTCAGAGTGATTTTAAACTTGAAACAATTTTTAACATTGACTATTGTGTTGCAAATGGATTTTCAAAAATTTGAAGCTTGGGGATGATGGGGCCTCCAAGGCGAAGAGTATCTATTAATCAATCATGTAGAGAGAGGTGATTTGCGATTATAAAATATGCAAAACACAGAATAATTGTAGCCAAATTGTAGGGTTGACATGGAAGGCATGTTTAAGACACCAATCTTTTTAGGCTTGCAAACAATATCCCATGAGATTTATGTGAAGCTTCTTGGAAGCACAGGGAAAAACTAAGAGAAAATAGGAGAAAAGACTTGTATTTTACTAGTAGATGCAAGGAAAATAGCAAAGATACAGGGATGTTCTATTCGAGAGGAGGATCGCACTCTCCCAATCTCTAGAATTTGATCTAGAGCCTGGACCAACAAAGAAGAACAAGAAACTTCAAAAGCAAAAATCACATAACCCTAATCCTCCCATTTACTCCCTACTTAATGCATACAATTCAAAATAGAAATAAAAGGACCTAATTACCCTCTCTTCCCCTCCTTTTGGCTCCAAGAAACAATTTGAATTTCAAGTGGACCCCACCGAGCCCCTTCCTGCTGCTTCCGCCGAACTCCCCCCCTGTTCCGCCCGCCTTCTCCTTCGATAAAAGAGAGCCGGTCCGCTGGATTGGGCCGGCTGGACCGATCCTCTCTGGACCGGTCTAACACATCATAGATAGGAACCTTCAAGATCTCCTCAGCGACCAAAGAGGGCATGGAGGTAGGGAGTACCCAAGAGTATTCATAAATAAATTCCTTGGTCAAAGCATTAGTATGAAATACCTGAAGTAAAGGGGCAGCATATGTGACATTAACTAGCGCATCCACATTAAACCAATAATCCCAAAAGAAGGAAATGTTGGAGTTCAGAGTGATTTTAAACTTGAAACAATTTTTAACATTGACTATTGTGTTGCAAATGGATTTTCAAAAATTTGAAGCTTGGGGATGATGGGGCCTCCAAGGCGAAGAGTATCTATTAATCAATCATGTAGAGAGAGGTGATTTGCGATTATAAAATATGCAAAACACAGAATAATTGTAGCCAAATTGTAGGGTTGACATGGAAGGCATGTTTAAGACACCAATCTTTTTAGGCTTGCAAACAATATCCCATGAGATTTATGTGAAGCTTCTTGGAAGCACAGGGAAAAACTAAGAGAAAATAGGAGAAAAGACTTGTATTTTACTAGTAGATGCAAGGAAAATAGCAAAGATACAAGGATCCTCTATTCGAGAGGAGGATCACACTCTCCCAATCTCTAGAATTTGATCTAGAGCCTGGACCAACAAAGAAGAACAAGAAACTTCAAAAGCAAAAATCACATAACCCTAATCCTCCCATTTACTCCCTACTTAATGCATACAATTCAAAATAGAAATAAAAGGACCTAATTACCCTCTCTTCCCCTCCTTTTGGCTCCAAGAAACAATTTGAATTTCAAGTGGACCCCACCGAGCCCCTTCCTGCTGCTTCCGCCGAACTCCCCCCCTGTTCCGCCCGCCTTCTCCTTCGATAAAAGAGAGCCGGTCCGCTGGATTGGGCCGGCTGGACCGATCCTCTCTGGACCGGTCTAACACATCATAGATAGGAACCTTCAAGATCTCCTCAGCGACCAAAGAGGGCATGGAGGTAGGGAGTACCCAAGAGTATTCATAAATAAATTCCTTGGTCAAAGCATTAGTATGAAATACCTGAAGTAAAGGGGCAGCATATGTGACATTAACTAGCGCATCCACATTAAACCAATAATCCCAAAAGAAGGAAATGTTGGAGTTCAGAGTGATTTTAAACTTGAAACAATTTTTAACATTGACTATTGTGTTGCAAATGGATTTTCAAAAATTTGAAGCTTGGGGATGATGGGGCCTCCAAGGCGAAGAGTATCTATTAATCAATCATGTAGAGAGAGGTGATTTGCGATTATAAAATATGCAAAACACAGAATAATTGTAGCCAAATTGTAGGGTTGACATGGAAGGCATGTTTAAGACACCAATCTTTTTAGGCTTGCAAACAATATCCCATGAGATTTATGTGAAGCTTCTTGGAAGCACAGGGAAAAACTAAGAGAAAATAGGAGAAAAGACTTGTATTTTACTAGTAGATGCAAGGAAAATAGCAAAGATACAGGGATGTTCTATTCGAGAGGAGGATCGCACTCTCCCAATCTCTAGAATTTGATCTAGAGCCTGGACCAACAAAGAAGAACAAGAAACTTCAAAAGCAAAAATCACATAACCCTAATCCTCCCATTTACTCCCTACTTAATGCATACAATTCAAAATAGAAATAAAAGGACCTAATTACTCTCTCTTCCCCTCCTTTTGGCTCCAAGAAACAATTTGAATTTCAAGTGGACCCCACTGAGCCCCTTCCTGCTGCTTCCGCCAAACTCCCCCCTGTTCCGCCCGCCTTCTCCTTCGATAAAAGAGAGCCGGTCCGCTGGATTGGGCCGGCTGGACCGGTCCTCTCTGGACCGGTCTAACACATCATAGATAGGAACCTTCAAGATCTCCTCAGCAACCAAAGAGGGCATGGAGGTAGGGAGTACCCAAGAGTTTTCATAAATAAATTCCTTGGTCAAAGCATTAGTATGAAATACCTGAAGTAAAGGGGCAGCATATGGGAGTTCAGAGTGATTTTAAACTTGAAACAATTTTTAACATTGACTATTGTGTTGCAAATGGATTTTCAAAAATTTGAAGCTTGGGGATGATGGGGCCTCCAAGGCGAAGAGTATCTATTAATCAATCATGTAGAGAGAGGTGATTTGCGATTATAAAATATGCAAAACACAGAATAATTGTAGCCAAATTGTAGGGTTGACATGGAAGGCAGGTTTAAGACACCAATCTTTTTAGGCTTGCAAACAATATCCCATGAGATTTATGTGAAGCTTCTTGGAAGCACCCCCATCCCCCCCCCCCCCCCCCCCCCCCCCCCAAAAAAAAAAAAAAAAAAAAAAGATGCCAGCCTCTAATGTTATTGATGATGGTTTTATGTATAATCGAACCGCTGATCCTATAAGCTATGGAATTAAGTATAGTAAATTTAATGAATTGCAGCCAAACTGCAATGGACAAGAGTTTAACTTTCCAACTCAAAAACTTGCAAGTGATGTTATCCATAAGTGTCATAAAATCAACATTCTTGAGCCTCTAGAATGGTATGGGGATCCTCAAGTAAGTGATATTAGAGTTATAGTTGGATAGTCTCAGAGCTTGACATAGATCATTATGATTGAGGATACTTTTGAGAAAAATAACAGAGCTTTTAAGACCAGAAGAGTTAGCAAAAACATTAAGAATGTGAGTGAACTTTTTGCAATTAACAACCAAAGGCATCCCAAGTACCAACAGGTCATCCGCATAGAGGAGGTAGGACAACTTGAAATCCCCATAATACCTTCAAAGTTCCCAACATCAATAATAGAAGAGAAGACATCCATAACTAAATAAAAAAGAAGTGCTTATCGAGCATCCTTGACGTAGCCTAGTAGATGAAGAGAAATATCCCTCAAGAGCACCATTTATAATAATAGAGAAGTGAACGTCTGAAATACAAGCCTTGACCCACTTAATGAAATGAGCAAGGAAGCCTTTTTGCTCCATCCTAGCTAGGGGAAATTCCCTTGATATCATGTCAAAAGCCTTTCGAATATCCAATTTAGCACAGAAGTGACTGCTCAAACCCAATGGAAATTTTGGATTTCATAAAGCTCCTGAACTAACGTGATACTATCAGTGAAAATTCCTGATTTAATAAAGCTTGCTTGGTTTTGTTTAATAATCAATGTCATAATTGGCTTAAGTCTATTAGCAAGAACCTTTTAGATGATTTTATATAACACATTGCAGAAAGCTATGGGGTGAAAATCAAAGACAAAGGAAACATGAGAGTGTTTAGGAATTATGGCAAGGGCGATGGCTTTGACAAAGTGGGAAGATAACTAGTATGAAAGAAGGACCTTACCGCTTTGAAAAATAGCAGGCCAATAATATGCAATCCTGTTTTGTAAAAATAAAAGTTAAACCAAACAGGACTAGGTGTAGATGAAGTGGCACTAGCAAATATAACATTATTAATCTCAGCGTCCGAGATAGAAAGAGTGGGGGTAGAGGAAATAGAAGGGGGTGGAATATTACCAGTAGGGAATAAACCCATATCAGTGGAAGTAGGAGGATGCAAGTTATTTTGAGTTTGAAAATGCTGAATGGTACTCCTAATAGCCTCAGAGCTCGATTGATGGGAGTCAGCAATACCCAGATTAGCAATAGCATTAGTGTTACACCTGCTCCTAATTTTGCCATAAAGGTATTTGAGATCTTCCTCCCCATGAGTGAACCATCTAGTTTTGGCTCTTTGAATAACCCACGAAGCATGCATAGATGAAAATTCAAAAATTTGGGTGTTGATAGACTTGAGGATTGTGTTATGTAGCTAACACAACAGGTCCAAATTAATCAGGTCCAAGCAAATAGATTGCTTTCTATGCAAATCAGCAAGATGAGATTAAATGACATTTAAATTAGCCCAAGATTACTTCTTAACGTCTCCCCTCAGGTATTTAAGTTTTCCATAGAAATCCAGAATAGGATTACCATAAATGTGAGAGGTTTCTGCCATGCTTCCCCCTAGAAGCTTTAGTAAACTCTGAAGGGATTGATGATGATTGATTACCACCATACCCTTGGCAGAAGAAGAAGAAACTTTAGTAGAATTTATCACTTGTTGCTCATCCACTTGTTGTTCAAGGATGACAAATCTATTAAGAGAAAGCATCCCTGGTTGAGGATCAAAGCCAGGGAGGGTCATAGGGTTAGATGCCAAGCAATAATCCATAGGGGAATTATGGGTAGGGATGTCGAACTCATTGGAAGGGGGTGGGGGTGAGGGTCCTTGATGGATTGAGCGGTGTTGGGCTTTTGAGTCTGGGTAGTAGACGAAGGTGGAAGGTGGTAGGTGGAGTTGAGGAGTGGGAATAGGTTGGGCAAGCACACCATAAGTGAAAGGGTGAGTCATGTGGTTGGCCCAGTTACAGGGACGATTGACATGAGGGGATACAGAAAAGTATCGATTGGTGGGCTTTCTACTAGTGCTCCTTCCTTGCGTGGCAGTCGCATATATATTTGCAATAGGATTGTTTGTAGTGTTTGGAGGGGGACTTGGCTTGGACGGGCAAAAGGAGACGTGAGTTAAGGAGTGATAGAACTCACAAGGAGTGGGTCTCCACTCATAATGGACTTTCAAATTAAATACATCCCCATCTAATGAAATTTAAATTTCATCAGGATACGTAGCAGAGATGGAAAATTGGACACACACACGTACAAAAGTGAGGCGAGTCTTCTAGGTAGTGAGGGCGTCCACATCAAGGGGAACCCCTATATTACTCGTGATCCTGGAAATGCTTTCTAAATTCCAACAGACAAGAGGCAGGCCATGGATTTTTACCGAGATCAGGACAGATGAGAAGTTCTCATGGTTTGGGCGGAAGCGGGGAGACCATTTTTGGATGATGAATGATTTTCCAAGAAAAAATCATACTCCTCTAGACCATGCCGATTTATAATCTTCAATTGAAGAGAAGTAAAATAAGGAAAAAAGCATCTCTAAGGGTAAGGAGTTGGAGCGATCATTTGAGTGACCAAGTTTTCCTGATAGCTGCGTGTAATGCTTCATAAAAAAGCCTATGGCCGAGGGAGTAGCCAACCAAACACATGTCCCATTCTTGAGCTCCTTTAGAGAAGGGAATAATCTCAAGCTCAGAAGGATAGAGTGATAAAGAAAGAACTTTGGAGATAGTATCCGAAGAAACCACAATATTCTTCCAGTTGTGAGGAGGAGGGTTAGCTCCGCCCACCAAGGTAGAGAGAGGGGGAAAGTCCATTGCGAAGGTAGAAGCATCCATGGGAGGGAGATGGAGTCCTCCGGCAAAAGCTGGAAGAAGAGGAAGGGTGAGGGGAGGGTGAAACCCTGCGGCTAGAGAGGAGGAAAACCCTAGCAAAGAAAAATCACTTTTTTTGCTTAATTTTTTTACCACTTCTAATCCAAGAAAGCTTAACCTAATTTTAAAATGAGCAATCAATACATGGATCACTTTTTACTATTCTGACATTTCTTTAGATATGGAAAAAGCTTTGTTGATTTCATTTTAGAATAGTTATTCATTGAATCTGATTTAACTAGGAATGATCTTCAAACAAAACCTGAAGCACCTTTTACTACTCAGGACTAAGTGCTTACATAACTAGAGAGAAGCCAACTATTGCAGTTACTGACTTACTGTAGAATCTCTTGCATTAACAGATATTGGACACTAGCTTGTATATAATTATTTTTTTTTCTTTTTGAACTAAAATTTCATTTAGGATAGTTTTTTATCACTATTTTTGCTGACTTCAATAAATTTATGCTAAGAATTTATTGTAAAAAAGAAAGTTGTCTCAAATAAAATTTTAGTTTCTAAAAGGATATCTAAAGATAAAAATAATGATGAGATACCCATATAGATTTGGTGAGTTATGAGATATTTTGCTATTTGTTTGTTAAATATTAAATGTTAATATGATGTCTGATGATTGGAAAATAAATATTTTAGAGTCAATATTTAAGAACAACAGTGATTTTTAAGATTGTGTTAATTATGAGGTAGTCAAACCAATGAGTCATATGATAAAGATGTGAGAGATTTTTTGAGTATACAATTAGAAAAGTCTTATCAATATTAAACAGTCGTTTAATTTTAGGTTAAGAAAATTTATTATAGACATAATTGTTGAGCTAAGTCAGTCAATATAAAAGTATAAGGAAAAATACAATAAGTTTATTTGAATTTCATCGGTCTAGAAAAGCCATGCGTTCGAGGTGAGAATTTTTTTTCATAGGTATATCAAAATTAACAAATCATATATAATGATGTCACAAGTGTGCTAAACATAAATTATATCAAGAATCAATATAAATTATTAGGGATATAAACGAATTTAATTTAGCTTAAGACATCTCTAATTTAAGCTTAATTAATTAATCAAATTCCAACTCGAGCTCGAGCTTTATTGTAAAAGTTTAAACAATCTCATGAGACAACTCATTTACTATGAAAGATAGAAAATGAGAGAAAATGATTATAATTTAAGTAATTATTATTAAAAAAAATGATTAAAAGAATGAGAAATAAGAATTAAAATAATAATAACAAATTTAATACAAAAGTTTCATGCTCTCTCATTTGAGTGGCTCTTCTCAACCCATGGTTTGGCCTTCTCTAATTAATTTGCTTCACCCTTCTAGCCACATCCAACTTTTGGACCTAGGCTTTTTCAATTACAAAGGAGATTCTTTCAAATTTGTTTAAATTTTCATTTTCGAGAAGCTTTGCAAGGAAGTTTCAAACTATCTAATGAAAATCTATTTCCCTGTCTAAAAATCTGGGAAATCTTAGACAGCATAACCCCTTTTTAATCAACACTAATGAAAGTATAAAACTTGTTTATTGGATTATTTTAAAGAAAGATTTATGGTATAATTGGATGAGGAAGAATATATTTCTATCAATACATTTTAGCTTTTTAATTGTATATATATCATTATAGTTCAATTCTTATGAAGATCTGTTAGGAGATTTGGATGGGAAATCCAACAGAGCAGATACTGCCTTTTAGCTACAACGATAAAGGAACTTTCATTTTATGCAACTTTCACAGTAAAGAAACTGAAGTGCTAAGAAAAAAGGTCCATGCAGCTCTATCTCTCATTTATTTATTGGAAGTTTTGACAATTAATTAAGAAGTTTTGGATTCAAATTTTAGGTATGTACTGTGTTTAGGATTTTGTCTTAATTGGCCTAAATGTTCAACAAAAATAAAAAGCCAAAAGCACAGGTCCACCGTAGGTAACCTATTGTACAAGAGGCATACAGGAACTCTTAAGTGAAGAATCCAGCGAGTTCCTTAAAAAGGTCGCTGGGTGTATAATCAAGCGGTAAAAAGTAATATGGAATAGCTGAGATAAATTTATTCACAAAAAAAAAGCAGTTGCAATGGTTTTTAGAATATACGAAACACACTAAATCAAAGTAATTTTATTTACATCTGAAGTAGCAAGCATCAAATGAACTAAAAATAAGTAAAACAAGAGGGTGACATTAAGAAGGAGATGGTTTCTCCCGGTCTGCACCAACAGAAGTTGAAAAACTTGTAAGTAATTAGCAATTTGCTATAAAATCTTGAACAATAAAACAAAAAACAAAGAAATCACAAAAATCAAAACAAATGGAATCTTCAACACACTTAAAACCATCAGAATGAAATAAATTCACCATCTAAATAAGGCATGCTCTGAAAGCATCCTTGATGTGAGTGAAAATATACAATCAATTGTCAAAACATTAAACACGTCTCAATATAAGCACAGCTTCGCCAACGAACTAATGCATTCCTTTCCTAAAGACAAGGAGAGAGCAGATTTAGAATAAGCATGAGCAATGATCAGATCATCAGGCCGTATAGGAAACTCGAATGCTAAGATGTTGGTTGTTTTGTTAAACGAAAATCAGGTTGCAATGCTCGAGCACACAAAAATAGAAAAAAATCACCCAAAAATATTTCATAGCACAAAATTCAAACACTTAGGAAGGCAAATTGCCAACATCTACATGGACAATGGAAGAAGCATTCTCCGCTTACTTTTCTTGTTTTGTCTTATTTTCTTTGTGATTTTCTTGCATACAAGAACAAATGCTGTCATACAAATGAAAACAAAAGCAAGCTTCATATATCCAAAATATAAAGAAACTGCTGAGAAAACCAAGAAAGCAAACATAAACAGCTCCAATATCACAGAAGCCACATCCACCCTGCATTAGAAAATAGGAATACCAAAATCTCAGTTATTGCCAGTTTTTAAAAAAGTTCAAACACAAGGCTTCGCTAATATTTGAATGGATAATAGATGTATAATGTACTATGTAAAAAAACCATTATTATATCTATCGTCAATATAATGTTTTTCAACAACTAAAGTGCAACTTATTTAATTGCTTTAAATAATTTAGCATAACATCAATTACACAGGCCAGATGAATACCTCAGTTTTTCATTCACTTTCAACTCTGTAAATAATCACGAACACATCAAAAGCCCAAGCATACATACATTTAAATCATGTAACAAAACTAATAGCAACAACATGGCATTATTATATCCCTCAATTGATTATCAAATGGGTTCAATCCACATGCACACTTGCATGTGCATGCGTGCTTGCGTCGTTGGGGAGGATGGGTGGATGCAAAGGAAGGTTAGCTTGCTCTTATATTCGTTGTCCTTGAAGGCTCCAGATGTACGATAAATCATGTGACGATAATATAAAATTAGACAACAATATTTAAGGGTGGGTGCCAAAAATGGGCATACAAAAAAAATAGGTTATGCTTCATAATATAGGATATTTTATGGTCAAGAATTTTTTATATGGATATAAAATGTGGCACAAAAAATTATGCATAAAACATGCAAAATTTGCATAATATACACTATTAAGCCAAAAGAGTTATGTAATACCATTGATAAAAAGCTATGAAGGACAAATACTTACAAATGACTTGTGTCAGACACTATTAGATGCAAACATATAGCTCCGACATATCCCAACACATGTCTGATACTTTAAAAATTGTATCAAATTTATTTAGTTTAAAATTGGACCCTGCACTTCTCGGACAGGGTGGGATATGAGCGGGACATAGAGAAAGGAGGAACTCAAACTCATACACATCAAAATTAATTCCTGTATTTCTTACACCAATGCCCTATCAGTATACAATACAGTTCACAACTTTGCTTCTTCTTCAAAGTAGTATGCATCTCATGCCTCCACCTCTTCTTCGAAGCTGAAGACAATTGTGCCAACCCTTGAGGCAATCCTTGCCCCTGTGCCCTAGCGAGTCATCTTTGCTTCTTCTTCTACACGTGGATTTCTTCTACATGTAGCAAGCTAAGAACTCTAGTGAACCCCGGCAGCCCCCCCCCCCCCAAAGCCCTAGCCAGCAACTCAACTTCAAGATACAGAAGGTAATGAATAAAAGGCTTAGTTTATTTATTTTCTCTCTTAGTTTATTTATTTTCTCCTTTCTTGTTCTCGGTCGCATGCAAATGTTAATTGATACTCTTCATTAAATCCATTGATTGAAATTCAGGGATTAACTATAATTCTTTATTCTCATTGTTTGTGTTATTATAAAATTTGGGGAATATGTGGGCTCCAAAAATTCGGCCCCAGCCTCCGTCCGCTGATTTTATTTTTTTTTTCGGGGGAGTTTTAACAGATTAAGTTCCGGGGTAAATTTTGGAAGGCAGATGAGTTTGTAGATAAGATACTACCCAGATATTTCGCCCTCATTTTGCGAGGACTTTATTATCTGAGTTCTGGTTTCCTATAGGCGCAAGCCCCTATAGTTAATTACCCCTCCCGGTCACGAGAGAGAACTTTCGATTAAGGCTAGTCGTCAATCAGATATATTGTATCCATAGATACATAATATCAGGCGTATAGTAGCAGCACGAGTTTGGATTTGGGAATTAGGGTTGAAATATTTATAAAGTTTGATATTTAAAATTGAAAATTTCACCATCTTGCACTTAAAGCAAATGCTGGGGGAATGGATGATAGACCCGATCAAGATCTCATGGTTCCATCGTCCCGGGCCATCATGATCCCTGGTCTACTTAGTCAGAGGAGGTAGCCGACCCAACCTAATAGAAGGATCCTCGTCGGCAGCCATGGGTTGCTTCGTCCATGGGTACCTTATAGACCTGAGGTGAGTGTTTGTTTAAGAGGACAAAATTTGAATCCACCTTAGCTAACAGAGAGCTTTGTGCCCTATCAATTATATCATATTGATTCATATCTCAAGGAATTGATGCTACTAAGGAGCGTATTGGATCTGGTCATAACTAGTATTTCGTGGTGCCATTTGGCGGCAAAACCAGTCGGTCCAGAGGGCCCCGAGTCATAACTGTTTATCCTGCGGTGCCATTTAGCGACAAAACTGCCGGTCAGAGGACATTTACCACGTCATTATTGGCAAGAGATTGTTTGAGAATGGATCCTAATGATATTTTTGACTAGGCATTAGCTCTATGTGAGCTAAAGTATTATTCGAATTTGTCCACCTCGGCAAACTATTGTGGAGGGTGGATGAATTTTGCTTTAAACATTTGATGGGTTATTTCAATTTTTAATATTTTAGACTTCAATGATCTTTGAGATTTCTTTGATTTTTCTGATACTTGGTTGGCATTTTGAATTTTGGAGTTAACCCCTCCGGTTGAGGTTTGCATTCAACACGGCCATCATTGTGGTGTTTGGGGTTATTTTCATTTAAAGCTTGAACATTGTCAACCCTATCAGATTGCCGATAGGGGATCGGGTTTCATAGGCTCTTAGTGAATTATCATTATTATAGGCCTTGCAGGCCTAATATGAATGTATTAAGACAAATATATCGGTCGTCACAACCATACATTTCTTTGATGGTTCGAACCATGTCGACTCCTATTGATCCGCATAGAAGGATCAGATTTGAACTTGAATTCACTTATTGACCCGCACAACATCCCTAGATGTCACGTGTGTACCTATAACATGCTTGTCGGGGCTCATGTGAGTATTTGGGGGCATTTTGTAATTATTTATCGAACCTTGTCGACTCCTATCTACTTGCTTAGGAGGATTGTGTTCAAATTTGGGCTTATTAATTGACTCGTGCAGCTTCCCTAGACGTCACGTGTATATTTATAACACGCTCGTCGGGGCCAATGCGGGTTTTATAATTGTATTTACCCCTTATATACCTACATGCATACATATTATAGTGCATGTGCGAGGACATTTTTGAATGTTTATTATTGATCATCTGAGTGTGATGATATACTTGGAAGCTCGTATACGCCTTCTGTCCGCTTGCATGAATATTGTGCATCCAGTGGCGTATTGTAGCAGCTTCTGGATTGAATTGTTTGCTGTTTTGTACAGGTAGACTGTTGTGCACCACTTGTCTCTTCTTGTAGGTGAATTATAGTGTACTAACTAATCTCCTGCTTGTGTTTCCAATTCATTTGCATTCTGAATACTTCTGCGAATTCTTTGTGAATGCTCAGATGTATACACCCATTTACGATGTCTACCCTTCAACAGCCTTGACCATAAATTGGGAAGATTTTTATCAGGTAAGGAGATGTCTTCTCACCTGCCAAGATGTTATCTCTTGAATATATTTCTCCACTAAGTGGAGCCTTCATGAGGATGGAGCAAGGGGCAGTTTTGATGCAACCGATCAAGCATATGAAATAGATAGGAAAAGCCCCAACCAGGCAACAAATGGGTAATGTTACTACTTATACTTTCAATATCTTCTTTTACAAACATCAAAATTTTCTCTTCTCCTTGTTATTAAACATCTTCAGAACAACAACCTTCTTTTCCATAGTCATGCCGGTTTCGATTTGCTCGTATGTATCCACCCCAAATCTTTGTTGAGGAAAATCATCCAGCATATCACCAAGGGAAACCCCCTTTCCTTTTTTTTAGATCCATTTAATATTGTTCTAATGGAACTGGGGCCCAATACTTTAGGGACTTGGATGGGTTAATCTTGTACCATAGTTTGTAGGTGTCTCACTTCCATACCTGTTAACGGCGAATGGCGCACCATGGCGCAAAGGTTCATTTGGAGCCATGGCGCATAGCGCACGGCGCGGCGCGCGCTATTTTGAATATGTCACAAGCTATATAAAAATTATAAAATAATAAGCATGAATATGAAATATTATTAAAAATGAAAAACAAGCTATCATAATAATAAAAGACTTCATAATCCTCTTCATCACCCTTGGTACCGCTACTTCATAATCCTATAAGAACTGAATCTGACATTTTATGATCACCTAAAAGCAAACAAATTTAGATAAAAGAAATATAATATTGTCCAAGAAACATAATATGGGGGCTGCCGGGGGTCCAAGGGGGTGCTGCCCCCCGGTCAGGTCGCAGGGTCAAGGGGTAGCGCCCTTGCGGGGGTTTCTGGGGGCAGCGCCCCCATAACAAAATTTATTTGTAAGAGAAATTTTGAAGTTCGTTTGTATGGAAATTAGGGAGCGATACCGAGCGTGTACCTAGTTGTACCGAGCTGTACAGAGTGGTACAAAACATGTAACTAGTGGTACCGAGCATGTACCGAGCGGTACCAAGTGTGTACCTAGTTGTATCGAACTGTACCGAGTGGTACAAAGCATGTACCGAGCAGTACTGAGCATGTACTGAGCGATACCGAGCGGTATCATGCATGTACTTAGCAGTACCGAGCGTGTATCTAGCGGTACCGAGCGTGTACCTAGTTGTACCGAGCTGTACCGAGCGGTACAGAGCATGTAACTAGCGGTACCGAGCGGTATAAAAAATATTCATAAGTATACCAAAATTTAAAAACAATTTGGCGCGCTATTTTGCGCCGTACGCAATGCGCCATGGCTCACATGTGGCGCAAATAGCGCGCGCTATTTTAAACACATGCGCCTCGCCATGAACATGGCGTCATAGGTGCGCCGCGCCGCGCGCTATTTTGCGCCATTGACAGCTATGCTCACTTCATCTCTTACAATTCCTTATGCTGCTTATGGATGAAATATACCTTATCATCCTTGTAAAAATGTCTCCAATGCCAAATCATGTCTCTTTCAGTCTTCTTGTTGCTTAGAAATTACCTTCTTCCTCGTATAAATGAACTTTTGTACTCGTACAAGCGTCACATTCGTGTTCATTATCATATGCAGGCAAGTCGCACTTCCTTCACATATTATTCTTCTTATACGGCGAACATTTGAATTGATAGGGCGATCTTTCAATATTGATCAGAAACCTGGTGTTGCTGATTACAGGCATGTGATTATGTCTTCATCTGAATATCTGATCATTGATCGTGAGTGAATAATGTTAAGAATCATGAACTTTCATTGTCTCCAATTATCCTCAATCACTTGAGAACATTGTTGAAGTATATTGCTTGTGTTCATGACATGCCTTATTTTTATCCAATCAATTGCCACTTAAGAGTGAGTTATGCTCAATACTGTAAATCCATTATGATGCTCTAAAGTCATCATATTATGGTTTTGTAATCAAGCCATGCATCCAAAATCTTGTGCTTCTTACAGACAAACTACATTCATCACTTCTTTATTCTCAAAAGTGATTTGCAATTTGTATGATGAATTTGATAGCTTAATGTCTTCATTTCAATTGCAATGATCCTTACAATTTAATTGTTGTTGTTTGAAATTCTAAAGCTTGCAAATCATTCATGCATAGATCCTTGCTTGTTCATTATAGACTCAAATCAAATCTTCACCTGAGTCTAAATCATTCAAATCATGTTCAAAATATGCTTAATTAGTATCCAAATTAGTCTCAAAATGTTCAAGTTTGAGTACAAGTGCATCCCTTGTTCTTGTCAGCTTCGGTCCACATTCAAGTTCACTTTTGTTTGTTCAGGTGGCAAGTCTAAGTCCCTCTCACTTGGTTTAAACCAAGTTCATAAGTCTCAAGTGATCTTGTTCAATTCAAGTTTATTTTGATCAAGTTTGAATCAAATTTTGAATTAGGTCTTTTAGTTAATCATTCATATTTATATATAGTCAATTTAATTGTTCAAATCAAGTCCAAACAAAGTCCATTGTAATTGTCCAAGTCTTGTGCATTTTCAGTCCAAATTTCGGCAGCCTCCCAACGTCTCCCCCATTTAAGGGAAAAACCAAGAGGCAATCTTCCCCCCCATTGCTAGTTGAGTGCTTCAGGTAGGTGTCAAATGACACCGCTGTTGCATTTTTTTTAAAATCCCCGCCCGCTACATGAGCGTTTAAAGGTCTCGAGCACATGTTAGAAAGAAGCACAGTGATTTTCCCACATATGGGTACTTGGTTTTTGTCCCCCTCACGCTACATATGCAGTCCGGGGATTACCTGTCTCGTCGCAAGAGTCGCACCGGCTTCCCTCCCTACTACGCAAGGTGAGTGCTTAGGGGGTTTGCCGGCTCGTCGCAAGTGTCGAGTGCAGGATTTTTAAGTTAGAAATTATACCTTTCCACATTGCGGCGGCGATGTAAAAGCACACAAAAAATATTTCTTCTTCCCCCCCTTTTTTTTTGAAAATCCTCCCTCTTTTTTGTTGAAATCTCTTTTCTCTCCCTCCTTTTTTTTGCTTTCTTTTTCTTTTCTATTTTTTTAACTTATACTAGTAATTATAATATTATAATAATACTAATTAATAATAGTTAGTGGCTAATAAAGCAAAATAAACCAAATTGGATCTATACCTAGGATCGGCTAAATGAATCGGACAAAGACTTGGAGGCTTCGGTTATGGAGTCGGGCAAGGTAGAGCAAGGTGGGTCTCTCTCTCTCTCTTTCTCTCTCTCTCAGCTTGGAGTCGGCACAGGCAGCGATCAAAGGTGTTAGGGATTCGGTTTGGCGAGATGAATCGGAGCATATGGGGTTGAGCTCGGCTAAGTAAGAGTGATCAGAGGTGGACATGGGATCGAAGCTCACGAACTATGGAAGAGTTTCGGCTGTATGGAGTCGGGGAGAGAAGAAAGACCAGAAACAACGAAGGGAGGAGGGAGGTTTTGCGTGGGAAGGAGCCGAGAGATCAACCGAAAGGCTTTGTTTGATGGCCTTTTAATGACGAGAGCAACGACATAAACGAGGCGTTATCGCGGGAATAGCAGAGGATTTGATGAGAGCGGCGCCGAATTCAGTTGGATTTGAGCAGGATTTCGGTAGAAATCGTGGATCCGATGGGTTCATGTTATGTATGCGGGATTTCTACCTTCTTCCCATCTTGTTCTTTATACAGAGGTTAACATTATAACTTATAACTTATAAATTCTTAAATTTTTTGGAGACGAGAATATATTCAATGAGATTATTTTGAGGGGGCATTAGTATTTATTTTTTTGGGTTTTTTGTCAGTTTTAAAATAATACTAAGATTGGCAAAACATGTGACAACTGAAAATAATTAATGAATGCACACTTGATAAATCATCTCTTTTTTAGGAGTACTTTTTTTCTTTCACCGTTATAAAATTTTTTTTGTGAAGTGTATGTGTATGTGAGATATTATATTTCATTTTGTGATGCTTATGAGGAAAAATAGTAAAAATATATTTTTTATATTAATAATTTATAAAATATATATATTTTTTAATAATTTATAAAATATAAAATTATGTTTATGATATTTGGGACAGCTTTTTTATTACTTTATAAAGCAGTTTTTTAGTTTTAAAAAATTTCTTAACTAGAATTTTTTGCACTAGAAAGTTGCTTTAGAAAGTGGCAAGAAAGTAGTCCAAAACAAAGCCTAAATCAACATCCAGGAACTATCCATACGAACGTAGTTGTTATGATAAGAGTTAAAAATATAAAATCTGCTTTCCAATTTTTATATCAACTTTAAAACTGTAGTGGCTAGGGATGGGATGAAGATTTGCACCTCCCTATAGCAAGTGATGTTGTATGAGATAAGATCAAACATGTACAATGCTTTTATTTAATCTTTCAATTTTATGGGAATGGAGATTGACCAAGTAGAGCCTATGACTTCTATTGCTCATAATCCAAATAATCTTCTTTTTGTAGGATAACCTAAAATGGCACAGTTTGGTAGGAACCCATTCCACCAATACAACATCTTTTAAGAAGATTTGAAATGACAACATTGTAATAGGCACGACAGCTTAATACAAAGAGAAAACAAGTTTTAGACACCAACATGAAAAACAGAAATTTTAACAAATTATTGATGACTTCATATATGCACATGGCGTGAGCTTTGATGATGACCTGTATGGGACAGAAGCGCAGGCTGATGTAGGAATGGCCAAGGAGACAGAGGCTCAAACAAGTTCAGCGCACATAAGTCAGACCAAGATATCTGGTGAGGAAGTAGGTTGGTTATCATGTCAATAAGGAGACATTGAACAAATTACTAGTTCGACATGATGAAAATGCAGAGATGTTCAGAGAAACAATTGGCAAACATCATCTATACACAATCTCAAAATATTTAGATGAACCAAATACCATACATAACGTATCCACTGAAATCATACTCGTTGTCCATGAGGCCCTAAGGTAAAATAGCAATAACAATGTGACACTTATGACTTCGGATGCAATGCTGCTGCATAATTGGATCAAATATTTGTCATCCTCACTTTTATGCTTCACCCACTTGGTTGTAATAATCATTGTTTAGAATTGCAGAATATGATGTTGGCCTTGAGGCCCGCCTAAGTGCAATTCCGATGAAAAATGCCTCGAGTTTTCAATGCCAGCCTCAACGCAATTTTGGTGAAAAACGCCTCGAGTTTTCGTTATCAGACTTGTGCCTTAGCTTAGTTGAGTCCCTCCTTGAGGCGTGTCTCACCTAACTGGTGTGAGGCGTATGCCTCACAGTATTTATATTTTTTAATTAAAACGTACATAAAATCCTAAACTAAAGCTTCAAATAAATCATGCCTTCATGCACCCCCTAGCAGCAACAACTTCCTCTCAACTGCCTCTACCTTCAGTCCACCACCTTCACCGCAACCACCACCTTCATATTTATGTTTATGATAAATATTTATGAAAAAGGAAGATGATTGAAATAAAAGAAGATGAAATAGATTTGAAGGTATTGGACTCTATAGAATGAGATAAAGGAGAGACCAATTTGTTATGGAGATGACTCACATAAAGACCCGCTTAGTGATAACAGTGTAGATGATTTCATAATTGTTATCAACTATCTCAACTTTTTTTAGGAATTAAATGTGGATGAGTAAGGAACTGAAAAAGAAGTAATTCAGAGTTAAACTTGATGTTATATGATACTTTATGCAATTCCTATATTTTATATTTTTTGCTCTTGTAGTATTTGGATTTCAATTATATTCACGCAATTTATCACTTGCCACTTTACTTCTTGGATAATTATTTTTTATTTTTGTTTCATATATATGTCAATTTGTTGTTTCATATTTAAATATAAAGTTAATATGTCATCCTTTAACATATTATTTAGGTATTATATAAAAAATCATTTCTAACATATATTTTTACTTTACACAATTTTTTGATTTTAAAACATACGCCTCAAAATGCCTTGAGACTTACGCCTCGCCTCACGAACAAAAAAAATGCATCAATACTTAATTGCGGAATTTTAAACCTTGGTAATAATTACGATTTATATATATATATTTACATTTGGTATTTAGTTCCAATTCCACTGTTATGTGTTACTCTAGCTTTATATTAAGTTCATTATTTGTTAGTAGTTTTCTCTAGTCAACTTCTACTCTACACTTATTTTGCATGTTATAATTCATAGATAACTTCAATTCTTTAGTTATTTTTTAGTTTCATATGTATCTTTTCATTTAATAATAAATTTTGAAAAGTCTTGTTCACTAAATTTACATTTTACAAATTACTATTTCAATAATGCTTGAGAACTCTGTAACATGGTTAATGCACATCAAGAGCTTAATGATGCTATAACTGAATTGATCTTGCCAAATTATGGAGAATAATAGTTCATCAGATGAGATGATATAAATACGAAGGCCTATGTTTAATAGGACTTATAGTCTAATAGTATGTAGTTGTATTTTCTAGGCATTCATTGTAGTTAAACAACTACTTTAAGCTTCCATTAGAGGCATTCTTACAACAGAAAGAATTACTAGTGAGTCAAGGCATGTTGAAAATATTTTAATTTGATTCAATGAGCAATTGTCTCCTTAGAAAAGGAATTCATTAAATTCCCCCCCCCCCCCCTGATGAAGCCGACCATCAACCTTTTTATCTGTACTTTCAAAATGTAATTAGAGCACTAGATGGTTCCCATATCCCTGTAGTAATTAAAAGACGATTGCAAAATAAATTTCACAACAAAAAAGGAATTACTTCTCAAAATATTATGGTATTGATCTCATTTGATCAATAATTTGTTATATTGCATCTGTTTGAAACGGATCTATGACTGATATGAAGATGATGTGATTGGCAGTGGAGGAGGGATAAAGTACCATGGGATAAATATCACTTGGTTGACTCTAGCTATGCTAATATTGATAAGCTCATGGCACCCTTAAGGGGATATTGATATATTTTAAATTATTACCATGAAGAGATATCTCGTAAGTACAATCGAACTAGAGTTTTCCAAACATCACGATACATAATTAGGCAAAAAAGTAGCAATAATGTTTGGAATTTAAAAACAGAGATTTCAAGTGTTAACTCACATGCATCAATTTTCTTTGACGGTTCAAACAAATATTTTGTTTTCTTATGCACTGTTGTAATATTTTATTGGTCACTACCAAAACACGATCTTTATTTAATTATGTATTAAATTGAGATGTAGCATGACAGTGATTTCGGTGAGGTACAAGTCAATGATGAGGACCAAAACATGCATGCAATTATTGGAGAGAGAATTCAAGAGAATGTGGAGAGACATGCAATCGCCACTAACTTGTGGGAAGCTAGTATACAATTTAATTTTATTATGGAAAATCTAATTCCTATTCTAATAATTATTTGTAAATGAATTATTCTACTCGCAAGCAATGTCAATCAACTTGAGATGCATGTTAAATTTATGCCTCTATGACAAAAATATAAATGTTAAATTGTATTTTAATCTTATTAATTCAGATACTCTTTGTGTTGTGCAACTTGGTTTTGATTTGATAATTAGTTGTGTTTATACAAACTATTCACATTTTTTATAATGTCTTATGCATAAATCTTATTTGAATTAAATGTTTAAACCTTAAATTACTTAATCAAACAGTTTGTTAGGATTTATCAAATTTAATATATGTAATGTCAAACAACTTTCAAGATTTAACACTCTAAGGATTAATAAATCTAGATTTAAAGGATTTACTAAATCCTACTTGATGCCAAATATCCCATATATGTTACAATCATAATTCATGAATAGATATCCAAATTGTTCATCAGAATATAAGGAGATTTAACAAATGTTATATCAAATAGTTTTCAAGATTTAACAACCTCAAGATTTCAAAAATATGTATTTACAGTATTTTTAAATCTACTTGACTTAAATCCTGTGTACAGTTTGGCTGAATCTGGCCTACATTTTGCTTAAGTCCTGGTTAAATTATGTTAAATCTTGCTAACAAATAACCCTATAGAGGGCCTCTGATGATTAATAGCTTGTGTAATACAGGGATTTTGGTTCCCTTTTCAAGAAAATCCATGCTTTAATATTTTCAGATGATTTTACCGGTAGATGAGGCCTCAGAAACAGAGCATTTTTCCCAAATCTCAGCAACGTGTTTCCAAGGAAAATCTTGAGAGAAAAAATTAGATTCCCAAAATACAGAATAAAGCTGATTGTTTTCCAAACATATAAAGAGCAAACTTATTTAGACTTTCCAATACAGACAAATATCCCTAATACATAAAGCAGTCATTTCATTCAAGAAATTAGGTATCACAAGGGACTCGAACAATCAACTTCACAAAGCAATAGTACAAATTAAACGGACATAGTAAAAAGCAAAACCCTAGGAATCGAAGTACAGTAAGGTATATCGATCTACCTGGAGTTATTGGACGATGTGGAGGAGAAAAAGGAGACGGTGGCCCAGTCGTGTTTAGACCGGACCTGGTACTCCCTAAGTTGCTCTGCCAGATTTGAACGTGTTATCATCTCAAAAATCTCGATCGATCTCCCTCCCACGCAAACAAATTCTCAGAGTTCACTGATTCCAGCAAAAAAAAAAACGAAATGCTACGCTATCTTCAATAGCAGAAGCTGCAACGTCGGGGAGAGATCAGAAGACGGAAGGTCTTCAGTCAAGATCAAGAACTGATATAATAGAATTTCTCCTTCCGGATTTAATTAAAAAAAATCTTCAGAAGTTTGGGAATGTTTTTGGAGCGGAAGAGATTTTCGTAGCTTTGAAGCAGCAATAGGGAACGACCGGGTTCGTAGATACTCCGGCGGGGCGGGCTGCGCTGAAAGTCAAAATATCATTTTTTTTATCAGCGGCAACTCTAAACGGGCTATTTGATTGTATATCCTCCGTAATAAAATTATCTGGCAACTCGCTCTTTAAAATTTTTATTTTGTCGAATATAGGAGAAATTATCACACTAATCAATCAGGATACATCAATTCACTAATATAATGTGTACCATTATATATCATGATTAGGCGTATTTTGATTGACCTCCTAACTGCCCGATTACCCCAGTTAATAATTTCTCTAAATATGAGGTTGTTTGTGACCGCTATAATATTTTACAAAATTAATTGTAAATTTTTTATAAAATAATACTTAGTTATTCTTTATTATAAAAAATAGATTTTCATCACAATTAAAAAATACCAAAAAATAATAACAAAATAGTATCACAATATCGAAAAATAGAGCAATTAGAAATTATCCTAAACTAACTCTATTGATCTATTTGGGACAGCTTTCTCATTGCTCTAGTTTTCAATCAGAAATTGTATTTTTTTTACTACTGACTTAAAATTGTTTTCTCACTGTTCTTAAAATTTATATAGCGAAAAAATATTTTTTATAATCAAAATAGTTGAGCTATTTCCCCACAACAATTTCTCCATCAACTTTATGAAAACCGTAAGCTTCCCAAAGAAACTTCATATCTCACAAAAATTATTTGAAACTAAAATATCTTTTGTTAACTTATAATCTTGTTGATCACTTGCCCAATCAGCATCAACAAAAGCATAGAATTGTAGATTGCCTAATTCAAGAGTAAGACCTAGATGGATAGTGCCTTTAACATAGCGAAGAATATGCTTTAGCATAAGAAATTGCTGATTTTGAGGAGAGTGCATATATTGGCAAACTTTTTTTACAACAAAAGATATATCTTGACTAGTTATAGTTAGTGGAAGAGAACCAACGAAATGCCAACAAAGAGAAGTGTCCTGAAAAGGTAATGAAGCTAGCATATGAAACAGTAGTAGATTTACTTGCAATGGGATTAGAAACGGCCTTACAATCCAGCACACTAGCCCATATGCAAGAGAAAATCATTAGCTATCTTAGAGGCTTGCAGATCCAAAAAGTTTGACAACGAGCCAAGTTAATTTAATTAAAATTTGATGTGAAGTTCTTTAATAATGCTAGAAACAGTTGCTGATGTATTACCCATATGCAAGATGCCATCCAGATAAATAAGAGAATAAAGTCGAATATTATGCTTAGAGTAATGAAAGAATTAAGGATCAACCATTGCCATAGAGCTTGCTTCAGCCCATAAATAGCTTTGTAATGTTTGCACACATGATGTGAGTAATTTAGATTTTTGAAACTAGGAGGGTGAGCCATATAAATGGTTTTAGATAATGTGTCATGAATGAAAGCATTAGAAACATCGAGCTGATTGAGATCACAATTATTGTGAATGGTAACCAAAATAAAAATTCGAATAGTATGCATTTTAGCAATAGGACTAAAGGTTTCGGTAAGATCTAAATCATATTCATATTTATATCCTTGAGCAACCAAACGAGCCTTATATCTAGCAATGGACCCATCAACATGGTATTTGATTTTAAAAAGCCACTTGCTGCCAAGTACATTTCATCTAAAATCTATGTATTGATGAGCACATGTATAGATCTACATGTAATGAAAATTTCATCTAATATGTACAAGATGTGTATATCAATGATGTGATATGCGTAAGAACATGTAAAATATATGAACTGATATGTTATAGAAGTGATATTGATATGATTAAGATGGCAGATGATTCATAATATGATGTTTATTAATATGATTAATATGATATGAAATATGTGTAAGAATAAGCAAAAGGAAATGAACTAGCATGCTAGAGGGGATAGATGAGATTGATATTGATATGATTAAGAAGCTTAATAACTTTCTATTCAAGATTACTCCATTTTGTGCTGAATAAATCATGTTGGATAATACACTGCTCTACTCTCTGTGTTAGCTCTAAATAACTTTGTGCTGGAAAATATTTTGCTCTGCTCTTTCCGTTAGCTCTGAATGAATTTGTGTTGGAAACTACTCTTCTCTGACCTTGACTCTAATTTATAGATATGACATGTGATTGATATGATAGAAAATGGATATGACATATTATTGATATGCTATATATGATTGATGATTGATATAACATATGATAAATAAGGCAGATGATTGATATAATAGATAATGGATGTGACTGATGATTGATATGATATATATGATAGATGATTTATATGACAGATAATGGATGTGATAAATGATTGGTATAATAAATGATTGATATGACACATGATAAATATGACAGATGATGGATAGCCAAAAGATAGAATGACAAATGATAAATATGATTAATGATGGACATGATTGTGTGACTGTTGATATTAATTAACTGACGAGAATGATTAACATATTAAGTGTTTAAGAAATATCATTGATATGTAGCTGGAGTGATAAGATACTGATATGAAAATATGATATATGATGCTTATGATAAGACTAGTTTAGATGACTGAGATAACTATGTGGGCTCTAAAAATTCATGCCCAAGCCTCTTCGCAATCCCTTTCTTTTTTGAGCGGGCGAGGAGAATTTTAATGAATTTTAAATAAGACACTACCCAAAGATTTCACCCTCATTTTGGAAGGACTTCATGATCTGAGTTCAGGTTTCCTATAGGTGCACTTCCCTATAGTTAATTACCCCTCTCGATAACAAGAGAGAACTTTTGAATAAACCTAGTCATTGAACCTATACATAATATCTTGCATATAGTACCACCAGAGGTAGATATTGAAAATTAAAATTTATCACCTCGCACATAAAGAGAATAGTGGGGGAATGAGAATGAACCCAATCAAGATCCCATGATTTTGTCTTCACGGGCAATCAAGGTCCCTAGTCTACTTAGTTAAAGTAGGTAGCCTACCCAACCTGACTAAAAAATCCTTGTCCGCAACCATGGGTTGCAATGTCTGAGGGTATCTTATAAACTTGGGGTGAATGTTTGCCTAAGGGGACAGATTTGAACCCACCTTAGCAAATAAAGGAGCATTATGCCGTATCTCTTATACCCTATTGATTCATTAGTGAAAGATTTAGAGTCATTGGGGGACATACTGGCTCTATACATGACTGTAATTTATAAGTGGTGCCATTTGATGGAAAACATCACTTGGTCAAAGGGCCCCAGTCATAACCATTTTCCTATGGTGCCATTTGGAAGTGAAACTATCATTTAGAGGATATTTGTCATGTCCTTACAAACAAGAGATGATTTGAGAATGAATCATAGTAATATTCTTGACTAAATATTCATTCTTTGCGAGTTGAAGTTATTTTAAAATTTATCCATTGACCAACTATTGTGGATGGGGGATGAAATTTTTTTTTAAGTGTTTAGGTGTTTTATTTTAATTAGGCATTTTTTTATTTTTGAAAAGTAATAGATTTTGAAAATCTTATTTATACTTGACACCAAGATAATTAACTTTGAGATTTGAAGGTATTTATTTGAAATTTATGTAGACCCCTCCAGTTGAAAATTGCATTCATCACAGCCATCATCGAAGTTGATTTATAGGTATTAGCATTTCATAAATTGAACCTTGTCAACTCTATTTGCTTGCAAATGGAGGATCGGATCTAATTCCTAATTTTTAGAGTTATTGTGTGTATATCAGAATCAGAAGTATTCATTTTAATGTGTGAACATCCTTTATAAGAAACATTGAAGGCCTAATATGAATGTATAAAGTTAAATACTTCAGTTAACTTCAATGAGTGTCGATAGTCATGGTTTATGCTTTTAGCAGTGAACATTTCTTGTAGTGGACCTTGAAGGACTACTATGAATGTATAAAACCAAATAGCTGGTCGACACTACAACTGTGCATTTATTCGGTGGTTAAAGTCATGTCAACTCTGATCCATTAATACAGAAGGATCGGACTTGAACTTAAGTTCACTTTTGACCCATTCAGCATCCTTAGATGTCATGTGTATACATATATTACGCTCGTTGAGGCTCATGCAGATATGTGTTTTTGAGTGCATTTTCATATAGTGTATTTATATAGTAACTATATGTATGTAATATAGTGGATGTGTATGACATATCTGCATATTCACATATATACTCATATATTCATTTATATGTTGATATACTTGTGAATTCTTGTATATGTTTGCATATATACATGTGTGTCAAAATATGTGTTTGTAAACTACTTAACATGCTTGCATGACATTTTTTTATGTTATGTGGCGGCTTAATGCATTAACATGAAGTATAATATATTTGCATGTCGGTATAATTGCTACTATGACACTGTGCATTTTTCATGTTGTATGGTATGCTTACATAACATGTTCTAGATATTGCACTATATGTGTGTGTGTGTGTGTGTGTGTGTGTGTGTGTGTGTGTGTGTGTGTGTGTGTGTGTGTGTGTGTGTGTGTGTGTGTGTGCGTGTGTGTATGTGCATAGTGTGATTGCATGTGAATGTAACATGTTGTAACGACATAATTGTTGCAAATCTAGATCTAAGTACTGTGATTTTTATGATAATAAATATTATTATTTATTTACCACTACTATTATTGTATATCTATTTTGTTTGCCCTGCTTATTAATCTTTCAGTTCCACATGATCACTTACAATGCAAATCAGCTCAAGATCGGGTAGACTAGGGTTGAGTTTGTCTGTAATTTCAATTTCAAAGTACTTTTTTTTTCTTGAGTCAAGTCATGTATCTAGTGGAACACAATCTAAGTACCCTTGCACACACACACACTCAGGGGAGAAATTTGGTGAGTTAGAGAACTCTTTATTTTTGACCTAATCGTACTGGACGATCAGTTAAAAATAAAAACCCTAATTAAGGCATCTATACTAATTATGAGTGATTAAGTTAATCGTACTGAACATCCCTATCATCCAGGACGATCAATTTAGATGGTAAAAAAATAGTCACCAAACACAATTTATGTAATATTTTAATCATCAAATTTAGTACTAATCATATATGATGATGTACATTATTCTCGATGATTCAGGATAATCATGCCTAAATTAATCATGTGATAAGGAGAATAATTATGGTAAAACTTAATTCGATACGATTGTATAGGCAATCATCCTGGATGATAGAGTACATGTATGGTATGATAAGGGATCGCCACTTATCGTATCAGATGAATACCATAATTTTTTAACTAATCATCCAGGACGATTGACCCCTTTTATCTTAGATGATAAATAAGTGCATGGGACGATTAGGTATTGTCGAGTATCATACTAAATGAAGTTCAATAGATTTAAACTAATCTTCCATGATGATATTATAATCGCCTGGGATGAACAGCCTATTTCTCTTGAAGTAATTATATAGTGTAGTGTTGTTCGTCCTGTTTGAAAAGACTATTTTGTATAAATCATACATGACAATCTATTGATCTTATTGGATAATCAATAGTGTAGAATTGAAAATTAGGGATTCTTTTGGAGACTCTCTATTTAAGCAGTTGTATTAATCTTGAGTTAATATTTTGCTGGAGAGGAGATATGAAAGAGAGCTTAGAGAAGGAAGAGGGAGAGCTTGAGAGGAGAGAGAGAGAGAGAGAGAGAGAGAGAGAGAGAGAGAGAGAGAGAGAGATAGAGAGACTTGTGAGTGGGAGTTATGAGGAATTAAAAAAGGGTGCTCCAAGTAAGGTGTTCATGGTCTTCTTCAGGTTGCTTTTTTGGTTTCTTGGTAGCTTTGGGAGAGATCTTCATCAACATTAGATCCAGGTTCTCTGCCTTGACCATGTGGGTGAAAAAGGATTCTCGGGTTCTCTGCCTACTCCAGGAGGGAGTGAAAGGATTACAGGTTCTCTACCTACTATAGGAGGGAGTAAGAGGATTCATGGTTTTGTGTCTTACTGGGTCGGTGAAAAGATTTTGTAAGAGCTTATCTACCTTGTTGTGGGAGCAAAAGGAGAGTCACTTCTATTTAGTGTAGTACTTGGAGAGAGTGAGAGTCTTCAAGGAGTGGATGTAGGTCAGGTTGAGCAAACCACTATAAATTTTGGTGTGTTCTTTCCATTTACTTTTTCGCATTTCAATTTTTTCATTTTTTGTGATTTAATGTGTTTGAAATATCTGATTTTTGTTATTATAAAATTCATTTTATTTATGCATCAAGAGGTTTAAATTGTTTGTTTAATTAATAAATTATTAAAATAATCAATTAACCGCCCCCCCCCCCCCCCTTTGGTTAAACTTAATATAGTTTTTTTTAGGGTTTAACCATTATAACAAATTTTCAAGTGGTATTTGAGTGGGATTCATAAGATCAAGTTTTAAAAAACTTTTGAATTAAGATTCATGACTAACTTTTGAAATAGAAATACTGTGGAATGATATTCAATTAATAGACTACCTCTTTTTGATAATATACCTTTTGATTTTTGAAAAACTCACATATCCACATTTATGCAATCAATTGATTATTGTATGTGGATGCTTGTTCAAAATGTCCATTCTACACCTTCTAGATTAGTAAATGGTGTTAAAACTGAAATACCTTCTGTTGAATTGATAACTAATGATAGAGATTTAGCACAATTGAAAGACAAATGACTAAACTATTTTTATATGCCTTAAAATCTAAAGATTATGTGTTTTTCCACTTGTATAACTGGTAAAGAAATTTGAGACAAATTGTGCATTATATATGAAGAAAAAAAGGAGTTTAAACAATTTAGGCTGAACATTCTTCTGCATGATTATGAAATTTTACACATGAAACCTAGTGAATCAATTTTTGAAATGTATATAGGTTTACACTGATTATTATATCCCTACATGCCTTAGGAAGAGAACTCACAAATTATGAAAAAGTTAACGAGATTCTTAGATGCTTACCTTTTTCCTTTGATGCAAAAATTACTACCATTATTGGATCTAAGAATCTGAATGTTTATTCAATTGATAACTTACTTGGATCACTCATTGCTTATGAGAAAGGAGTGAACCAAAGGCAGCTTGATGTAGGTGAAAAGAAAAAGGAGAAAATTGTAGCCTTAAAGGCTAATAATTTTGACTTTGATTCTTCTGATTCTGAAAATGATGGCATTGCTTTAATAATTAGGCAATTCAAGAGCTTCTTAAGGACAAATCAAAAGCATCATCAGAAATTGAATAAAGGTAAGAATAATAAAAATTTTAAAGTTTCTTATGATATTATTTGTTTTGAATGGAGGAAGCTAGGGCATCTGAAGTCTGATTGTCTAACTCTTAAAGCGCACTCAAGTAAGGAGAATGGTAAATAAAAACCTAAGATTAAGAAGGACAAGAAAAGGATCCAAAAGGCTTTCTAGATGGACTTATTATCAAACTCATCTAAAACTGAAGCAGAAGAGAAGGTAACAAACTTGTGCTTAATGGCTGATGAACATCTTGATCACTCTGATCAAGAAGAGGTATCTGAGCATACCTATGATAAATTACTTGAAGTTTCTAAAATATTTATTATTCATATAAGAAGCTCAAGAAATTATATGCTAGCCTCAAAGTTGATTTCTTAAATATGTAGAAAGAGCATGAAATCCCAAGGAAAGAACATTCCACTTTGTATAACAATCACATAACTTTGTTAAATGAATTTGACTCTTTGAATAAATAGCATCTTGATTTAACTAAAGAGCATGATTCCTTAAAATTATTACATGTTTAACTTAGATACTCTTACATCTGATTTAGATAGTAGAGAGTATGTATTAAAAATAGAAAATTTAACTCTTGAAAGTGCAAATAAATTTTTAGAAACTAAATTTAGCTGCTTTCAAGAAAAATAAAAAACCACCTACACTTGAAGAGTTTTATAATCCATCAGATCAACATGCATAATTTAAACCTAGTAAGAAGCACCATAACCCAAAAAGATTAGTAAATCATTTTTCTGGTATTAGATGTTTTTCTTGTGGCATGCTAGGACATATCTCTCACATTTACACCATTCACCATAGTACATATTTAGTGTGGAGACCAACTCTTTAAAATTCATAGCATAACATGCATGTATTTCACTCTTCTTTTCATAAGATGGGACCCAAACTTATTTAGGTTCCCAAATCTAATATGTAATGATTTTGTAGGTGTGCTCTCACAAAAAGCTTTATGAGAGTATGTGGTACCTAGAAAATGGATGTTCAAGGCATATGACTGGAGATGTAGATCAATTCATATCATTAGAGGCTAGGGCAGTGGGCAAGGTGCTTGAAGATAACATAACCAGGAGAGTGGTGGGGTTAGATATAATTTATAACTCTAAAAATTTATAATTGAAAATATTTTGCTATTAGATGATTTAAAACATAACCTGCTCAGTATCAGTCAGCTCTGTGTTAAAGGCTTCAATATAAAAAAATTTTCTACCAGCTGCATAATAAGCTTAAATAATAATATTATTTTGCAGGGAAAAAGAATTAACAATGTCTACAAGCTTGATTTAAATTACATTAAATAAAACACTATTTTTTTGCTTAAAAATAATTACCGATTAATCTTGATTGTGACATAGAAGATTGTATCATGTAAGCATAAAAAACCTTAGAAAGATCACCCAAAAAGACTTAGTGAGGGGAATACACAAACTAAAGTTCACTAAGGACCATCTGTGGGATGCCTGTCAGTTATAAAAGCAAGTCAAATCATCCTTCTTCTCAATCAAACACAATACCACTAACAACCCCTTATAAGTCCTTCACATGAATCTCTTTAGACCTGTCAGCAATGCAAGCTTGGGAGGGAAAGTCTTAGGGTATGTAATTGTTAATGATTATTCGAGGTTTACTTGGGTTAGATTCCTATCTCATAAAAGTGAATCATTCAAGGAGTTTAAGTCTTTTTTCACTTGGATTCAGATGAAGCTAGGTTCTAAAATTCTAACCATTCATAATGATCATGGTGGAAAATTTGAGAATTAGAAATTTGAATCTTTTTTGTAAGGAGCAAGGGATAGATCACAACTTTTTAGCTACTAGAACCCCTCAGCAGAACGGGGTAGCTGAAAGAAAGAACAGGACCTTGGTAATGCTGCTAGAGCTATGTTAGTTGAATACTCACTTCCTAAATACTTTTGCACAGAAGCAGTGAATATAGCCTGTAATGTTATAAAATTCTGAAGGGTAGGACACCCAACCTCTCTCACCTTCATGTCTTTAGATGTAAATTGTTAATTTTGAATAATGGGAAATCTCTACTAGGGAAGTTTGACCCAAAATTTAATGGAGTGTTCCTAGGTTACTCAAGTGTTGGGAAATTATATAGAGTTTTTAATAAAAGAACATTGATAGTTGAGGAGACCACTCATATTGTGTTTGATAAATCTGATAATTCTAGAGGGTCTAGAGTATAAGAAGAAGATGTTGTAGAAGTTGCCCAAGGATAAGAATATGCAAATATGGAGGAAAGAGTAAAATCTGAAAAACATATTTTCTATAGAAAGTAGATATTCTTTAAGTCATCCTAAAAAATTGATCTTAGAAGACTCATCTGAAGGTATTAGAACTATGCATGGATTTAGAAAAGAAGTAAACCACTCCGCCTTCATTTCAATGATTGAACCCACCAACCTAAATCAAGCCCTATTTGATGAATTCTGAATCCTAGCCATGCAAGAAGAGTTAAATCAATTTGTTAGGAATGATGTTTGAGATCTAGTTAAAAAAACCTAAGGACCAAAGTATGGCTGGAACTAAATGGGCTTTCAAAAATAAAATAAATGATTCTAGAGTAGTGTAAGGAATAGGTAAGATTGGTGGCTAAGGGGTATAATCAAATAGAAGTGATTAACTTTGAAAAGACCTTTTGCCCTTGTAACTAAATTGGAAGACATTAAAGTGTTACTAGTCATTTCTTATTTTAAGAGATTCAAATTGTATCAAATGGATATTAAGAGTGCCTTTTTGAATGGGGTAATAAAAGAAAATATGTATGTTGAATAACCCCTAGGCTTTGAAAATTCATAATTTCCTAATCATGTATTTAAATTTAAAAAGTCATTATATGGACTTAAACAAACACATAGAGCATGGTATGAAAGGTTATGCACATTCTTACTAGAAAGAACTTTTGTTAAGGGGAGCGTAAACACCACCATTTTTCTAAAAACGGTAGGAGATGAATTATTGTTTGTTCAAATTTATATTGATGAGATTTTATTTAGATCCTCTCATAAGAGTCTTTATGATGAGTTTTCAAAAGTAACGAGTAAAAAATTTGAGATGAGTATGATGGGAGAACTGACTTACTTTTTTGGGATTTATCATAAGGTAGAAGGATGATGGAACTTTTTTTAGTCAATCGAAATATATTAAGAACATCCTTAAAAATATTAAATAGATAAAGACAAGCCAATCAACACTCCCATGAGTTCCACTATTTAATTAAATAAGGATTCAAATAAAAAATTTGTTGATCAAAAGAAATACGAAGGAATAATTTGATCACTTCTTTACTTGACTGCTAACAGACTTGATATTATATTTAGTGTTTATCTTTGTGCTAAATTTCAGGCTGATCCAAAAGAGTCTCACTTGAATGCTATTAAGAGAAACCTTATATATCTCTTAGGGACCTAAGACTTAGGAATTTGATATCCTAGGCTTAGCACCTCCTTTGAAATTATAAGATATTTTAATTCAAATTTTGTAGGATGCTGAGTTGATAGGAAAAGCACTTATGGGACATGTCAATTTATTGGACAATCCTTAGTCTATTGGTCTAGTAAAAAAAACTCAATTACCCTGTCCACTGCTAAAGCTGAGTACGTAGCCTTAGGAAGTTGTGTGGCCCAAGTCCTCCGATTAAAGTAACAAATTTTAGATTTAGGATTATATGTAGGCATAATTTCAGTCATATATGATAACAATAGTGCCATTTATATTTCAAAGAACCCAATCTAACACTTCATGATAAAATATATTGATATAAGACACCACTTCATTAGGGATCATGTTACTAAAGGAGATATAGAGCTACACCATGTAGCCATTGAAAACCAACTTGATTATATCTTTACAAAATCACTGGCCTTTGAAACTTTCACCATCTTAAGAACAAGATGAGGTGTAATAGATATTAATGCTTAAATTTATTGTGTTCTATTTTTTGCTATTTTATTTGCATGTTTGTTTCTGTTTATATGTTTATATTTTATGCTCTTCATTTTTCTGTTATTTTTTTCCTTCAGTATTTTTAAAGAATCAGATTAATGGTCACTACTGATTTTATTTCTTAAATGACATTTTTTTATTACTTTTAGTTTTAAAAATTGGTAAGCAGTGATTGACTTCCCAGAGTCAGTTAAAGGAAGAAACATCAATAATTATTTATCTTCCTCTAACTCCTTTAGTGATGTACTTTTCTTTTTTAAGTAAAATCTATTTCAAATTAAAAGTTGGATTATGAAATTGAGATCTACTTTATCTTCTTATATTAATCTATCTCATATGAATAATGCTTAAAGTCACTAAATCACTTTCAAGATTTGTTGATCAGGATATGATTCTAATTTATGGTTTATTCTTTCTTATATTAGAGGGAAAGTTTTCTTCTCTTATATCTGGAAGATAATCTCACAACTGAGAGTCTTTAAAGACTTTGAAAGTAAGCTAGCTTGCAAAAAAAGACAAGTGGCACATAATGAGCCCAAAAGAAAAATGAAAAGAAGCAGAATGATTGCCAAGTAATTGCAAGATACACTAAAGTATAAGAAAAATTAAAAGATGCACAAAGTACGTCATATAATTAAAAAGGATGTAAAAAATAAGCTTCGTTCTCTTTCAAAATTTTAAATCTTAGAAGAAGTAATGTGTCACTTGATATCTTCATACACTTGAATTTTAAAAATCATGATTTTGGTATATTACTTTGTAATATTATTATATTAGATATTTTTCTAAAATGAAGTTTGAACATAATACTTTCTTATCAGATTTTTTTTATGAATAAATTTTTTATTTTAAAAAGAATTTAAACCTGTAAGGAGTCTGAGCTAGGATTAACAATATCAATTTTCTACCTTTTTTAGATTTCAATGTTGTTAATTCATTTCTTACTGATTTTTAATCTACTCATAAGAGAAATTTATCGTTTACTAGAGTTGATCAATTTAAAAAAATTCCTCCTTTTATTTTTCTTTATTACTAGTTTTTATTTTTTGTGTTATTTTATGTTTTAGTATTTTTATTTTTATTTTAGAATCCTCCTGATCATCCCATTCCATCTCCTAAAAATTTCAATTTTTACTCACACCATCCAAAACGATCCATGTCATCATGCATGATCTTAATAGAAATTCCAATCAACACTCACTACACATCCAATGACTAATTTGAGTCAATTATTGGTGATCGTACTAGATGATTCTCATTTTGTCCTATATGTTCTGCATGGCAGAAATGATTAACCGATTTGAATGTTATTAGGCCAATCCTTTATTAAACATCGTATTGAACGATCCACGTGTTCATCATGTACGATCCATTTAATCAATGACCATATAAGGTGACTCCTTGGGATGACCGCTTGTGTCTAATCATCTAATATGATACCATACCATCCTAGGCGATATAAATAACTTTTTTTGACCGATCATCTAGATGAATTGATTGAACCTAATCGTCCTAGATGATCGAACTATCATCCTAGAAGATCCGACCAATTCTATATAAACAGACCAAATCCAAGGTATTCTTCATTCGAATTCTTCAACACTCCTCCCTTCTCCTCTAAAATTTGATTCTTTGCAATGGCTGGATGCAAGCAGTCATGAAAAATTATTGGAAGTTCCCCTCGGCGTTAAGTTGATCCAAGATTTACTGAGGAACTCTATTTTTAATTATTATTCCTATTTGCTCATTCCACTTTGAATTTCATTCTTACTCTTGCTTATCCTTTCTATTCTGAACTACTCTTTGAGTTATTTGTAATCCTATGAATCAATAATGACTGTATTATCCTCCATTCATATGTCAATAGGAGACTAGTAGAAATCACCTACCAAGACCTTCTTTCTTTTATATATCTATCCACTACTAGCGAGAAAGTTCATATTTTAGATGCAATTTCTGAGTTTGATTGGACTCCTGCCAACACCACCCTTAGAGGATCCAATAGTAACTTCCACATTACCAAGGTCAACACTTTAGTTTAGGATGCTTGCATCATCCAGCATATACTTAGAAATTTTATTATTCCTAAAGCTGGTGATCGAATCAATATCACTCATATTGTTTCTCTTGCAACTTATTTCAAAATGGCTCAGATAGACTTTAATGTAGCTGATCTTTTAATTTGATATCTTTCTAATCTGACTTGCATTAGAGATCCCTAACATAAAAGAATGCCCAATTTGGACTTAGGATAAATCATAGCATTTATCATAGAATCCAAGTACAAGTTCTAATTTCCTATACCACCAGATCAGTTCCCAGTCCTCTGCTCTGATACTTCCTTCCATGTTATTCAAAGTGCTTCTCGCCGCAAGGCTCACCACCATGAAGCAGATGAACATGATGAAGGTCTAGCACATATTCCTGCACATGTTCTTATCCTCCAGTAGTCACATATAGATTAGATGGTTGGGAGGTTTGAATAGTGGGAGGCTAGGTTTGACTCCTACGTAGTTGTACAGGAGCAACAACATGTAGAGGATATTGCTCATTTTAAAAAACTACATCGCCTAGAAGCAGCAGCATAACAAGAATATGGCTTGGTTCGGCGAGCAATTTGCTTCTCTTCACTAATACTTTCAGCCATCATCACCTCCACCTAATAAAGATTCCTCTTTTTTGAGTTTGTCAATATTTATTTTTGTTTTTTTACTTGTCCTCTTTTCTATACTTTGTTCTATTTATTATTGTTTCTAATTTCCTCCTTTTTGTGATGTCAAAAGGGGGAGTACTATATTATTTGCTTATATTTTTATTAGAATTTGCTTTGTTCTAGTGATATTTTTTATATCATTTTTTCCTTAATAAAAAAATTCCTTGCTTGATTTGAAATTTGTAATAACAATATTTGCCATCATAAAAAAGGGGGAGTTTTTTGCAAATCTAGATCAAAGTGCTATGATTTTGATGATAACACATATTATTGTTTCTTTAATAATACTATTATTACATAACTATTTTATTTACCCTGCTTATTAACCTTTTAGGTCTACAAGATCACTTGGAATGCAAATAAGCTCAAGATTAGGTAGAAGAAGGATGAGTGTGTCTGTAATTTCAATTTCAATGTATTTTTTACTTTTCTTGAGTCAAGTCATGTATATAGTGGACCCCAAGCTAAGTAACCTTACACACATAGAAACACTCAGGGGGAGAAATTTGGTGAGTTAAAAAATTCTCTATTTTTGGCCAAATTGTAAAGAACGATTTCAAATTGTATTGGACGATCAGTTAAAAACAAAATCCTTATTAGGACAACCATGCTAATTACGAGTGATCAAATTGGATGACCCCTATCGTCTAGAACGATCAATTTAGAAGGTGAAAATAGTCCTCAATGACAATTAAGATAATATTTTAATCTTTAAATTTTGTACTAATCATAATCCTAGACGATTTAGGACAATCATGCCTAAATTAATTCTATGATTAAGAAAACAATTATGGTAAAACTTAATTCGATACAATCATACACGACGATCAATGATGATCATCATAGACAATATAGTATGTATGGTTTGATAAGGGATCATCACCTAACATACCGAATGAATACCATAATTTTCTAGATAATTATCCAAGATGATGACCCCTTTCATCCTAGACAATAGAGAAGTGCAAGGGATGATTAGGCATCACCGGGTATCGTACTCGATGAATTTCAATAAATTTAAACTAATTTTCCAAGACGATATTATAATCATCTAGGATGATCAACCTATTTCTCTTGAACTAATCATACTGGATAGTGCTCTTCATTTTAGCTGAAAGGGTTATTTTTACTAATCGTACAGGAGTTATAAGGGATTCATAAAGGTTGCTCCAAGCAATGTGTTCATCATCTTCTCCAAGTTGCTTCTCTTGTTCATTGGCGGCTCTTGAAGAGAACTTCATTAGTATTAGATATAGGTTCTCTATCTTCACTAGGTAGGTGAAAAATAATTCCTAGATTCTCTGCCTACTCTAGTAGGGAGTGAAATGATTCCAGGTTCTCTGCTTAGTCTAAGAGAAAGTAAAAGGATTCAAGGTTCTCTTCCTCACCGGGTCAATGAAAATATTTTGTAAGGGCTTCTCTGCTTTTTTGTGGGAGCAAAATGAGAGACTTCTATTTGGTGAAATACTTAGAGAGAGAGTATTCAAGGAGTGGACATAGGTCAAGTTGATCGAACCACTATAAATTTTGATGTGTTCTTTCCGTTTACCTTTTGCTTTTTAATTTTTTGCATTTTTCTATGATTTGATATGTATTTGAAATATATGATTTTTGTTATTAAAAAATTAGTTTTATTTCCACATCAAGATGTTTAAAATTTTTCTTTGATTAAGAAAATTTTAAAATAACCAATTCTCCCCCCCCCCCCCCCCCCCTCTTGGTTAGCCTGGGGACTATTTCTTAAGGGTTTAACCACCCTTAAAAACTTTCAATAATGAACTTAGCATATTAAATAACATGTTTTACATAGTGTGTTTTTTATGTAGCAATCTATATGTGCTTAGTATATATGTATGCTAGGTGACAATACACATATTATATTTACTCATAGTATTGCATTCACTTATGATGTATTTGTGTTGTGCACTTTACATGCCTTCCAAAGCATATGCATGATGCATATGTATATTCTCAATGCATTATGGAGTATTTTGAAATGTTAAAATATGATCAATTGCACAAATGATTATGAGTGAAAAAATACATAAAATTCCATATAAAGGCTTACAAATGCCTTGTGTACTTACATGAATGTTGCATATCCAATGGCGTGATTTAGAAGAGCATTAGGCTTTAGTTTTCATGGATTGGCATTGCTATTTAGTTCATTTCATCTTCTGCAATCTATCATTTTCTTCAAACTAACTTATAGGAGCATGCTTCAGCATGCAAGTGAGTTGTATGATGAATCAATCATCCACCTTTAATTTATAAGCAAGCTAATCAATTCAATGTGACACCCTGGCTCTAGAAATTTTGTACTTTTGTTCACCAATGATATGTAGTTTTCACTATGAATTTCCCACTTTTTGTTGAAGGTGGATTATACCATTATACTGCGAGCCACTTGTTGCTTATGTAAATGGAGTGTCATATATTGCAATCTTTGTCAACATTGCTAGTAGGCAAGTAGTAAACATTTAAAATCCACTAGCTATTTTATGAAGGTGGACTATATTTAGTGTAACATCCCCCAATATTGCTTGTGAATGAGGCCATTGTGTGCACTTTAAATTCATGGGCCTCTCGCTTAGTCATAGTAAAGACACTAGGAGGGATTGCCTATCTGGACTGCTCCTGCACTGGAGGTTGTGGCATGCAAAAATATGATACTTGTTGTTGCTGCTGATATGACAGCAGAGGTTATTAGTGTTAGTACTGGAAAATAGGGTGTTGTTGGTAGAGTTGAGATGTCAGAACTTGTTTGGTTTGTTGTTAAGTGTGAGAGTAATATTGTTTTCCCTTGGCTTTGCAATTATGCTTGTGGTAACATCCTCCTTGTGATTTATATTATCCATTCTGGTGTGAATGCTTGTAATTGTCTTGAGTACTTTAAGGATTTGATTGATTTTGAGCTTTGAGACAGAAATCCTTAGCTTTACTGAATGCAAGTCCCTGAATGATATTCTTATGTTGTTTCTTATATGAATCTCACGGTGGTTGATTATCTATTATCTTTTGCTTTCCAACAGCTTTTTCTTTATAAGCATTTATCTTTATCTTTGCTTAAGTTGCTCGATCAACTAGCTCCCTGAATGAATTGCACTTAATAGCAGCTAGGGATCTCCTAATGTATTCTCTTAGGCTAAAAATGAAGTTGTAAATCTTCTGATATTTGTCCTACCTGATAGATAGTACAAATCTGACAATTCTTGCAAACTGTGACTCTACTCCCATACTGATTTTGTCCATTGCTCGAGCTTCCTCAAATCTTTCATCGGCTTTGATTAGTCAACCATAGGAAAATATTTCTCAAGAAATAATATTTAAAATTCCGCCCAAGGGATTACTGCATCTGCTTCAAAATTATTGTGTCGAATGCTATCCCACCGGTCATTAGCACCTTCATGCAATTCAAATGCAGCCATGTCTACCTTTTGGTCTTCTAGACATTTAATGTCACGAAGTCTCTTTTCTATGTCATTAGGCCATGCATCAGATTTGATTGGTCCAACTATCACATTGAATTATGGAGGGTGAGTCTTGAAGAACTGGTCCATCATTCGGTCTATCGCCCCTTCATTGGTTAGAACAATATGAGCTGGGAAGCATCAAGTACTCATATGGCTACTTGGGGCTCCAGTGGTGGTGCTGGTTGAGTTGGTTGTGGCACTTGGTGAGTGGCATAATTAATTCCTTGCACTACTTGAATAAGTTGAGTAAGTTGAGTGGTCAACTCTATCATCATTATAATTAGCACAGTGATAACCAAATTTGGAGCAACATCACCTTGACGACTAGGAGAGCGAGGTCCTCTATGAATAGTTGTGGCCTCCTCAACATTTCATGAGCCATCGATTCCACGAGTGGTGATAATTGTTTCTTCTTGGTGCCATTCTGAATTATGAAGTAGGTCCATAAAAATAAAATATATAGATAATTAGAAATTATATATATTAGTTAATTATAATATGACCCACTACCCTATCATAAGGAATTAAGGAATATCAAATACAAAATAGTATGGATCTAATACCACTCTATCACACCTTGGGTCTGGAAGGCGGTACACCTCGACAACACGGGATGCGATGAAGGGATAAAACTACCTGTTTGTATTCACAAAGAGAAATATACATATACAAGATATACAACAATATATATATTATACAGTTTTCTAGTACCCCTTAGAAAACATAAATATAGCCAACATAAATATAGCCAACAACTATAAACTAATAAATAATAAAATAGTCTACTACTAGTAACCATACTCTTGAGGTTATAGTCCATTTAACACGCCAGTAAGACCTTCTAAAAATGACAACAGGAGAATTTGATTTATCAAATTAAGCAAGTAACTCCTATCTATCAAAGCATAAATGACAAATGAATGGGCATACAATATGAACAACCAAAAGAGGGAAGTTGTAATCCATATTCACTATATCAAAAAACATTGTAATGAGATATTCTATGTTTTCTATAACATCTTCTAATATGCATGTTTATATATCAATTAGCTATTGATGTCAAATTATTACAATGTTTACAAATGCATCACACTAGGTATCTTTTTAACTCATAATGACCTACAAGTCATTTTCTTGTTTTCAATTCATATTCAATTATACTTTCTTACATTTATACATATTTTTTTAATTATCCATTTATCATATACCTATACCGGGAAGGTAAAAACCAATCCAAAAAAAAATCAAATGATTTCCTATAAAGTTGTCACTATGGGGGACTGTCAACCGCAGCTAGCAAAAATAAAATAAAATAAAAATCAATAGGGTTCTACCGACATACACCCAAATCATACAGTGCAAGTATTATTACAAATAAACAACAGGTGTTATGTAACTCAATATGACAATCATAATTTATATAACCAACATGACATATAACATGAGTATTATACACTGTGATAAACAAACATGGTATGATTTACCAAGAATATATTTACTGCATTCAAAAGTAAGAGTATGCATAAAGATATAAAATTTTATAAACATAAGGTTATAAAGCAATTAATAAAGAATATTCTTTTTATGAAACCTACTAATTCATTATGAGGAACAAGTAAGATTTATTTATGATGATTTCAATGTGAGCCATAAATACATACACTGACATGAACAATACTAACAAATATTAGAAATAGAACTTGCAACTTAAATAATTATAAAAAAAATTCTTATATAAATATCACAGATTATGCCCCTAATAAGGAAGGGTACGCTTACACTAAATAAATAATAGTTACTTACCTCTTGAAGAGTGACACAAAGCCCAAAGATCAAAAGATGCTTCATTAACCACACCTCGAGAATAAACTTGAAAGTCTTTTGATGAATGATCTTAGTCAATAAGAAAAAAAAAATGGCAGACCTAACTTTGATCCAAGAGAAAGGAGGAAACTCAACCTCGCTCAAAGAGGTAGAAGATGGAGAGGTCATCTTTACTGACAATGGCTACTGTGATCAAGAGAGAAATGAAAAGGAAGTATATGGAAGAGGCTGTGATCAAGAGAGAAATGAAAAGGAAGTATATGGAAGAGGTTTGGTGGCTGCTACAAGAGGGAGGGAGGAAAATATGATGCCCTTGGCTTTTCTTTGCCTACTTAAATGGCAAGAGAGAGCACGAGTCGAGATAATCAAAAGGAGCAAGAAGAAACACGTGATTATCATGATTGAGAAGATAGAGAGAAAAATAAGAGCGTGAAATGGTGACTGCTGAGTTCGGTCTTGAGAGATCTGGGCTAAGGGAGGGGCAGGAGCACTCATGAGGCTCAGATACTTGCGGAAGAACCTGGACCAATTCGATTTGGTAGGTTATTACATTGCAACGGTACATTCAGTAAAAACTTGCAAAATTCCCCGTCGGTCTGATAGCACATACGTGTACTTAGGTTTTACCTTGTCGTGCTAAGAAAAATTCGCATGAGGCTTACCTACCTCGTTACTAGCATCGCGCCAATTAAGCTCCCTCCCACTGTGCTAAGAAAAGCACGCATAGGTGGTATGCTTATTGCACCGCAATCATCAAAAATGGGATTCGGGAGTTTTTTAAAGTTTGGAAAACGTTATACCTTGTGCGAGGGACGGTGGTGATGGTGTTGGGGCGATGATGACAAAAATGCACAAACTATCTTATTCTTTTCTCTCCCTTTTTATATTTCTTCTCCTCTTTCTTAATAATAATAATGGTTGAAGAGAGGAATTTTCATGGTGGGCTATATTTAGTGAATTTGGGATGTTGTCTTTTATGATTGGAGCTTTGTAATACTTGAGATAGTTGAATTAGAGACTAAAGAGGGCAGAGGGGATAAGGAAGAGTGGAATCTATAGCTTGTAGTTTATGAGTAGGTAAGTAGGCGACTGAGAGATCTTCACGTACGTGGACCTGCTGGAAGGTGATGTTGGAGGTGATAAGGTGAGAAGGTGACAGCTGGTTAAAATAAAACTAATGGCAGTTAGGCTAAAGCTAATGGAGGTGGAGGAGTTCAATTGTGGTTGTATGAGGTGGGTATGTGGGATGTAGCAGTGGGGAACATACTTTGTGAGTGTTCAGCTGGATCGAACAGGGTCGGAGTTGACGTGTTGAGGGGGTTCGGGTAGAAGCTGTGAGGGGGGATCGACGTGAGTGTTCGAACAGGGAGTCAGGTGACGGGTTGGGTCAGCGTGAGGATGGGGTTCTTCACGTATGGTGTTGGGTGTTCGGGTAGGAAGAAACTAGGAGAGGAGAATCGAAGCTGCTTGTGGTTGAGGGGATCAGATGGGAGGTGCTGGAATAGGGAGTCGGATGGACGGTCGGTTTGCAAACATGAGCAGGACGATGAGTTGGTTGGAAGTCGATGGAGATCGATGGGAAATAAAGGTGTTAGAACAGATGGGAGGATTGGGTGTGGGACTCTTCAAAGAATTAAAAGTAGAGACTTTGTCAAATACAGACTGACTTATACACTAATGCTACATTGTCTTGAGCTTGGATTATTCATTTTTGATTGGTGTATGTTGTACCTAAAAAGTTAGTCTCACATACGAAAAATATATAATATAAAGTAGGAATAAATAAGATAAACATTCAATAAAGTTTTTAAAAATAAACTCAAGGTCAGGCTCCTGGATTGTAATACAGTAGATGTATTAGATATAGCCTATGCTAAGAAAAGTACATGTAGACCTAAAATGACTTAGTAGAAAGCATTAGAAATGATCCTTTTTATTAGATTTAAATGAGAATTTGACACTTAATATAATGCCATAGAGAAAAAGAATTCATGCAATCACCCCACGTGGTGAGATAAATATTGTTGTTGTAATATTTGAATTTTAAATTTATATTTTTTTGAATTCACAATAATAATTATTATCTATTAAAATAAAAATAAAAAAAAATTAGTCACATCAACTAATTGAAAATGCTAAATATGGATTTCATTATATAAGAATTATATTTGCCATTCAAACTTTATAGTGGGTGACATGAAGACCCTTCAAAAGATAAAAAAGAACAAAAGAAAAATGGCAATAAGTGATTAACAGAGATTTCATTGGATATCTCTCTGGTATCAACAAGTTGCTTCAGTACAAACTCCCTGCCAACTAATAATTGTTTTGAATTTGCTGGGGAATTCTTGATGAGGAAGATGAAGCTCCTTGAGCTTCTTGGAAGAGAGAGAGAGGGAGGGAAGAATGGAAGAGAGAAAAAATGAACAAAAAATTTATTACTTAGCTTATTGGCTTGGAGTGCTCTTATTATAACCTAAGGCAACTATTTATAGACACCAAATGGCTACCCAAAGCTACACACTAATGGCAATACTAAGCTATATAAGAACCTAAAGAAAGTATAATAAAAACTACCTAAAATATGGACAAATATCCTAACAATCTCTATATATGTCCATATTTTATAAAACTTCCGATTCAGTCCATCCTTCCCCCAAATCTGCTCCATTGCTAAGCTGATGTATGCTTTGAGCCCAGCTCCTTGCAGTTTTAACAAATCAGGACAAATCTCTTGAAGCGTCCTTCTTTATGGCAATAGAAGCACTTCTTATTGAATTTGTTTCCTCTGAACTCTGGTCTTACTATTGTAATCATAATATTGCTAGTATTTTCTTCTTTTTGATCATTTTTTTTCTGAAAATCCTTTCATATCAAGACAAAGTTTACCTCTTCCATTGTCAATGTTAGTTTCCCATACAATATAGTGTGAACTATGTGCTCATATGTCTTTAGCAAAGAGCTGAGGAGTATAATTCTTTGATCTTCTTTGTCTTTTTGTCACATAAACATTCTTGAGATCAAGAATAAATTAATTAAAGTCATCCAAATGTTTTCTAAGCTCCTTTGCTTCTTCCATTTGGAGCGTGTAAAATTGTTTCTTAAAAAATAGTCGATTAGTAAGTGATCTTTTCATATAGATTGATTTAAGCTTCAACCATACCTCTAATATGCCAAGCCTTCTTCAGCAACCTCTCTCTCAACACTTCATCATCAAGAGAAAGGGGAATGGTATTGTATGCCTTCAGTTGTATTTCTCTAGCCCTGACCCTATTAGTAATTACAGAAAGATTCTCCTAAAAAATGGCATCGGGAATGCCTTGATGAACCAGTAAAACTTTCATCTTAATCTTCCATAGGATGAAATCATTCTCCCCATTGAACTTCACGATTTTAAATCTTTGCATCGATATGATATGAACTACAGCTGCTAATGATTAACCTCAAAAAACATAAAAAAGATCATTAATCAAGAATTGCAGCCCGATTGCGCTCCTGCTTGAAAATGGCACTTGCACCTACCAACGGGAAAATGGCACGTATCGAGCTCCCAGTTGGTCTAGTCTCCAACGACTGACGGCCTCACCTCTGCTCTGCGCTCATGCACCCCACATGTCCTCCCTATGCGCTGTTGCCGATCTATTTTCATGGTTTATAATTTTGATGATAGCAAACACTCTTATTTCTCTACGACTGCCTTATCTACTGACATTTCAGGTCCACACGATCAGACTGCAATTTGGAACCAGCTCAAGATTGGGTAGACTAGGTCTGAGTCAGTTTGTACACTTTTTCCTTTCTTGAGTCTATTGTATTTGGTGTGGCTCCTGATGCTTTGTAACTTGGAAGATTTTCTGACTGTTCCCTAAAGTTTACTGTTTTTGGTAACATCGTCCGGGACGATATTTATGTCAGCCTGGACGATCTGTTCAAAAGCAGAAACCCTAATTAGGGCATCTTCATTAAAGCAGACGTCATTATGCAAAACACACCATCCTGGATGATTTTTTTGTATCGGCCAGGATGATAGGCTCAAAACAGAAAGAATCTGCCGCCAGATCTATTTAGGAATTATTTATTTTTGGACATCGTCCAGGTGGATCGTCCAGGACTATAAAATATCGTCCAGGATGATCCAAGACAATTTTTCAAAAATTTCTATGGAATTTAAGGAAAGTAATTATGACTTGATTGCACGATTAAATCGTCCTGGATGGTCTCCATATTGTCCTGAACTATCGCTAGATCATCCTGGCCGATATGCTGGACGATTGTACATTGTACAACTCTTTTTCAGAGCGATGTTTAGGACGATATTCCACAATTTATACTGATCGTCTAGGACGATATATTATCGTCCGGGACGATAAGAACAAATTTCTTATAATCGTCTCAAATCGTCCTGGTTGATTGGGCTTAAATTGTACTAATCATCCAGGACGATATACATATCGTCCTGGACGAAAATGTTGGTATTTTGTATTAATGAACTCGTTTTGAGATCTTCTATTTAAGCTATGACATAACACTTTGTAAGTGTCTTTGGTTGCCATTGTAGCTTCGTTCTTTTGGTGAGAACTTGAAGAGAGAGCTTGAAAGGGAGTGAGGAAAGGGTGGAGTTTGAGAGAGGGAGAAGATCCTGTAAGGGGGGACTCAAGGGAGTGTGGAGGGGGTTCCACACGGTTGCTCCGGCAAGCTCGCACCTGAATACCGTCGGATTCAAGGCTTGTTTCGAGGGAAGTTCACCAAAGAAGAAGATCTCTTTGGTGTCAAAGGACCCAGCGACTCCGTCGCACCGAGGAAGGTGGAAGTGATTTTGTAAGGGCTTCTCCGCCTAGCTGTGGGGGCTAAAGGAGAGACACTTGTTTAGTACAATACTTGGAGGGTGCCTTCAAGGAGTGGACGTAGGTTAAGGTTTGACCGAACCACTATAAATCTGGTGTGTTCTTTCTTTATTACTTCCGCATTTAGTTTCCGCATTTGATTTTCTTTGTGGTGATATTGGTTTTGATTTGTGTTTTGATTGAAAGATATTTTTTACCAATTCACATCTCTCTCTTAATTAGCTTTGGGCCAGTTCATAGGGCCTAACATCCCTAACGAACTTCCACGCGCATCTGCCCCGCACTTGCTCCTATCCCGTGCTTCGTAAGAGTCTCGCGACCATCTTGTGTCTCGTGTGCGACCATGTGATTGAGCGTAACTCCCACGATCGTGATCCCTCGTGCCCTGGCGTTCTAGTGAATCGTGCACATTTGACGCCCCACGCACCCTACGTCTTTAGCCTATGTGTGCCTTTTTGTCCATGCAAACGTGTTGTTTGTTCTTCTTCCTTCCTCGCACAACACCTGCACGTCAACACACCTCCGTGTCCCAACACAACCTCATGAAACCACGTTTGTCCCACATTAGGCACAGGCCCGATCCACCTTCCTTTCGCTCCCACTCCCTTTTTTTAATAAAAGAAGCACCTTCCGCTACAAGACCTCCGCTCCGCTCGAACATGACGTTTGACCAGTAGCACCAATCCACGTGCACGCTTTGGTTCAACGCCCATCCTCATGTGCAAGACTCCTTCCTCCCTGTTTCTTTTCTTGATTAGAAGAAACTTCCACCTGCGTGACTGTCTCTATCTTGCTATGTTACCGGTTTGTTGGGGAATTCTCGAGGATGAAGATGAAGCTCCTTGAGCTTCTTGAAAGAGAGAGAGAGGGAGGGAAGAATGGGAGAGAGAAAAAAAAAGCTGAACTTAAATTTATTACTTAGCTTATTGGCTTGGAGTGCTCTTATTGCAACCTAATGCAACTATTTATAGACACCAAATAACCACACAAAGATATACATCAATGACACTACTAAGCTATAGAAGAACAGAACCTAAAGAAAGTACAATAAAAACTACCTAAAATCTGAACCAATATCGTAACAAACTTAATCAACTCCATGTATGTTCTACTAATAACAATCTCGACTTTGGCAGCCGTGACTTCTTGGCAAAAATATTCAGTAGCTTCAACAAAAGATATTCTCATCTAAAAAATTTGATGATTGAAGTCAAATTTCTCCATTTTGTACTTATTCCTTCATGACAGAAATTAACAACATTAGTTAACCGACTTCAAAATATATTTCTTCAATGCTTTTGAAACAACTATTTTGGTATGTTGGAAGCCGCACTGCAAATGTCTGGAGAGAAATCCCTCAGAGTTGAAGTTGACACGCCTTCCCTTTATCTATAACCGACTCAGTTATTTTCTTAAAGTCTCTAGAACTATCTCAATATTCAAATGACTTCGTTTCAATAGCTTCTCAAATTGAACAAGGAGAGGTGTCTTTCGAGGAAATTGAATACAATAAAGTGCCCAAATAATTTACCCTTTTTTTGATAAGGAACGAAAATGCAGCCGACCAAAGCACGAATCCGAGAATGCCTCGGCAGCACAGCAGACCTCCGATATCAGAATACCACAACCCCTCGGCAGCACAGCAGCCCGTTTCGGTATAAGTAGAGATCCAAATTAAAGCTCGAACAAATGAGAAACATAGTTAAAGAAAAGGAAGAGAGAATAGCTATGGCTGAGAGAGAGTTGGACGTTCAGTCGAAGCCTGACTCTAATTATGTTTCTGAATTGGTAAGGTCTATAGGCTATAGCTCTTTAAGTATTGCTTTCTGTTTGTTTATCAGATTTATTTTCACGTAAGATTGTTGATTATTGGATGAAAATCGGGGGCGGAAATGCTGACTATCAATTTACCATTTTGTCAAATATTTATAAAAATGTCCAATTTAACACTTACTTCTAATAGGGTGCCAATAAATCACCCGAACTTACTTTTGATCCGAAAATTTATTTTCTTTTTTTCCCTGACTTATTTTATTTGTGGGTATAATATTCTTATTTTTTTATCAAATATCATAAATCTTATTCTTAATAAGTTATATTTTTATTTTAATTAAAATAGTTTAATGAGTCGGGTTCAAGGGATTGATTTTTTTGACCAATTTATTAAACGGGCTGGGTTCAGATTGAATCAATTTTAGATTGGAGTTGACCAATTGGACCCCACTGGTCAACTCGTTTGTGACCCTTAACTTCTAATGGGCTCATTAATTGATTACTGATATATTTTTTTCTTAGGAATTTGGTAATTATATATACCATCTGCTTATATTTTTTTCCTAGAGGCATTAATTTTATGTATCTTTATTCATTTAATTATTATTATTATTATTATTTAATTATTTAAATTGTTGGCCACCTTGCAAGAGCGGATTGGTTTTGCCCCAAATCAAAATAATAGGGTGGTTACAAAAGCATGTTCATAAAATATATCGATTGGCTTTTAATACCTCAATGATCAAATTGAATTTAATTTTTGGTTATCTTTCTGGTTTGTTTTTTTGTATGTTTAATCTACTTTAATAGCTGCGTTTGAAAACTGCTGTGAATGCTATAAATTTATGATTTTTTTCTAAACCGAACAGCTCTTTTCTTAAAACTAACACACATATTAATAATTTTTGTTGTAAATAGCAGCTTTCTATCACAATAATTTTTAAAAATTAATAGTCAAATAAAATTATAGTTGTAATCTGAAATATAAAATAGCGAGAAAGCCATTTGAAACAGAGCTTTAGATATTATTGTTTTTTAAAGCAGCAGCTTTTTAAGTAAAAAAAATGCTAGTTCTAAATTTTTTTTGTAAAGAGAACTAATTTAAAAAATAATAAGAAAGCTGTCTCAAATGAAATCTAAATTTATAGGCAATAAAAATGCTATTGTATTCTTTAGTTTATTTTGAATTCAGTTGAGATAAAAAAATGATAAAAGAGCCGAACATAACCGTTGAATAAGGCTCATTATATTGTTGATTTTGCTCAGCCTTCTAACTTTTTGTTTGCTCATCATTAGCTTTCACCAAGTAGCTCATTCATACCCAACAAGGCACCATTGTTCACTCATCCTATTACCTCAAATTCTTGTCAGCTCTTCCATATGAATGTGGCTGGACTGAAGGCCAAGGCTTAGCAACTTTTTTATTGCCTATGTGAACAGTTTTATATCTATTTTTTTAAGTGATAATTCAATTGTTTACATGTAAGTGTTCCAATTTCTTAGAAGTCTAAGACCTATAGCAACGCTTTTATTCATTCATGAGAGGCTGCAATATTTTGCTCCTAGTTATATTCTTACTAATTTTAATTGTTCAGTCTGGTGAGAAAGGAAAACCTACTGTGAGCCCTACAAATACTCCTGAAGCAAAGGAGGCTATAAAGGATAATATAGAGAAGAAAGTAATTGAGAAAGTAGAGAAATCAAATTCCATGGAAGCCAAGGTTGGTGATGATGATAACAAAGAAGTGAAGATGGCTGAAGGTGTTGATAAAGAGAAAAGGGGAGATAAAAATAAGAATGAAGACAATAATACGATTGAAGATGATAATGATTTGGCTTTTGTTGCTGGTTACAAATCTGGTGATTCTAAATCTGACTCGGATTCTAAATCCGATGAAGACTCAAAATCTGACTCGGATTCTAAGTCAGATGAGGACTCCAAATCTGATTCTAAATCTGACTCGGCATCCAAATCTAGTTCAGACTCAAAGTCTAACTCGGATTCTAAACCAAGTCCCAAGTCCAAATCTACTCCTGGCTCATCAGTAATAACTTCAACTATACAAAACTTTTCAATTATTATTATTATTATTTGTTATAATAAAAATAATGATATACTTACTTTTTGTAATGCAGTCAAACAAGAAAAAGAAGCCTGCAAGGGGAAAGGGAAGGAAGAAGAACCAAAAGAGAAAGAAGAAAATGGGACTAAAGCTGACTTAAATTAGAAGAGTCGGTTATTAGAGGGGGCAAAGAACGATGCTATTATTATATATATGATTTCGATAGCAATAATGTGGTACTAAATAACCCATTTCAATCCGTCATTGACCTATTGTTACCTACACTATATGTGAGGGTTCTTTATGGAAACTGTTGCTATATGTACTATTACTTATGTTGTAAGAAAAAGAAATGAAAGTAAGCAAGAATATGAATTTAAGTTTATATAAATAGCTCTAATGATCATCTAGAAGTCAATCAGTTCATTCATACTACATAATAAGAATGTATTGTTATATATAATAAATAAGATTTAATCAACAAATCATCTAATAAAGGCGATCCTTACCAACATTGAATCATTGAAGGAAGAGTAAAAAGACATTAGACATCTATGATGAAATTTTAACCAACAATGAATGACTTAGTTGCTTGACTTGAGAGGAGGTCTTATGTTGAAGTTTTCCTCAAGTTGCAGTTTTGTTAATTTTTTTTTTTCGAATCCCATAGTATTTTTAAACTTATAATTCTATAAGTCTAAAAATAAAGAGAAACTATTAAGAATGTAAAAATCCTTATTTCATAATGCATAATTTGTGAATAAAAGAATAAATCCCTAATCAATTAAAAATAGACTGAACAAGCCACGAATTTGATTAAATTAGCTATTTCAAAAGGAAAATGAGCTAAAAAGGACCACCACTTTGCAATGAATTCAAACACTTCCAAAATGCCCCATTTTGAGGCATGGGAAGGCATAAACATGCAAAAACTCTCTTTTCAATCATATACGAATTAGTTCAAGCACTCATTTTTATCATATATGACTTTAAACCCCTCTTTCCTCACATCATTTCAATGAGAGACATTCATTGATATTTTTTTATCACATCGATTTAGCTTATTAGGATGAAATTTATTTGTCATAATTTTAACTTTTGGAAGCTTCTATGGTCTCTAGTGGCCACTATTTTATGGGCTATTTGCTTGTAATGAAATTTATTAGTCATAATTTAACTTTTAGAAGCTCCTATGGTCTTTAGTGGCTACGGTTTATGGGCTATTTTCTATGAATGATTTCTCTTGAAGATTATACAAAAATTGTAGCCCCATAGACTCCATTTTCTAGCAAATCCAGTTTAATAGAAAGGTAGTGCAACCTTTATCTCCAAGAGGAATTACTCCATGTCCATGATGAATTGCCACTCTAATTTTTCAATGCCATATCATCCATTCTCTTTAAGGTCACACCACCTTTATATACATCTTTAGTAGTTTACTAGCCCTTTTAATATTTTCTCATCCATCCAAAGATTTCTTCAGATTTTCCTTGAGGAGAACCATCATGACTATGGTTATTTCACCCCTAGCCATTCATTGTCACTTTATTTGTTGCCTTATGATTATGTCATCTTCTCATTTAAGAAGAGATTACTATGACCTGTAATAGCCTGCATTTTAACCCAGTCAAATGAATTATTTCAAGATTCATTATAAGTCTAAATCACAAATTATCTTCATCACAACATAGTATTGTAGTGATTTAATTAACTAATTGTTATTTAATTTTTAGGTATTGGAGCAAATCCTTAAAAATTTGATATCTGTCGATACAAGTGGCGGCTTTGGGGCTGTTACGTGTTCATTTTGCAAACCAATTTTATCAAATTTTTTAAAATAAAATAAACTATTTTATGAATATTTTTCTATGATTTTTGAAGTCCCAAAAGGATTTATATGAATTTTATATTAAAAATTGATTACATTATATAATTATAGTTATTACATTATTTTTTTTTATAAAAATATCATAAACTACAAAAGTTATTAAAATCCCTTTTCTCTTCTAAATTTGGCTAACAGAGAATTGTAAGGTGGAATTAGAGAGGAATTAGAGGAGAGAGAAAATAAATGCTTAGGTTTAGAGGGTGTAAAATATTTTTTTGCCTCTCGGTTCTATTGAGAGATTTACTCGTCTCATTGTAAGGAACCACTCTCATATTTTTTATTTTAATAATTTATTTATTTTTTATATTTTTCTTGTCAAATTTTTATTTTTATCATAAAAAAATTAGGAAAATTTTTTATTGGTAAAAGTTACTGTCGTGTAACTTTTTATATATTTTAGAGATTGAAATTATAAATATTTTGAGTATTTATTTGAGATGTTTATCTTGGTGATTTTGAAAAAGTTGTGATTTTTTCCTATTTAAAATTTTATTTTGATAACTAAAATAGTGATATAGTTCAATTAATGATTTAGAATGTTATTATATATGATCAGTGTAATTTAATTAATTTCTAAAAATATAAATTTCTACTCAGTAGGGTTTTATATTGCCTATATTTTGGCACTTTATGAATAAAGGTTTATTATGCTTTATTTACTATAATGCATTAATAATGAATATGTGTATGTGATTGAGTAATAGCTAGTAATTATTAATGATATAATACTATAATAATAATATGTGTGTAAAAGATAAGTAAAGATTATCTAACCCATTAGTTGAAAATTGATTGATCTGAATAGGATGATAGGCTGACAAGCATTCTTTTAAATATGATGGTTTGATCTTAGTTGATATAATGATACAATGACTAAGATTTGTAAGAAATTATTACTATACCGATGGACAAACAATGACAATTATGTTTTCTAAGGTAATGATTTACTGATATTGATATGATAGTTGAAAACCATCAATAACCAAAGACTTCTTACTTGTTTAGTGAGACTATAGAAATGCATGTTATTGAGGTATTATGTTTATTACTATATGAATTTATTATTATTATTAGATTCATTATTTTTTGCATTATTTTATTGCTCTTACCACTTAATTATTACTATTATCGATATAGACACTGATATTATTTGATACTACTGATTCACTATATTAATACTAAGTATGTGACATACTAATTATGTGATATACGGATCATGGGATTAAGCTATTAATTTGAGATTGATAAAGAATAACTGGATAATATGCATACATTATTATAGGATTTTTCTATATTGATATGATTATGATAGTCTTTATAGATGCTTTGATTTTATCACTTTAGACACTTTTTTTGCTGATTGATAATAATCATAGGACAACTGCTTTATTGATTTGACACTCATACTAATTTATTAATTTCCCCATTATGCTGCTTTATTGGCTTTCGTACTGTACTATTCTATTTCTTTGCAAACTTTATTGTAACTACATATGAGTTTTACTATTTTTGTATTGATTCAATGATTATATGAATGTTACTGCAACAATTTGATCACTAACATGCATATTGCTCCTTTATTATGTTTTGAATTTTATTGTAGGGTTTAGTGTCATGTTGAGTTATTTAGTTTATTATATATAGTTTAAATAATTTTAGGTCAGGGAAGAGGATCAAGAGTGTGTGGTTGATCATAGTTCTTCATGTTTACTGTTAGTTGGTTTCTTTCTGTCGGTAGCTATTCTTTTGTACTCAGGTCATGATAGATATGTTATGATTGTATTGATCCTAAGTAATGTACATGATTTTTGGGAAAAAATATACATACATATATTGATGTTCTGATCTATAGTTTTATTTTTTGTTGATATTTATATTGATAAAAAAAATTTGGCAGCTCTTATTGACCTCCAATATATGTGCATGGTCAATACAAGCAAATGAGATAATAATCGATTATTATTGGTAGACATGAAATCACTCAAACTAAAGATTGGAGTTTTTGGATCTTAATAAAATTATTCAAACTCTCTCTGATTGAAAAATGAACTTCATAGTTGCATCTAATATACCAAACATTTCTAGAATTGGCTATAATATTATCTCAATCTTTACACAAGAGAAAGTGTGAATTTGGCATGAGTTATGATACGACGACACCCAAATTGAAATGTAAGATTTGCTGGCAAATGAGGCACGACTAGCGATAAATAATAAAAAAATAAGAAAAGGATGAAATAAAAATCGTAAAATCTAAATTAACAAATTAATACTCTAGTTTAACATAATTTATGTAATTAGTGTAAAATTAATATATATATATATATATATATATATATATATATATATACATATATATATATATATATATATATACATATATATATATATATATATATATATATATATATATATATATATATATATATATATATATATATATATATATATATATATATATAATAAGATGAATATTAAGATCAAAATTTATTCATAAAATTATTAAGTAATATTTCTTAAAATATGAAATAATACTCATTATATATTAATTAATCTTTCTAACAAAAGTAAAAGTGTATATTAAATGTGTAGCTCATTCCATCTATTCAACTATCTTCATATCAGTGTATCTCCATTTCAACGCTTCTTTTGAATTCCATTTTTGAGCATCTCTATGCTTGAAACTGCATCGCTTTATCGTGCTAAAAAAATCCTAATTTAAACCTTATTCTCTCATTCACGCCTCTCCCCACTAGTTGACAAATTTAATAATAACTTAAGATCGCAAAGAGTAAAATGTCTAATTTAATGTGTCAATATGATTCATTCTAAAATGGATTCTCACCCGCGGGAATGTAGCACTATTTTGCTAACTTTGCTGAAAAATACAAAATAATTTGTGATTATATTTTCTTTAAGAAAAATTGATTTTTAGAATTTCAATTATGAAATCAAACACATCATTAGGATTGACATATCACCACGAAAGTTGAAATTATCATCCTTTATTGAGTTCAGATTAGAAAACTGCAAGCATCATCTTGCTTATCATAGTTAAATTCAATAAAGAACTATATATGACCCTGATGGGTCAAGATGATGTTCATCGAGTATTTAGTTATGATAATATAGATGCTTTATTATAAATTTTATATTATGAATCATAATTATAAATGGTATATCTTCCTAAGGAAATAAAATATCATTTATCATCAATCATTTGAATATGACAATAATGATCGATCTTGATTTTTTTTAAATTTTCTTAAAGAGAATAATTTTCTATTCCCCATTATAATTAAGAGCTTAACATAATGGGATTTTACTTTTGTTGTGGTCTTAAATCTCCTACAAAGGAAAGAGTGGAAGTTCGTGAGATTTATTAAACCCTAAAGAACTTGATGCTAACCCAGAGGGGGTGGGGGGGGGGGGGGGGAATTAGATTTATAAATAAATAAATAAATAAAGTCTTTTAAAACCTTTTCAAACCCACACATGATCATCAACACAACTGATATGGAAAAAAGTAAATTTTAGAACAACAAAATAAATAAGAGTTATAACCCACACATATAATCACATAAAATAAAGTGAAAAAAATTAAAGTGTGGAAATAATAAAAGGAATGAATACAATAGAATTTATAGTGGTCTATCAACCTGACCTACATCCACTCCTTAGAGACTCCCTCATCAAGTATTGCACTAAACAATAGTGACTCTCTTTTTGCTCCCATAGCAAGGCGGAGAAGCCTGTACAGACACTGTTTCACCTCCCTGGTGTGATAGAAAACTATGAATCTTTTATAGGTAGAGAATCTAAACTCTTATTTTTATCCTCCAGGTGATCATCAGAGAACCACAACTCTAATTTTACCCTCCAGGTGATGGTCAGAGAACCGCAACTTTATTTTCACCCTCCTAGTGATAGTCAAAGAACCACTACTCTATTTTCACCCTCTAGGTGATTGTAAGAGAACTACGATCTTTGTTGAAGAACTTATTATCCAGAGCCATAGAGAATCAAGTAGACACTTGTAGATGCTAAGCAAGATTTTCTTGGAGCAACCTTATGAATCCCCTCATAACTTCTGCCTTACATAATTTCCCTCTCTTCTATGACAAAGCTATCCTTCTTCTCTCCCTCAAGGCAGCCTCTCCTGAAATCTTAACAACTAAAGATTTTCTAATAGGAGTATTAGAAACCTTAAGTAGTGGGATTCAAGAAGCCCTAATTTTTAAGAGATTTGTCTTCTATTTGTCCAATACGATACATATATCGTATAATATGATTAGTGTAATTCATTCTCATCCAATGAGATTGATCATATGAATTGTTCAACTTTTATAGCATTTTGTATAGTATGATCAAAACTTCGTATGGTACAAATAGTATAAATTCCTTTTATTCATTTTGATGATAATTGGAATGACTAACTTTGTACACTACTGATCGTTTAGGACTGTGGACATCGTACATCACGAGTAGCACTAAAATTTTTGATTGTGTTTGTTATGATATCAAAGACGACCAATTTCATACATGGGTAATCATACATTATAAACTATATCGTACAATACGATCGATCAAAATAAATGTCCATGATTTGACAACCTTATATTGAGGGATTAATTAAAAAAGATTTTAATTAGGTTTTAAAGTATGAACCAAATTGTATTGTACGATCAACACATAATTAGTATTTTTCTTAACATTTGATGACTAGAGTTTTGACGGAGCACAACAGATCATAAAGTATGAATTAAAAATTATAAAGTTTGAAACAAGGTCTTATAGTATGAAACCAAAATTATACAGTACGATGTATTAAAAAAACTCTTTCAAAAAACTTTTCTCCCCCTCGTGTGTGTGCAAGGTTACTTAGCATAGATATCCACCCATTTACATGATTTGACCAAAGAAAGTTAAAAAATACATAATAAAATAAAAATCAACTATAACCCTAGTCTACCCAGTATTTAGCTTATCAGAATTGCAAGTGAATATTAGATTGATTTCCTAAAATGTTAATAAACACAAACAAAATAAAATATCACATAAATAAGAGAAGAAAGTAACATACATAATAATATTTATTATCATCAAAATTATAGTGCTTGTATCATGTTTAAAATAATCTCCCCTTTTTTATAATGACAAATATTGTTGTTTTTGGATTTTCAAAAATTTGCTTTCCTCTAAACTCCCCCTTAGATGAAAATCAACTATAAGAAAATGAGTGTAATTTTTTTATAAATTTAAAATAATATGAAAACAATAATAACAACAACAAAAAATAAAATACTACTCTCTCTTTTGACATCATAAAAAGAGAAAAAATAACAGGAAGAAAAAAAATAGAAAAATAGAAGCAAGAAATGTATAAAATAAATAGACTCAAAACGACTAACAACTCAAGGTAAAAAATAACATCATAAACATGTGAACTCTCGTGGACATTCTCCAAAGTGTAATAAATTTACCCTACAAATAGAAAAGACTAAATAAGATAAGTGTTGACTTTATTACAACAAAAGGATTTAGATTCTAGAGTTTACACAACCAGCTTTACAAGTTCACAAGCTAAAATTCATTTGTTTAAACAAAAATCTTATCAAGAATTACAATTAGACAGAGAAACTTAAACTTTCAGAGTGTTAACATAAAATATATAGAATATAATATTATTATAAAAGTGATGAATGAAAAACTAAGATTTTCTAAAATTAAGTATAAAATATATTATGAAATACATGAATTTTTTAAGTTTTAAAGATTTACTAGAAAGAAAAGCTAATTTAAGTTCTGCTCATTTTATGCCTCTTTTATTAGCTTTCGGTGTGCAATGCACATATTTTATTTTTGATACACTTACTTCATCTTTTACTTTTAGAATCATTGCACATCTTTTGATTTTGTGCTCATTTTGTGCATCCTTTGAATTTTTTTAAATTACTTCTTTTCTAAATCTTTAAAAATCTCACTTGTAAAGATTATCTTCCAAATAGAAGAGAAGAATAACTCACTCTCTTATATAGGGAGGAATAATCTATAAAGCAAACATGGTATTTATAATAGGAATAAATAGCCTCATTTATGAAAAATAATGAGTCTCATTTATCAAATCGCATAATATATTCATGAAAAAAATGTAGTAGAATGAAAAATGTTTTCATTTCAACCATCTTAACTCTAATTTTATTTGGATTTTTATGTTCACACAAGGAATTAACTTGTAAAGGAAATAAGAAGGGATATGTAGATTCATGAATTTGTATCCTTTTAGTTTTAAACATGTGAGAAAATTTTTATCTAACCTTTTAAGTAAGAATAGAAGTAATTTTATTACAAATAGAAAAGAGCATTGCAATAAGAGTTCATTCATATAGTATGATATAAAACATACAATATGATTTAATTCGTTCAGTATGAGTGTAAGTCGTATCGTACAATTAATAGAAAGAACATGTTACTTAACTAAAAATTTTTTAAGCAATGATCATAGAAAATAAACCAACATTAAAATAAATACAAGAACCTACTTGAATGAAAAATAAATACCACATGAAAGTGAAGAAATAAATATAAAATAAAATATTTTCTTTTATTAATTTAAAAAGGATAACAACATAAGAGGTGCTAGAAAGAAAATTGTGATACATAAATAAAATAATAAAATACAAAAGGAAAAGATAGACTTAAAAAAGTACCACACTAACAAACTAGAATATGGGTGGATACTGATCAGATGGTGGTTCTGGAGGTGGTTGGAAGAATTGGCTAAAGCTGTAGTACTACTATTGGATGGAGGTGAACTGCTGTTAGATATTTTTAAATTTCTACCTGAACTAATCCATATCATTATCATGTTGATTTTATTGTTGATCCAGGCGAGTCTCAAGTCTATCAAAAAGCTGAATCAACTCCTCATATGGATAGTGATGAGGAGGTGGTGCAGGTGCAGGTTCAGCTACGGGGGAAGCATCCCCTTCTTCATCAAATAGAGACTTTTGTCTCTTGTTCCCTATGAAAAAGCATACAGAAGGAGGCATCTGAGAAGAAGATTGGAGTGTGGTCAAGTGGAGCATGATATGTGATGTTGTATTTTTTATTCAAGATATACCAACCACATGTCTTAGAGCGATGTTGTGCTTTCTCCTAATGGCTGTAAGTTGAATGGAAGTCAGGTTTTGGATGTAATCAATAAGCATTTGGGCTTCATCTATTTGGGGGTTTAACATTATGAAGTAGGTGACAATTGATAGTAGGGGAGTGATGTTTATCCATTCTCCAGATTTAGGAATGATTAATATTCTTAGAAATTCTAGATAACCCTTGCATTTTGATATAGAGTGTGAACTAAGGGTTGGTGGTAGTTAAGAGTAGCATTTCTTGAGAGGAGATTTATATCACTCTAGTCAAAATCGGATCTAGAGGCCATAACAAGGAGTCTTTTTCTTTGGGTGTTTAATTGAAGATGGTTTCCTATGTCCTCCTTGGTTGTTATAAAATTATGACAACAAACATGGGAAGACATAATAGTGGCATCCCCACTTATCCTAAGATTTGTAAGGAACTCAAATAGGATTTTAGAGTGGAAAGGATAGGCTAAAGTCAGAAGAAATTGAAATGCAATAGAATTGATGAAGTTTATTACCAAAAAGTTTAAGGCCACTTGACTAAGAAGTCTGGAAGGTGTGATCTTGGCTTCTTCAAATTTATGGTAGGCAGCTTCATTAGAAGTTGTAAAAAAGCAAACATTGTTAGGATTCCATGAGTAAGCACCCTGGGTTTGGCAACTACGCTTTTTATTGCCAGCCATTGCACAGATTGTGATTACAAGAGGGAGGATTATAAGGGTTATGTGAAGAATTTGAATGAATTGGGGCTTTTTAAATAGAAATCCAATAGATCGTACATTACAATTATGGGATCATATAAGACGATCGTGAGCAATCAATTCGGCCAAACAATCAGTCAAAAAGGTTGTCTGATTAAATAGAACAATCAGACACCATATGAGATAATTAGAGACATGGAGATCATCTCGAGGAGTCAGGCAGTACAACCCTTCACCGAAAGGTTTGTACAATACAAATAGGTGTTCAAATAGTACGATCAATAATAAATATCATACAAACCAAAATGAAGTTGTCCCAATCTGGATTGACATATGGATTATCAAGATGAGTAAGTGTTTGTACAGTACGATTGTCAATCATAGGTTCAATATGGCTCATCCATTGAGTCATAGGTTGTCATCAAAGAAGTGTTGTGTACAGCGTATAATACAAAAGGTGGTTTGTATAGTGTGATAGAGGATGAATTTTTTGTTTTGCTAGAAAAAAATAGTGAGGTTCAGTAAAGTGGTTTATGTGATGATCATGACACCAACATAAAAATGATAATAACAAAACTAAAAGAAAAAAATAAAATCATCTTAAATAAATTAAAGATTAAAAAGAAAACTTAAATAAACTCACAAATAAACAAAAATATAAGACAAAACACATATGTTGAGAACCTCATGAATGGCTGATTTCAAATGATTGGAAATAAATATCGAGCCCAAAAACCACATGCTCCCACAAGGTCTTTTGTGAGAGCTCTTAAATCCAAAGTGTTGAAACTTGTTTAATTTAGAATAGGTTGTTAGACCTAAGCTTATGTTCCAAAGGCTAACCAAGAGGGGAGTGAATTGATAATTTAAATATTATCTTCTTGTTGGATTTTAAATTTGAAACCGATTAATAAACTGAGCAAGTTGATTTTAAAAATTTTAAAATAATTTTTCAACCACAATAAACATGCAGAAATTAAAGCAGTAGAAATAAAAAAAGACACAAAAGTTTATTGTGGTTCGGTCAAACACAACCTACTTCTACTCCCTGAAGTCTCCCACTTCAAGTATTGCACTATTACGACAAGTGTCTCTTCTTTTTCCCCCATAGCAAGGCAGAGAAGCCTTCACAAAACTCTCTTCCACCAATACCCGGTGCGGCAGAGAACCATCATACTTTCACACCCTTTAAGTGTCAGTAGAGAACCGCCGGCTCTTCACACTCTCCAAGTGTAGACAGAGAACCTTCATGCTTTCACACCCTCCAAGTGTAGACAGAGAACCTTCAACTATTCACACTCTCCAAGTGTAGATAAAGAACCTTCAGCTATTTACACTCTCCAAGTGTAGGCAGAGAACCTTCGACAGTTCACACTCTTCAAGTGTCGGCAGAGAACCGGATCTTTTTAAAAGATCTTCACATAAGAGATCTAGAATGAGAAGAGAAAAGAGTGAAAAAAACACAAAACACACAGAGATTCTTACCCTTGAGTAACTAAGTGAACCCTTCACACTCAAATAGGAAGAAATCTCCTTCAAACACTCTCTCTCACTCTCTCCTTCAATTTCCATTTACCATTCATGAAGAAAAAGTGATAAAAAGATAAAATGATAATCTTAAGTGGGCCTTTTATAGAAAAGACATGAAAAACCATCTAGAAAACTATAATTTTCAAATTTGACCATCAACGATCGTCCCGTACGATTGTTTTTCGTACGTACGAACAGTTCAAAAACTGTTGCGTACAAACTCATTATGAATTGGTACGAATTCTATTCATACCCGATTATCGTACGTACAAATTTTATTGATCTGATACAAACAGAAACTTTCAAAGTTCATTTTTACAAACTATCAGGATGAGACAAAATAGAGCCCATCATCCCGGTACGATAAAAAATTTATTGTTCGTATGAATAGTGTTCAAGGATGAACTAAAGAAGATTGTCCTAGTACAAACAAAAAATATCATCCATATGAATAGTGTTTGAGGACGAACCGAGAAGATCATCCCGGTACAAACAAAAAATATCATTCGTATGAATAGTGTTTGAGGACGAACCAGAGAAGATCATCCCATTACGAACAAAAAATATCATGCGTATGAATAGAGTTTGAGGACGAACCAGAGAAGATCGTCACAGTACGAATGAAAAATATCATCCGTACAAACTTCACATTTGTAAAAAACATAGAAAATCATCCATTCGTACGATCTATACTTAAAATTTTTTTTTATTCTCTGTTCGTTCCATTGCTCATTGAGGAAAATAACTGACCAGATCGTCCTGTACGAAATGGTATCATACCGTGTGATCAATTTAAATTGTGAATTTTAAAACTCTCCCACTTTGTGTATGGGCTCAGTTATTCAATTATAATCACACTCTCTCAGACTCAATAAAATAAAAAAATACATACTTCAATTTACAATATATTTTAAGCCGATCTTGATTTGAAGTCTTCAACAATCCGGAATATGATTTCCCTGAAATGTTAGTACACATAAGAGAAAAAAAAAATTCTTCCAAAATATGTTAGGAGAAATAATAATCAAAATAATAATATTTGGAATCATCAAAACATACAAGTTACAAGAACGTTAAACATGCAAAATGAAGTAGTAACTATCTCAATAATATCCCCCTTTTTTATGATGGCAAAATAATTATTATTTGAGAAAACTTACAAATCCTAAATTTCTCCTTAGCTCCCCTGAATGAATAAGCATGTGAATATAAGGGTTTTCCATTTTGAATAGTTCAATTTTTTAATTTTTAATACATAAAGCGCAAATAAAAAACAAGAAACAAAAATCACTACTACGAACTACAAACAAAGCAAACAACAAAACAAATAAAGCAAACAACTACGAAACAAAGCAAATGAAAACAAATAAAAATAATCAAAAGACAAACAATATTTCTCCCCCTTTTTGACAGCATCAAAAAGAGAAGAAGAAAATGACAACAAAAATGTAAGAAGTTATATGAGAAGCCTTTGACAATTGATCCTAAAGGAGATTGAGTTATAATTACAATAACACAATTAATATCCATTAGAAAAAAATTAAGATTCATATAATTTAAATTAAGATATAAGATAGATAAGATAAATATATCAAGGTCATGAATCATTCCAGACAATATGATATGGAAAATTATTATAAAGGTGATGAAATAAGTAAGTCAATTTCCAATACAAAATATAATTGAACATTAGATTGATTTGAAATAGAAGATTAAAAGATATAGGAAAGAACATATACTTGTTTTGGCGACATTGCACATCTTGTCAATATTTGTGACACACTTTGTGCATTTATTTTATATTTGGGCTAACTTTGTGCCTCTTTTCAATTTGCGAACTATTGTGCATTCTTTCAATTTTTGTATACATGTATATTTTTCAATTTTTTTTTTTAAAATAGTTCTTTCAAAAATCAATAATTTAAAAGCTCAAATTTCTCTAAGTACAAAGATAATAATATTGAAAAGAGAAATAATTATAAGACATTAGAATTGCAATAATAATATTAAAATTTTGTATGCCTAAAAAAATATGAGATTGATATCCTTAACTTGATCGAGTTATAAGCTAACTTAAATTTTTGAAAAATTAGATTTTCTAATGAACTTAATTTTGTATTACTTTTTAAATTATACCACTTTAAGATTAATTAAGTTAGGATTATCATATAAATAAACAAACATTTCAAACAATGAACAAAATCATTTAAATAAAAAACATGAAAAGTTTTATTGATATCAAAATAATGGATAATACATTGAAGCTCAATTGATATTAATTCACAGCAGATCTTTAAACATAAAACCAAAAACTAAAAACAGCCACAAAATCCACAAAAGTCATCACATCATATCAGAAGTACTTACAAAGACAATCATAAAAAAAGTACATATATCATTCTGAGGGGCCCTGATCTGGAGGAGGTGGCTGGTTGAAGAGATTAAAATAACTATTTATCATAGCCATGTTGGTGTTGATCGAGTTGAACTGACCTCGGATCCATCCCATATCCTACTGATATTGAATATCCTGCTACTATAGATGAGACTCAATTTGATCAAACCATTGATCAAGCTGGCTCTCTAGTCTGTCAAAGCGTTGGACCATATCCTAAAAGGTTGGTCCTCGAGTAGGTGCAGGTGCAGGTGTAGTTGCAATAGAAGGTGCTCCCCCTTCTCCCTCAGAATCCTCATTTCCATCTCCTCTCCCAAACATTGCTCGAAAAGAAGCATCAGTAAAATTGGTAGGAGTTTCCAGATAAGGATCAGGGTGAACTAGGTCATACTTTTTCTCAAGTATGTATGTAACAAGGTGTCTTAAGGTGATGTTCTTCTTCCTCTTATGAGAGACATGACCAATTTCAAAAAGCCCATGAATATAGTCAATGATGAGTAGGGCTTCATCTATAAGTTGACCAGTCATAATAAGATAAGTTAGAGTGGAAAGAAGAGGTGTGATATTGATACAATCACCAGCTTTAGGAATTATAGCTGTTCTAATAACGTGCTGGATGATCTGGGCATCTTGGTTAAAGTTGACACCTTAGAAAAATGGCATACTTATCTAATTCCTCTAATCACTTAGTTTATTGCAGTCTAGTCGTAATCAGAAGCAGAGGTCAAGGTGTGGGCTCTTATTTTTTGAGTCCTCAAATTCAAAAATATCCCCAAGTCCTCCTTAGTTATTTCAACTTTTTTCTTCAAAACATAACTCCTAATCCTAGTTTGCTTGGTGCTAAAAGTCATATTGGCAAGAAAATAGTGGAAAGGTTCCTTGTTGAAAGAGTGAATCAGAGTGAGGATAAATGCGAATTGGGTAGAGGCCAAAAGTGGCATTACTTGATAAATGATATTTTCTTGAAAAAGAACTCTAGGAGTGATTTTTGTTAAGGCAAACCTAAGAAAAGATTCTTTATTTATTTTGGATAGGAAATTTTCTTCGTCATTTCTAGAGGATGGACCCTTAGCCAATCTACCCCTTTTGCTAGAGCTTGCCATTGTAAGATTTGGAAAGATGAGAGGGTTTGGAAAGGCTTTTTAAGTGTATGAAATTTGAGTTCTAAAGCCCTTCTATTTAAAGAAAAACAATCTTTTGTACGTACGAAAAAGGTTTCGTACCGTACGATGCTTGAGTTCGTACGTACGAAATAAAATTTTGTATGTATGAATTAATGCATCCAAAATGAAATGACTTTTCATAATCACATAAGGTATGAGGCGTCCTTTCGTATAGAACTTTTGAACCAAACAATCGTACTGACGAACAGGTGTTCTTCTGGGATTATCGATTATTTAAGATCATTTTAATGATAGTTTGAATTGTCCCCCACATAGAATACCATGTGTTCGTATGTACAAACTCTAGGTTTGTACGTACAATCAGAAATAAAACTGCTTATGTACGTATAACCATCTACATGCGTACATATGAATAAATACACATTTTCCAGACGGTCTGGGGATCATACAGACAAACTGTAGTGAAAACTTTAAAAACTATATGTAGTCTATTATCCCAACGATCAATATGCTACCAAATTCATCCAGTACGAAATGAATTTTGTATAGTACGAATATAACACTTAGAAAATTTCATATGATCGATCAAAACCATGAATTTCAATGTGAAAACATTTTGAAAACACACAAAACAAAAAGACAAAAATCACAGAAGCAAACACGCACATAAAATGACAAAAATAGAAAACACACAAATAAATCAATACACATAAAAACACATATCAATGGTTGTAGAAATTTTAATTAAGCATTCAGATTAACCACACCAAGCCTTGTTCTTAATGTACTGAAAGTATCAAAGGCTAGTGATTTTATAAAAATATATGCAAGTTGATTTTCAGTTGAAACATGATTGAGTTCAATTTCTCCTTCGATACATGATCCCTTATAAAATGATGTCTGATGTCAATATGTTTGGTTCTTGAATGTTAAATAGGATTTTTTGAAATGCAAATGGCACTAGTGTTATCAAAATAAATGGAAATTGTTCCTATTGTTAATCCTAAATTAATCAACTGTTATTTCAACCAAAGTACTTATGACACACAACTTTTAAGGCAATATATTCAGCTTCAACAGTAGATAGGACTACGAAATTTTATTTTCTACTGGACCAAGAAACTAAAAAATTTCCAATAAATTGACATGTTCCAGAAGTACTCTTTCTATCAACCCTACAACCTGCTGTCTGAATATGAATATCAATTATTTTAAATGAATAGCTAAACTTAGGATACCAAATCCCTAAGTTCTGAGTTCTCAAAGATATCTCAAAATCCTTTTCACTGCTATCAAATGTGATTCTTTTGAATCTGATTGAAATCTAGCACTCAAATAAATACTATACATAATATCGGGTCTGCTAGCAGTCAAGTAAAGCAAATATCCAATAATTCCTATAAATTTCTTTTGATCAACAGATTTTTCCTTTGGGTCCTTATCCAACTGAACTGAGGAACTCATATGTGTACTAATAGGTTTAGCATTGTCCATTTCATATTTTTTGAGGATGTCCTTAACATACTTTGACTGACTAAGAAATGTACCATCCTTAATTTACTTAATGCTAAAACCTAGAAAGTAACTCAAATATCCCATTAGGCTCATCTCAAATTCACTACTCATTATTTTAAAAAAATCATCATAAAGATTTTTATTTGTAGATCCAAAGATGATATCATCAACATAAATTTATATAATGAGTATATCCTCTCCTAATTTCTTCAAAAAGAGATTTGTTTCCACACTTCCTTTTTCAAAAGATCTCTCAAGTAGGAAATTGCTCAATCTCTCATACCAAGCCCTAGGTGCATGTTTCAATCCATACAATTCCTTCTTTAATATAAAACATGATTTGGGTATTTTGAATTTTTAAAATCTGGAGATTGTTCAAAATAAACATCCTCTTGAATCAGTCCATTTAAAAATGCACTTTTAACATCCATATGTAAAATATCCAAAGGTTTACTAATTCTAATATCCTTATTAGACTAAAAAGAGGACTTCACCTATTTTTCTAATTGACAAGCATCGCAAAGGCAGTTCTTGGTGAAGTCTAATTTTGGTATACCTCTCACTAAGTTCTTTTAGCTAATTCTCCTTAGATTTTTTATGCTAGAGTGATAAAATCTCCCATGCCAAAGCCATGACTCATCATAAATAGTTTTTAAACAAAAAGTATTAGTAGTTGAAATCTAATTCAAATCTTGCATATAAAAATTATTTACCCTTAAACCATGCAAAACATCTTTTCCATTAAAGCTTAATATACATCTAGTAGGAAAAAATTTAATGTTGTATCCCTTATCACATAGGTGGCTTATACTCAAAAGATTTATACTTTAAGCCTTCAACTAGTAGCACATTTTCAATAAAAAAGTTCTCAAGATTTTCAATCATACCTGATCCAAACACCTTCCTTGTAGTGTTATCTCCAAGTGTAACCGTGCCTCCACTTCTGTCTTCCAGCGATATAAATTACTTAGTATCTTCAGTCATATGCCTTGATCAACTACTACCTAGGTACCATATGCTCTCATGAGGCCTTGCATAAGAGCGTGCCTGCAAAATCATCAAACATTAGACCTGGGAACCCAAACAAGTTTGGGTTCACCTTTTGGTAAATTATAAAAAGATGCATGTATGATATGTTTAGGTATATGCATTTTAGGCTTCCACACCAAATAAGTTTTCCTATCCAATATACAGGTCAGTGTTACATGTCCAATAAATCCACAATTATAACATTTAACTCCAGGAAATATATTTCTCTATCTTCTATAACTACTCTATCTATTCATGGGTTGTATAAACTTTTGATAAAAAATGGGATTAGTGAAATCTTCAAATGTTGGGGGTATCCTATTTTCTCTAGAGCTTTTATTTTCAACTTTAAATAAATGCTTAAATCTTCCAAAATATTTTTATCAAAATTTAAATAGTGCTCTCTACTCTCATAATCATCCTTAAATTTCTTAAATTCTTTTTCCAATTCTACATAGGATGATTTCAAAATTTCATTTTTCTTATTCAAGTTGTCAAATTCATCAAGTAAGCTCATGTGGTTGCTATCATTTAATGTATGATCTTTCCTAAGAATTTTGTGTTCTCTTTACAATTCTTGTAACTCTAAGTTAAGACTAGCATGTATTTTCTTTAGCTTCCTTTATGTGTCATTTATTCTTTCGTAAAACTTTAAATAATTCATTATAAGTCAAGTCAAATAACTTCTTCTTGATTGGACTGATCAAGATTATCAGCCATCGAGCACAAATTGGTGACTTCCTCTTCCTTTTCAGTCTTTGATGAATCTGAAGTCGAGTCCGCCCAAAAGCTCTTTAGAATTTCTTGTTGCCCTTCTTTAGAGTTGGTTTCTCATATATCTTCTCCTTGCTAGGAATGACTTTAAGTTTTGGACAGTTTGATTTAACATATGTCCAGATTTCCTGCATTCATAGAAAATCATATCATTTGAAACCTTGACATTTTTATGAAATTTATCTCTATTTCATTATTGGCATCTCTTCTGCTTACTTTTAAGAAAGATCCTAAATTTCTTAGTCATTAAGGCAATATCATCCTAATCCTTAGGTACAGATTGATCACTCTCTGACTCTTTCACCTTCAGTGCAATGTTCTTCTCCTTTCATGGCTCTCCTACATCAATATTTCATTGATTCACTCCTTGATTGTAAGAAATTAGTTATCCAAGAAGATTATAAATAGAGTAAACATTTAAATCTTTTGAGTATGTAATTATAGTTATTGTTGCGGATCTATGACTTATGATTTTGATGATAACAAACATTCTTTTTCTCTATGACTGTTTTCTACTAACATTTCAGGTTCACACGATCGGACTGCAATTTGGAATTAGCTCAAGATTGGGTAGACTAGGTCTGAGTTCAGTTTGTAATCTTTTACCTATCTTGAGTATGTTGTATTTAGTGTGGGATCTGTTGATTTGTAAGTTGGAAGATTTCCTGTTGTTCTCTATAAGATTTTTATTTTTGGTAATATCGGTCGGGACAATATTTATATCGTCCTGGACGATATGCCCAAAATTAGAAACCCTAATTAGGGCATCCTCATTAAGACAGCCGTCATTAGCGGATCGGTCTAGACGATACCTATATCGGCCAGGACGATAGTCTAAATTCAGAAAGAATTAGCCGCCATAATCAGTTTAGAATTCTTTGTTTTAGGAAATTGGCCAGGATAATATTTATATCGTCCAGGCCGATCTAACTAAATTATGCTTAAATTGATCTGGTATCTTTAGAAAGCATTAATGGTTGATTGATACGATCACATCGTCCGAGACGATCGGCTGATCGGCCGGGACGATGTCCTGGATGATCTACATCGGACAGCTCAAATTCAGGGCGATGATAAGGATGATTAAAATTAGTTTTAAACTAATCGGCCTGGACGATCGTGACATCGGTCAGGACGATGTAACTAATTTTTTTCTGATCGTCCAAATCGTCCCGAGCTGATAACCTGAATTTGTACTGATCGGGCATGATGATATACCTATCGTCCTGGATGATAATGTCGGGCAACTTGCATTAATGAGCTCATTTTAAGATTTTCTATTTAAGCTTGGCATGACACTTTGTAAGTGTCTTTGACAGCCATTGTAGCTTCATTCTTATGGGGAAAACTTGAAGAGAGAGCTTGAAAGGGAGAGAGGAAAGGGTGGAGTTTGAGGGGGAGAAGATCCTGTGAGGGGGGAACTCAAGGGAGTGTGGAAGGGATTCCATACGATTGCTTCGGCGAACTCGCACCTTAGTACCATCGGATTCAAGGCTTGTCTTGAGGTAAGTTCACCAAAGAAGAATATCTCTTTGGTGTCAAAGACCCGGCGACTCCGCCGCACCGGGGAAGGTGGAAGTGATTTTGTAAGGGCTTCTCTACCTAGCTGTGGGGGCTAAAGGAGAGACACTTGTTTAGTGCAATACTTGGAGGGTGCCTTTAAGGAGTGGATGTAGGTTAATGTTTGACCAAACCATTATAAATCCAGTGTGTTCTTTTCTTATTATTACTTCTACATTATTTTCTTCGGCACTTTGATTTCTGTGGTGATTTTGGTTTGAGTTTTATCTTTAGTTTTAAAGTTATCCAATTCATCTCTCTCTTTGTTAGCCTTGGGCCAGCTCTATAGAGCTTAACATCCCTAATGAACTTTCTAGTGCCATCAGAGCACTTTCAAGTGGTATTAGAGCCATTTTCAAAAATAAGTTTTTAAAAGCTTTTGAACTTCGATCCATGGCTAATCGTAATGTTGCGAAAGGTTATTCAATCACTAGACCACATTTATTTGAAAATATGTCATTTGATTTTTGAAAAAATCGCATGTCTATTTTCTTGCAATCGATTGATTTTCGCATGTGGCATATGATTTTAACTGGTTATTCATCACCGTCACGTATTGTTAATGGAGTTAAAACTGATATTCCTTTTAATCAATGGAATAGGGAAGAACAAGTAAATGCTCAATTGAATGCAAAATCTTTAAACTACTTTTTCTGTGCTTTAAATTCTGTAGATTTTATGTTAGTATCCACGTGCACTACTGGTAAGGAAGTTTGGGATAAACTACACACCATATACGAAGGCACTAGTGAAATCAAGCAATCCAAGTTGAATTTGTTAATGCATGATTTTGAACTGTTTTCCATGAAACCTTATGAGACGATCTTAAACATGTACACTAGGTTCATTCAAATTGTAACATTATTGCATGCCTTTGGAAAAGAGTTTTCAAATTTTAAAAAAGTTAATAAAATTCTTCGTTGTTTACTTGAAAATTTTGATGTCAAAGTTGTTGCTATTTGTGAATCAAAAGATTTGAATGATTATTCTATTGATAATTTGATTGGCTCACTCATTGCCTACGAGCAAGGTCTGGGTCAAAGAGTTTTGAATGCAGGTGAAATAATTGTTTTAAGGACTGAATATACAGAAAAAAATTGCTTAGTTGGTGATGAATGCAATGACTTGTCAAGCAAATCACAAAGCTCACCAAAAGCATAAGCAAAAGTGGAAAAAAGGTAAAAATGGTAAGGATGTTCATATTCCTTCTGACGTTATTTGCTTTTGTTGTAGGAAACTTGGACATATGAAAAATCAGTGGCCTAATTTAAAAATACTTCCTACGAAAGAAAAGGGCAAGGCGAAGCAAAATTTAAACTGGGAAAATAATGAAAGGCAAAAAATCTCATGGGCAGATCTGGTTTCTGAAGCATCGGACCAGGAGAGAGATAATGGTTAAAAGCCTTTCGTATTTTTGTGTTGTGTTTTTGTTTTTATGTTTTTTATTTTTATTTTGTGTTTTTGTTTTATTTAATTTTTTGAAATTTTTGTTTTCGTGAAATTTTTTTTCCTAATAAACACACACATTCACTTTTCTAAAAATGAAAAATCTACTTCCTATTTTTTCTTGAAATCTTTGGTAAGTTATATTTGACTTATCTAAAACAGTCAAAGGAAGGAAACTCATGTTTTTGATTCTCAATCTCTATTTCCTAAAATATGTTATCCTACTTTTGATTTAAAATCTTTTTCATCTTTTAAATTGGTTTTTGAAACAAAATTTTTTATCTCCTTAGATTTTATTTATCGCATAAGGATCTTTTGCAAGTTGTTGAATCTAACTCATAATTTTCTTAATCAAGAATTCGCTTTATCAATAGGATGAGTTTACTTTTATTTTTTTAAGATTTAAGAAAGTTAGCATATTAAAAAAAATGGCCAATGATGCCAAAAATAAAAGATGCGCAATGACGTCAAATTGAAAAATATACACAAAAGTATATTAAAAATCAAAAGATGCTCAAATATTATCATTCAAATTGACAAGAGGTATAAAATGAGCCCAGAAAATGTAATGCTTACATTTCTTGTACTTCTTAAAAGTTTAAGAAAACCATTGATACATGAGTTTGAAAATCTTGATTCGTGATTCAACAATTTGTGCATTAATCTTCTATTAGATATATTTTATGAAAGGAGTTTTGAAAAATTACTGTTTCTATCTCTAATTTATTTCATGATTTAGATATTGAATTAAAAAGTTTTTGAGCCTTTTTTAAAGAACTTGAGATTGGATTATCAAATTCTGAATTTCTAACATTTTCTGGGCTATGCGTTGTCAATCCAATTATACTAAGTTTTTGATTAAAACCAAGAGGTAACTTTCTCATTTTAAGAATATTTGTTTTTTCACTAGATCAGGGAACGTTTTTGGTCTTCTATTCGTTTTGTTTTTGTTTGTGCATCCTCTCTTTTTGATAATGTCAAAGGGGGAGAACGTATTATTGTATTTTTGTACTGTTATCGTGTTTATATCTTATTTTCAAAAAATTAAAAACAACAAAAATATTTTTATCTCCCCTATTTTTTTATAAGGGTTTATTCTAGTGAGGGGGAGATTAGGAGAAATTGTTTTTTTTAAATTCAAATTGTAATGTTTGTCATCATCAAAAAGGGGGAGATTGTTGCGGATCTATGGCTTATGATTTTGATGATAGAAAATATTCTTTTTCTCTATGACTGCTTTCTACTAACATTTCAGGTTCACACGATCGGACTGCAATTTGGAATCAGCTCAAGATTGGGTAGACTAGGTCTGAGTCAGTTTGTAATCTTTTACCTTTTTTGAGTCTGTTGTATTTAGTGTGGGATCTGTTGATTTGTAACTTGGAAGATTTCTTGTTGTTCTCTATAAGATTTCTATTTTTGGTAGTATCGATCGAGACGATATTTATATCATCCTGAACGATATGTCTAAAATCAGAAACCCTAATTACAACATCCTCATTAAGACACCCATCATTAGCTGATCGGTCTGGACGATACCTGTATCGACCAGGACGATAGTCTATATTCAGAAAGAATCAGCCGCCATAATCAGTTTAGGAATTCTTTGTTTTAGGAAGTCGGCCATGATGATATTTATATCGTACAGGTTGATCTAACTCAATTATGCCTAAATTGATCTGGTATCTTTGGAAAGCATTAATGGTTGATTGATACGATCACATCGTCTGGGACGATAGCCTGATCGGCCGGGATGATCGCCTGATCAGCCGGGATGATGTCCTGGATGATCTACATCGGACAGCTCAAATTCAGGGTGGTGATCAGGACGATTGAAATCGGTTTTAAACTAATCGGCCTGGACGAACGTGACATTGGCCAAGACGATGTAACAAATTATCTTCTGATCATCCCAAATTGTCCCGGGCTGATAAGCTGAATTTGTACTGATCGGCCAGGATGATATACCTATCGTCCTGGACGATAATGTCGGCAACTTGCATTAATGAGCTCCTTTTGACTTTTCTATTTAAGCTTGGCATGACACTTTGGAAGTGTCTTTGGCAGCCATTGTAGCTTCATTCTTGTAGGGAAAACTTGAAGAGAGAGCTTGAAAGGGAGAGAGGAAAGGGTGGAGTTTGAGGGGGAGAATATCCTGTGAGGGGGGGAACTCAAGGGAAGTTACTCCGGTGAACTCGCACCTTAGTATCATCGGATTCAAGGCTTGTCTTGAGGTAAGTTCACCAAAGAAGAAGATCTCTTTGGTGTCAAAGGACCCGACGACTCCGCCGCACCGGGGAAGGTGGAAGTGATTTTGTAAGGGCTTCTCTGCCTAGCTATGGGGGCTAAAGTAGAGACACTTGTTTAGTGCAATACTTGGAGGGTGCCTCCAAGGAGTGGAAGTAGGTCAAGGTTTGACTGAACCACTATAAATCCGGTGTGTTCTTTTCTTATTATTGCTTTCACATTATTTTCTTCCGCACTTTGGTTTCTGTGGTGATTTTGGTTTGAGTTTTATCTTTGGTTTTAAAGTTATCCAATTCACCTCTCTCTTTGTTAGCCTTGGGCCAGTTCTATAGGGCTTAACATCCCTAATGAACTTTCTAGTGCCATCAGAGCACTTTCAGTTATCTTAGCATCATATGCAATAGGCAAACAATGAAGTATCTTATTAACCATTTTAGCATTTGCTAATGCTCTATCCAATACATGTAAAGAAGTAACTATTTGTGTGAATCTTGTGTACATATCAGAAATAGATTCATTGGGTTTCATGCAAATAATTCATAGTCATGCAACAAGATATTAAGTCTAGATTTCTTATTTTTGTTAGTCCATTCATAGGTTATATAAAGTCTATCACATATGTCCTTTCCACTTTTGCAAGTGAAAACTCGCATGTAATCTTTTGATTTAAGTACACTAAAGAAACTGTTCAAACATTTTGCATTAAGTTATGCTAGGTCACATTGTTCTACAGTCCAGTCTGCAAAGAGAATTTCAACTCTAACTCCGTCAACTAATCTAGTTGGTTTTATATACCCTTCTTGAACTAAGATCCACATACGATAGTTTAATGACTATAAAAAAATTTTACATGCATTTTTTTTTAAATCGAAAGGAATGTTATCAAACAAGTGAGGTCTAGTTATAGAGTAACCTTCTAGTATATTCCAGTTTCCAAATGTAGCCATGCTTGTTAATAAAAAAGTAGTCTAAACTTATGATTTTGAAACTAAGCTCTGATACCTCTTATTAAAACTTGTTGAATTTAGAATATGTAAGACCTAAGCTTATGTTCTAAAAACTAACCAAGAGGGTGGGTGAATTGGTAATTTAAAAATTATCCTCTTGTTAGATTTTAAATTTGAAATCGATTAATAAACTGAGAAAGTTGATTTTAAAATATTTAAAATAATTTTTCAACCACAGAAAAATAAACTTACAAAAATTAAAGCAGCAAAATAAAAAAAAAGACACAAAGGTTTATAGTGGTTCAGTCAAACACGACCTACATCCACTCCATGAAGTCTCCCACTTCAAGTATTGCACTATTACCACACGTGTCTCTCCTTTTTCCCCCACAGCAAGGCGAAGAAGCCTTCAATAAACTCTTTTCTACCAATACCGGGTGCGGTAGAGAACCGTCATCCTTTTACACCTTCCAAGTGTCAGTCAAGAACCGTCGGCTGTTCACACTCTTCTAGTGTAGGAAGAGAACCTTTGTCCTTTCAAACCCTCTAAGTATAGGCAGAGAACCTTCAGCTGTTCACACTCTCCAAGTATAGGCAGAGAACCTTCGACTGTTCATACTCTCCAAGTGTAGGCAGAGAACCTTCGTTTGTTCACACTCTTCAAGTATCGGCAGAGAATCAGATCTTCACACAAGAGATCTAGAAGGATAAGAGAAAAGAGTGAAGAAAACACAAAACACATACAGAGATTCTTACCCTTGAGTAATCAAGTGAACCCTTTACGCTTTAATAGGAAGAAATCTCCTTGGATCACTCTCTCTCACTCTCTCCTTCAATTTTCCTTTACCATTCACGAAGACCAAGTGACGAAAAGATAAAATGACAGTCTTAAGTGGACCTTTTATAGAAAAGACACGAAAAACCATCCAAAAAACTACATTTTTCAAATTTGATCGTCCATGATCTTCACGTATAATCATTTTTCTTACGTACAAACAGTTCAAAAACTGTTTCATTTGAACTTATTGTGAATTGGTATGAACTCTATTCATACTCAATCATCATACATATGAATTTTATTCGTTTGATACGAATAAAAAATTTCAAAGTTTGTTTCTACAAACCATCATAACGAAACAAAACAGAACCCATCATCCCGATACGATCAGAAAATATCATCCGTATGAATAATGTTCGAGGACGAACCAAAGAACATCATCCTGATACAAATGAAAAGTATCATCCGTACGAATAGTGTTCAAGGACGAACTAGAGAAGATCATCCCGGTATAAACAAAAAATATAGTCCGTACTAATAGTAATTGAGGACGAACTAGAGAAGATCATCCCGGTACAAACAAAAAATATCGTCCGTATGAATAGTGTTCGAGGACGAACAAGAGAATATTGTCATGGTACAAATGAAAAATATCATCCGTACGAACTTCAATTTGTTAAAGATAGAGAAGATTGTCCTGGGATGAACGAAAAATATCGTCTGTACGATCTATACTTAGAAATTTTTTTTCCATTCTCTGTTCGTTCCATTGCTCATTATTGAAAATAACTGACCAGATCATCCCATACGAAATGGTATCGTACCATACAATAAGTTTAAAAATGTGAATTTTAAAACTCTCCCGGTGTGTGTGTTGTTAGTTACTCAATTATAATCACACACTCTCAGAATTAATAAAATAAAAAATATAGACTTTAATTTACAATACATTCTAAGTTGATCTTGATTTGAAGTCTTCAACAATTCAGAGTATGATTTCCCTAAAATGTTAGTTCACAGAAGAGAAAAAAACAATTCTTCTAAAATATGTTAGGAGAAATAATAATTAAAATAATATTATTTTGAATCATAAAAAATATACAAGTTGCAAGAATGTCAAAAATGAAAAATCAAGTAGCAACTATCTCAACTCAAAGATCATAGAAGAATAGATTTGGGAGCCCAAGTGAGTTTGAGTCCCTTCTTAAATTTGGATAAATCATTAGACTGCATGTCATGTTGTGTTTGATGCAACTTTTGTCTCCACACCAAGTGTGTTCTACAGTGAATGGTGCAAGTGTGGCTAATGAGTCGTAACATGACACATGAATAACATCTAACATCAGGAAAAGGGCTAACTAACTTGTAATAGTTATGATTCCTATTCCTAGGTTTATGAGATGCATGACATGGTGAGTACTTATGAACAAGTTTATTTTGAAAAGCCTTTACTTTTTCTAACAAAATTTCATTAGCACTTTCTAGAGTATATATTTCAATTTTTAAAGAGTGCTCACTAAGATATAAAATATTAACACATGCTTCTAACTCTTTAAATGATTTTTCTAAATCAAGATGCAATGCTTTCAAAGAATCATGTGTTTCAAATAAAGCAATATATTTCATATTTAATTCATCAAACTCATTCAGTAAAGCCATATGATCTTTATCTAAATCAGAACCATTTTTTAGCATTTCATTTTTTTTTGCAGAACTGAGTATTCAATTTTCAAGCTAGCATGTTTCTTTTTCAATTTTCTATATGAATCATAAATCTTTTCTGAAACATCAAGTAACTCATCATATGAAAGTTTACATACCTCATCTTGATCAAATTGATCAAGATAGTTATTCTCCATTAAGTAAAGATTTATCACTTCCTCTTCAGCTTCTATTTTAGATAAATATAAAGTGGAGTCGGCTAAAAAGGCTTCAGAGATCTTCACTTGACTTTATAGGACTTTACTTTTTCTATAACATTCTCCTTACTTTTGTGACCTTTGAGATTTGGACAATCAGTTTTAACGTGTAAGGGTTTCCTACATTCATAACAGACAAAATCATTAAAAGTTTTAAAATTTTTATAATTCTTACCTTTACTCTATTACTGATGAATCTTTTGATTTTTCCTTAAAATGTTTCTGAATTGTCAAGTCATCAGTGCAATTTCTTCCTCTCCTCCATCAGAGGAACTATTTGAATCATTATTAGCCTTTAAGGCTACTATTTTGTCCTTCTTCCTTTCTTCTACATCAAGCTTTCTTTGGCTCACTCCTTGCTCGTAGATAATGAGTGATCCAAGTAAATTATCAATTGAATAAATATTCAGATCATTGGATTTAGTAATAGTAGTAATTTTTAAATTGTAGGAAGAAGGTAAACAATGCATAATCTTGTTTACTTTTTTAGAGTTTGATAATTCCTTAACTAAAGCATATACAAATGTGATGATTTGAGTAAACCTAGTATACATTTTAGATATGGATTCTCTAGGTTTCATACAAAAGAGTTCATATTCATAGTGAAGAAAATTTAACCTAGATTATTTCACTTCACTTACTTCTTCATAAGTAATGCAAAATCTGTCCCAAATTTCTTTACCAGTAGTATAAGTAGATACGCACATGTAATCTTCAAATTTCAAAGGATAAAAGAAAAAAATTTAAGTATTTAGCATTAAGTTGGACTAAATCTCTATCATCAGTACTCCATTCAGAAAAATGTATTCCAATTTTAACGCAATTCACTAAATATGAAGGTGCATAATATCCTTCCTGAACTAACATCCACATGCAATAATAAATTGATTACAATACTGTAGACATGCTAGTCTTCCAAAAATAAAAAGGAATATTATCAATTAGAGGTGGTCTTGTAATTGAGTATCCTTCGATAGTATTATGATTTCTAAGTTAGCTATTGATCATTTTCAAAAGTTTTCTAAATCTTAATTTATGAATCCCACTTTGATACCACTTAAAAGTTTGTGAGTGTTGTTAAATCCTAAAGAACTAGACCAAGTCTAACTAAGAGGGGAGTGGGGGGGGGGGGGGGGGGGGTGAATTGGATATTTAAAAAAATTCTATAAATAAAAATAAAATCCTTTTAAATATTTTCAAACCCACACAAGATAATAAATATAGTGGATACAAAAATAACTAAATTTCACAATAACAAAATAAATCAGACTTATCAACCACATAGATAATCTCAAAATAATAAAGTGCAGAAATTAAAAATGTAGAAAAAATAAAAGGAGTGAACACACTAGAAATTATAGTTATTCGATTAACCTAACCTACGTCTAGTCCTTGGAGACTCCCTCTCCAAGTGTTGCACTAAATAGTAGTGACTCTTTTTTTTTCCAACAGTAAGGTGGAGAAGCTTGTACATATTCTATTTCACCACCCTAGTGTAGGAGAGAATTGTGACTCTTTTATAGGCAAAGAACCTCAACTCTATTTTCAATCTCCAAGTGATGGTCAGAGAACCACAACTCTATTTTTACCCTCCAGGTAATGGTCATAGAACCACAACTCTATTTTCACCCTCCTAGTGATGGTTAGAGAACCACGACTCTATTTTCACCCTTCAGGTGATGGTCAGAGAACTATGATCATTGCTGAAGAACTTTATCTCCAGAGCCATAGAATCTACCTTATGAATCCCTTCACAACTTCTCTCTCACAAAATCTACCTCTTTTCTCCAACAAAGCTCTCCTTTTTCTCTCCCTTAAGGCTCCCTCTCCTAAAGTCTCAACATCCAAAGATTTTCTAATAGGAGTATTAGAAAACATTAAGTAGTGGGCTTTAAGAAGCCTTAATTTTTAAGAGAACCGTGTTTTATTCATTAGAGTATGATACACGTATCGTACAATACGATCAATGTAATTCAGTCTCATCTAGCAATATCATTCATATGAACTATTTAACTTTTATAGCATTTCATACAGTACGATCAAAATATCACACAGGGTACAAACTGTAGAAATTCTTTTTGTTCATTTGGGATGATCCTTAGGTTGCCCAACTTCATACATTATTGATCGTCAAGGACTATAGACATTATACAATATAATCAGTATAAAAATCATGGATTTCATTTGGTATGATCTTTGTGACAACCATTTTTATACATAACTAATTATAAATAATGAATTATACCGTATAATACAATCAGTCACAATAAATGTCTATGATATGATTGCCTGATATCAAATGATTAATTAAGAAAGATTTTAATTAGGGCACTCAGTATGAAACAAATCATAATGTACGATCAACACATAATTAGTATTTTTTTAATGTTTGGCGGCTAGGGTTTTAACAAAGTACAACAAAATATACAATATGAATTAAAAATCATATAGTATAAGCAAGGTTGTACAATATGAAACTAAAATCATACAATACGATGTACTAAAAATACTCTCTAAAAAATTTTTTTTTCTCTCTACCCGTGCAAGATTACTTAGCAAAGATATCCACCCAATTATATGATATGACTCAAGAAAGGAAAAATACAAATTAAAATAAAAACTGATTGTAACCCTAGTATACCCAATCTTGAGTTAATAAGAATTGCAAGTAAACGGTGGATTGATTTCTTAAAATGTTAGTACACACAAAAACAAAATAAAATATCATAAAAATTGGAGAAAGTAGTAACAGATATAATAATATTATTATCATCAAAATCATAGTGCTTGAATTAGGTTTAAAAATAAAATATTCATAGTTAATTACAACGTATAAATTTTATATTTCATATGAATAATCTCGATTAAAATAAGATAGAATTTTTATTTAGAATTTTGAAGGATTTATATTAAAGGTATAAATGGATCAATTTCGAGCAGTTATTTTAGAGACAAAAGGAAGAAAAATAGGAGGTGTTTTGGAGTTCTAAAATAATTTAGAATATTTGAATCTATCATATGTGTTGGACTTTACATTTTAGTTTAGAGAAGATTTTAGTTTAAGTTATCATTTTATTAGAATGTTGAAATTAGATTCTCAAAGTTGGGGACTTATGACTTTGGGTCCACCGTGAACTTATGTCTAGGTTAGCCACTAAATGATAGTGACTCAAACCTAACTAATGACATGCAAATATGGGCTTATCTCAGCCTCGATTGGAGAGCCAACTAAACCACCTTGGTGCTTTAAAATAATGAGCATGATCTTTATAAAATATGTGTAGGCTATTACTTAAGTTTTTAGAATTTTGAATCGGTGTCTAGAGAAGGTCCTAATTGGTCCCTTTACTTATGTAGGGTAAGATTATGCTCAACTACAATTAATTTCTTTAGTTGGTTTTTAATGCGATGCATACTGATTGACCTTTATACATAAATGACATGATGTAATTTAAAAACTTGTCTTAGAAAATAGATTTTTCACTAGAGATTGCATAACATCCCCTAGATAGAACTGTACTCTTATAGGTCAGGTGGATTTCCATGACCCGCAAATAGGAAGGTGCCTAGCAAGGAAGAGAAGTCACAACATGTATGCATGAGACTCTCTGCATGCTCGAGCTTTCTTCTTAGAATCATTTATCTTTCTATGTTGACCCATTTTTTTATTTAGTTATGAGCAAAAAAATTTTGGTTCTTGAAGAACTTAATGGCATTCAGGCTAAACCAAAAGCAGTATACAGAGTAAGAAACCTTTAAGGATTTATAAAAATCTTAAGGTATAAAAGTAAACAACTAATCATAACACATCATCAAAATAAATCATAAGTAAATTAAAGGTTATGTGGCGAATACCACTTAATTACAATATAGAGTCTGTAGAAATTAAAAGTGGTCGAGTACCACTGGCTATAAACTTGAATTCTAATCTAATAAGGATGCAAGTTTATATAATGAGATATTTTCTGCTTCATGGCCTTCATTTCTTCAACTTCTTACCTTCTTTTAGATTCTTGGATTTGCTAGATCTGAACCCAAATGAAAGAACTCCTCTCTAAAGGGGTGTTTTTTTCTATTTGAATTTTTAGCTTATCCTAATTTGAATTTTCAAATAAAAGAAACTCTCCCCTAAGGGGTGTTTCCTTCCTTTTTTGACTTCAAATGCGATATTTAAATAATCCCATTTAAGTTAAACTTTCACAATATTTTGAATTTTGAATTACATATTAAAACTAAAAAAAACTAACACAACCTGCATGATTATCCTAAGCAGTTTATATATAAAATCATCAACAACCCATGTATTTATATAATCAAATTGCTCTCATTTAAGCATAATACACACTTGTCTATGCTCTTTTAAGTTATTTTCTTTTGCACGGGGGCGGGGGGTCACTAATAATTTATAGTACTTGCAAATTTGTTTTATTATAATTTAATTAGCTCCCTTTTCTTTTAATCTTGCATGTGTTGGATGACAATGGCACCCCAAAAAATAGAGGATGAATTGGGTTTTAAATTTTTTATTAAAAGAAGGTAATTAAAATAATTTTAATGCTATTTGGTAAAGAATAAATAATTATATAAATTATTTTATGAAAAATAAAAAGAAAATTAGATGAAAGAAAAGAAAATAATAAGTACCATATTTTTACATGGTTCTGCCAGGATTTGAATCTAGCCTACGTCCAATCTAGTAAACTTTTGGGCTAAAATCCACTAATCCATAGTTTGGCATGCAAACCTCGCTTCTTTAAGATAAAGAAGTTGTTTAAAACTAAATAATCTCTCATACAGGCGAGTACAACCCAATCAAATTACAATTTAAACTTTACCAAGCCAAATGGCTAAGATCAAGAAAAAGAATAATCTATTTTTTTTTTTAAATGTAAGCTCAAATTATCTTACAATAAATTAACCAAAATATTTAAGGTGATCTCACAATTTAATTTTAATCACCACATTACTTGCAAATGGAATATAAAATTTGTTCACTTTAAGATGGATTTAGATTTTGATAAAAATATGAAAAATATTTTAAATAAAAATATTTTTTTGTTATTGATTTAAACTATAAAATCTCAAATTATTTAATAATTTGAAAAATGAATTAGATTTGAAATATTAATATATGTCATGTAAAAGAAAATAAAATACTTCTTCTGTTATCTTTATGGATTTAAAAGATTTAACATATGAAGCTTAATATAATATTCTCAACTAGTATTTCATCAAATAATAAATATTTTCAAGAATAATATATGATGAAAACTAATAGAATAACAAGTAAAATTTTAAGGAAAGAAAGCAATCTCAATAACTATAAGAGATGCTATAGAGTTCAGTGCGTTGAAGCTTTCCAACCAAAACATTGATCTTGCAAATGAAAAGAGGTCTTAGAATGAAGATCAAAGTTTCTCATCTCAAGACTTAGCATGTAAAGAAGGAAAGATGTATGAAAAGAGTGTTGGAGTTTTCTCTTTTGATTAGCCCTCAGAAGAAAAAAAGAGGGTTATTTAAAAGAAGAGGATAAGTAAAACAAATTTGAATAAGTTTTATAATATAATATTAATTTTTTCAACTAATAATATAATATCAAATAAAGAATTCATTCATATTTAATAAATATAAGTTTCAAACGGCTTCAAAATGCCTACCCAACATGAAATATTAAAATATGATAATGTTTCAAAATATATTAGAAATTCAATTTACCTCCAAAGTAATTCATATAACCTATAAATTTCTATCTATATAATGAAACAAAAATTAAGCCATGTTTCCATCAAACTTATATGATATGCAAAAAATAAAAATGTATGCATATTTTATTATATTTAAAGATATCTTAAATAATCATACAATAATATGATATAATTTAGATAAATTTTATTATATATAATTAAATTTATATGATGAAAAAAGTTTAATTCAAAATGAATACCTGATAAAAATTTTACCACAAAAGCTTATTGTATTTAATTTCTTTGATTAATTATTTGTCCATATTTGATAACATTTAATATATGAAACATATAAGATTTATTTAATAAAGCAATCTTATAAATTTCTAAATCAAGCTTATTATCCTTAATTAATAATATGTAAATCATTTTAATAGTTATTTAAATTGTGAGCAAATCAAACCATGAATGTAAATATTAATGGAACTCTAACATACTCATAAGTTAATATAAAAAATTTCAAGCTATTAATTTTGGTCCATCCTTAGTTCTTCCAACTCAAATTTTGATTGAACGAGTTGTGTAATTTAAATATTATATAAGTAATTGTCAAGCACATCCATCAAATATTACACTTGAAATACTTAGCACACAAATTTGAACATTTAAGCATATATTTGTTATCATCAAAATCTCTAGATTAGGTCATGAGGTAGATAATATCAATAATCTTCACCTTTTTCATGATTTAAAACTTATGTTGGGTATAATTATAACAATGGTGCAAATTGGCCTTTTAGCTCAACTTTTAAGCATTAATAAAACAAATCTAATAATTAAAAATTTTCTTTGAATGCTAATTTGCTAAAAAAGTATCCCCCCCTAAATATATGCATGTAAAAATAATTATTACCAACATATAATTTTTCTCCCACTTTGACAACTTCAAAATTAAAAATAAACACATATAAGAATTTTAAATATTAGGGTTTAACATCCCAAGCATACATCTTAACATGCAAAATATCTCTTCAACTAATGGTTTTGTAAAAATATAAGCAATTTGAGAATCTACGTTTACAAAATCTATATCCACATCATATTTATTAACATGATCTTTAATAAAATAATGTCTAATCTCTATGTGTTTAGTTTGTGAGTATTGTATGAGATTTTTTGCGAAACTTATAACACTTGTGTTATTACATTTAATGGGAGTATTTTTAAGCTTAATTCCAAAATCTTCTGATTGTTACTTTAGCCATAAACTTGAACAACATAACTACCTACAACTATATAGTCTTCTTCAGAATTGGATAAAGAAACAAAATTTTGTTTTTTAGAAGACCAAGAAATAAGTGATGATCCAAAAATTTGATATATTCCAGATGTACTTTTTATATCAACTTTACAACCAACAAAATCTGCAACAGAATATGCAACTAAATTACATGATAACAAATTTTTTTGGATACCATAGTCCTAACTTAGGAGTTCCTATGAAAAAAAATGAAATATTCACTTAGCTGCTGTTAAGTGTGTTCCTTAGGATTAGCTAAAAATCTTTCACACAAACATACAACAAATATAATATAAGGTCTACTAGTAGTATGATACAAAAGTGAACCTATCATACTCCTATAAAGCTTTTTATCTATTAGATTTCTTGATCCATCTAAATCAAGTTTAGTTGATGGGCTTATAGGGCTTTACTCATTTGAATCTCTTCATATCAAACTTTTCTAATAATTTATTTATGTACTTAGTTTGGCATATGAATGTGCCAAACTCTAGCTGTCTTACTTGAAGTCCTAAGAAAAAGGCGAGTTCTACATCATACTCATTTCAAATTCTTTTTACATTAATGAGGAAAACTCATGGCAAATACTTTTATTTGTACTTCCAAATAATATATCATCAATATTAATATGTATATTAATCAAATTATTTGCAATATTTTTGATAAAATTATGTTTAATTAAAAAATTACTTAACCTATCATACCAAACATGTAGAGCCTTCTTTAAACCATATAATACTTTCTTTAAATTATACACATGTTTAATAAAATTAGTGCTTTCAAGCCCTGGTGGTTGTTCAACAAATACGTCTTGATCAATATGCCATTCAAAAAATGGACTTTTGATATCCATTTAAAAAAGTTTAAAGTCCATAAATAAGTAAATGTAAGGATTAATATAATGCCCTCTAATCTTAATATTGGTTCAAAAGATTCTTAAATGTTTATTGTTTTTATTTTTGTGTACAATTGTGCAACTAATCTAGCTTTATTTCTAATAATACTTTGTAAGTCATCTAGGTTATTTCTATAAACCCATTTAGTTCCAATTATATTTTGATCATGAGGTCCTGAGACAAACTCCAAAACATCATTTCTAATCAATTGGTTAAGTCCCTCTTTCATAGGAATTATTTAGAAATTATCTTATAAAACTTCATCTATATTTTTAGGTTCAATTTTTGATAGAAATGCAAAATGTTCTACCTTATCCCTATGATTTCGCCCACTCTTAACACCTTGAGAAGGATCACTAATTATTAATTCTTTAAGGTAATTTTTACTATATTTCCATACTTCAGGCTATGAATCATTCTCCTTTCCTTTCAAATTTATTTTCTTTATATTCTCAGTATCATCATCATTCAAATCATTTTTTATTAAATATACAAGAATTTCATCAAAATTTACATAAATGAATTCTTCAACAATTAGTTCTCTTATTAAAAACTCTAAAATATTTTCAAAAAATGAATATCCTAAGAATATACCATCATCATACTTAATATCTAATTTACCTAAAGGATCCTTTTCATTATTTAAAATGAAACACTTACATCCAAAAACATGTAAATGATTAACCTTAAGTTTCTTTCCAAAAAAAAATTCATAAGGGATCTTTTTAAGAATAGGTCTTAAATAAACTTTATTTGTAACATAACATGATGTGATTATTTCTTTTGCTAAAAAATATGTTGGATTTTTATAATCATATAACATTGATCTTGTAATTCTACCAAAGTATGATTCTTTCTTTTAAATACAATAGTTTGTTAAGGAGTCCTAGGATCTAAAAAATTGTTTTTATTTATATTTTCAAATTCTCCACCATGATCTATTTGAATTTTATGAATAAAATAACATTATTCTCCTTGAATATACTTAGAATTTTTTTTTAAAATCATCAAATGCATTATTTTTGTTAGCTAAGAATAATACACAAGTGTATCTTGAATAATCATCTACAATAAGAAATCCATAATTTTCATAACGTAAACTAGCTGTGTTAACTGACTGAAATAAGTCCATGTGTAATAATTCTAAAGGTCTACTCGTAGAAAGTATAATTTTACTCTTGAATAAAATTTTAATATGGTTACCATGAATGCATGCATCACATATAGAATCAAAATAAAAATTAATTTATGGTAAACCAACTACTGCATCAAGTTTTGAAATTTTATTTTATGTGTAGATATTTGCATGACATAGTCTTCTATGCCATAACCAAATATCGTCATTTGTAGATTTCATACAAAGTAAATTCAAATTAACATCATTTTTATTCTCTAAATTAGTAAAATAAATATTTTAATACCTATTTTTAATAAGTAAAATAGTTTCATTATTTCTAATAATGCAATGTGAAGTATAGAAAGAAAATTTAAATCTTTATTGCATAATTTACTAATCAATATTAAGTTATGTTTTAAACTAAAAATAGATAAGACTTTCTAAAGTAATATAGTTCTTACATATGAATCCAAAGCTAATAATCTTTCCATTTGTGAATCTCAATATGTGACATATCCTTGATCACTTGGTTCTAATGTAATAGAATTTTGTTCTATCTCTCGTCATATGTCTTGAACATCCACTGTCTAAGTACCACATGCCTTCATTGATTTTACTTTGAAGGCATTCTTGTTGTAACTCAAGCTACGAGTTTATGTTTTTTTATGATAACAAGTATTGTGGCTTAAATATTTATGTATCCTTTTTTATAGTATATATTTATTTGCATGTGTACTAACATTTTAGAAATATCACGCACCATCCAACAAAGACACAAGGCTCAAGATTGGGTATAATAGGTCATGCTGTAAAGAGTTTGTAATACTCATAAATATTTTTTTTTCATTTATGAAGTCAAAGTCCTATAAAGTTGTATGTTTGGTGAGTAACCTTGCACACACATAAGGGGAGAGAGAACAATATTTTTGAGAGAATTTTTTAAGTATATCATATTGTACAATTTTGGCTTAATATTGTACGACCTTATTTCATACTGTATAATTTTAATTCATATTATATAATATGTTGTGCTTTATTAAAACCCTAGCTGCCAAAGGTTAATCAAGATATTAATTATATGTTGATCGTATAATACGATTTGGTTCATACTGTACGCACTGATTAAAATAATTCTTAATTAATTCCTTGATATTAGGCAATAAAATCATGGATAATTATTGTTACTGATCATAATATACAATATAGTTCATACAATATAATTAATCGTGTACAAAATTGGTCATCCTAGAGATTGTACTAACAAAATGTTACAATTCTGGATCCAAGTACTATAATTTTGATGATAACAAACATTATTTTTTTCACCACTACTATTATTGCACATCTATTTTATTTTCCTTACTTACTAACCTTTAAGGTGCACAAGATCACTTGCAATGCAAATCAGCTCAAGATCACATAGACTAAGGTTGAGTATATTTGTAACTTTAATTTCAATATACCTTTTACTTTTCCAGAGTCAAGTACTATATCTGTTGGACCCCAAGCTAATTAACCTTGCACACACATACTTAGGAGGAGAAATTTGGTGAGTTAGAGAATTCTTTATTTTTGACCTAATCGTATATAAAAATTTTAAATCATACTGGATGATCAATTAAAAATAAAAACTCTAATTAGGACATCCTAATTTTATAAATGATTAAACTAATAATATTGGATGATCCCTATCATCCAGGATGATCAATTTATATTGTGAAAATAGTCACCAATAATAATTTAGGAAATATTTTAATTTTTAAAATTTTTATTAATCATATAGGATGATGTAGATGGTCCTAGAAGATTCTGGATTATAAATCCTAAATTAATCTAGTGATTAATAGAATAAATATGGTAAAACATAATTTGATATGATTGTACAAGATGATCGATGATGATTATCCTGGATGATAAAGAGCATCCTAGGTACGATAAGGGACCACCCCCTATTGTACCGGATAAATACCATAATTTTTTAACTAATCATCTAGGATGAAATACCCCTATTGTATTGGATGATAGAGAAGTGTATGGGATGATGAGGCATCATCGAGCATCGTACTAGAAGAAGTTCAATAGTTTTATACTGATCATCCAAGATGATATTGAAATTGTCCCGGGTAATGAGCCTATTTCTCTTGAACTAATCATACAGGGTAATGCTGGTCATCCTGGCTGAAAGGGATATTTTATATAAATCATACTGGGTAATCTATCTATTATCCTAGATGATCAGTTGCATAGAATTAAAAATTAGGGCTTCTTTTAGAGGCTCTCTATTTAAGAAATTATATTAACTATTGAGTTAATATTTTGTTATGCAGTTGATCCAAGTGAGAACTTAGAGAAGGAAGAGGGAGAGCTTGATAGAGAGAGAGAGAGAGAGAGAGAGAGAGAGAGAGAGAGAGAGAGAGAGAGAGAGAGAGAGAGAGAGAGAGAGAGAGAGAGAGAGAGAGAGAGAGAGAGAGAGAGAGAGAGAGAGAGATTCTTATGAGGGGGAGTTATGAGGGAATCATAAATATTGCTCCAAGAAAGGTGTTTGTCTTCTTCTTCAAGTTACTCCTATGTTTTATTTGTGGCTCTTAGGAGATCGTCTTTAGCATTAGATCTAGTCTCTTTGCCTACTCTAAGAGGGACTAAAAGGATTATTGGGTTCTCTACCTTTACTAGGTGGGTGAAAAAGGATTTCCAAGTTCTCTATCTACTCTAAGAGGGAGTAAAAGGATTCAAGGATCTATACCTCACCGTGTCGGTGGAAAGATTTTGTAAGGGCTTATTTGCCTTATTTTAGGAGCAAAAGGAGAGTCACTTCAGTTTAGTGCAATACTTGGAGAGGGAGTCTCAAAGGAGTGGATGTAGGTCAGATTTGACTGAACCACTATAAAATTTGGTGTAGTCTTTCTTTTTACTTTTTACCACATTTTGTTTATGCACTTTTTTATTTATTTTGTGATTAAAAAATATTGTATTATTATCATGAAAATTATTTTTCTTTTACACTAAGGGTTATGGTTTTATTTTAAAATATTTAAAAAGATTTTCCTTTTTGTTTAGTATTTTTTAAAACTACCAATTCTCCCCTCCTCTTGGTTAGCCTTGGGCTAGTTTTTTAGGGTTTAACACCCCTAACGAACTTTCACAAAATCCATGATTTTTATATTGATTGTAATATATGATGCCCATAATGATGGATAGTGTAAAAAGTTGGTCATCCCAAATAACTAAAAGAAATTTCTATAGTTCGTATCATATGATGTTTTGATCATATTGTATGAAATGTTATAAAGGTTGAAGAGTTCATATGTACGACCTTACTGGATGAGTTTGAATTACACTGATCATATTGTATGATATGTGTATCGTATTGTATGAATAGAAGATGAAATACTTGGAAATTAGGATTTCTTGAAGCCCTCTATTTACATTTTCTCCAAAAATTTGGTAGTTATCTTTGGTATGCATTGAGTCTCTATTCTTTTGGAGAAATCTTGAAGAGAGAGCATTGAAAAGGAGAGAGATAAGGGTGGAGTTTGGGAGGGAGAAGATCATTGGGGGTTTTAAGGGAGTGTGGAGAGGGCTTCACACGGTTGCACCAGCATGCTTGAACCTTAATACCATCGTATTTAAGGTTTTTCTTGAGATAATATTTGGGAAGAAGAAGATCTCTTTGGTGTCAAAGGTCCCAGCTACTCCACCACACCAAGGAAGATGAAAGTGATTCCAGGTTCTCTTGTTCAGTAGGAGGGTGAAAAGGAGTCAAGGTTATTTTCCTCACAAGGAGGGTGAAAAGGAGTCAAGATTCTATGCCTGTAAAAGGCATACGGTCCTCTACCACATCAGGTTAGTGGAAAGATTTTATAACAGCTTCTCCACCTAGCTGTGGGAATTAAAGGAGATTCACTAAAGAGTTTAATATAGTACCTGGAACGGGAGATTCTGGGGAGTGGATGTAGGTCAGGTTGACCGAACCATTATAAAACTATGGTGTGTTTATTTTTAGTTTTATTTTTCTACACTATATTTTATGCATTTATTTTTTTGTTAATTGTATGGTTAAAAATATCTATTTTTTATTATTGTGAAATTACTTTTCTTTCGTATCAAGGGATAAAATTATCTTTTTTCAAATGTTGAAAAAAGTTTTAAAAAGAGGTTTTTTCTTTGTGTTTAAAGAAGTTTTTAAAATAACTTATTCACTCCCCTCTTGGTTAGCCTTGGGACTAATTTTATAAGGTCTAACAACCTTCATGAACTTTCAATTCTTGCAAAAGAAAATAAAATACTAACATTTGGAACCCAAATATTTTTGGCTCCATATTCTAAGTGAGTAGTATGATATCTATTTTTTAATGTATATGAAGAGCTTTTATTTTATGGCACCCTACAAAAGATGGTCATTTAATATTCTGTGATCTATGAGTATAATAATCAATTGAGTTATGTCTTTTTCTACCGTTATAATGACATCAAATATTAGTGCTTGTATAAGGCTTAACATGATGTTTATGTAGCATATAATAAAAAATTTCCTTTGATGAAAGTTTATAATGAACTTGTAATTTCATGCATAAATCTAATCTTACTTCTAATAGAATATTTTATCTTTCAATTTTAAAGATAAGTAAAGATTGATCTAATAAAGAACTAATTTCATATTAAAATAATCACATTCATTTTTTAAATCATTAAAATGCATATATAAATTTTTATGCTCTTTTTGAAAATATTATATTATATTTTTTATTTTTTATATTTAATAACTAATTAATTAAATGCATCATCTATCTCTTCAAAAGATATATCATTACATACCTCTTGAGAATCACAATCAGATTCTCCTCCTATTACGAGAAAAATATTCACCTCTTCATCTGATGAACTTGATTCATCTGAATTTAGGTTGGCCCATAGAGCCTTCTTCTGCTCTTAGAAATGCTTCTTTTCTTTCTTTTCACTCTTTCTCTCTACATCCATCTCTTACTTCTTTGAATCAATGTGATCTGGACAATCTCCTCTTATATGTCTAGGCTTCTTGCAATGATAACAAATAATACCTTCTCCTATAGGAAATGTTTTAGTTTAAAATTAATAATATTTAGATTTCTTCAACCTTTAATTTTTCTCGCTTAGTAAGCTTCCATGTTTTTTTGAAGCATAACCACCTCTTCACTATCTTCATTAGAGCTTGAGAAACTAAGTTCATTATTATCATTAACCTGTAAGGAAATAATTTTACATTTCTCTTTCTCTCTCTTATAAGAGCTATCCAATTTACTAGATAAATTTTTAGCATCACTAATTATAGTTACTTTAACATCCCATTCTTTGGGAAGGAATCTAAGAATCTTATAAACTAGGTCTTGATTCTTATATGTTCTTCCAAGAAAATGAAATGTCTTAATTAGTTTTATAAATCTTGTAAACTTATCAGAAACAAACATAGAAGGAGACATACAAAATAATTCATATTCATGAACAATTCTATTTATGTGAGCATCTCTAACCTCACTAATCCTTCATAAGTTATAATTTATTTATCCACAATTTCTTTTGTTGAATTTAACTTGTAACTTTCCATGTAATCATCAAGAAGAAATACACAATGCAAAATACTACATGCCCTAGAATTTAACTCATCTAATTCCCTCTTTAATGCAGTCCATTTATCAAAAGGTTTTTCATTTTTAATTCCATTAATCTCTTTAGTGGAAGTATGATATTCGTGTGTAAGCATGTGCTACAAACAAGAGTCTTATTTTCTTAAGAATGTGCTACTTTATTTTTCCAATAATTAGAAGGAACATTATTTAATAATGGTGGTCGATGGGTGGATTGTCCTTTGAGAAGTGAACCCTTAAGAAAACCTTGAGCCATAGCTTATAAGTAGATCTACTCTTGGATGTTAAGACAAAATAAAAAGAGCCAATGCTTTGATACTAATTGTTTGAAGAATATGACATCCCAAGAGGGGAGTTGAATTGGGTTTTAATTTTTTTTATTAAATGAAAATAATTAAAATAGTTTTAATGCTATTTGGTAACGAATAAATAGTCATATAATTTTTTTAATGAAAATAATAAAGAAAAATAGATGCAAGAAAAGAAATTAACAAGCACAATATTTTTATATGGTTTGGCCTAGATTCTTATCTAGCCTATGTACATACCAACCTAAGCTATAATGCACTAATCCCATGCTCTCCTAGCAAACATCACTTCTTTAAACCAATTTTTTTTAATAACCTTAGTACTCTCTTATATTAGCAAGTACAAGCTAATTTAATTATAATTTAATCTTCCCTAAGCTAAATATCTTAGATCAAGAAAAAGAAAAATATAATTTGATGTAAATAATACAAGCTCAAATTATCTTGCAATAAAATGATCAAAATATTTGAGGTGATATTATAATTTAATTTTAATCACCTCACTACTTGCAAATGAAATATAAAATTTTCTCGCTTTATGATAGATTTATATTTTGATAAAAATATGAATAATATTTTAAATAAAAATATTTTCTTTCTGGTTTAAACTATAACTCCTCAAATCATATAATCCTTTTAAAAATGAATTAGATTTGAAATATAATACTATGTTACATAAAAGAAAATAAATTTTTTTGCTTTGCTATCTTTATGGATTTAAAAGATTTAACATATGAAACTTAATTAATATAACATTTTCAACTAGTATTTTATCAAATATTAAATATTTTTAAGAAAATATTTGATGAAAACTAAAATAACAACAAGTAAATATTTAGAGAAAGAAAACAAACTCAAAAACTCTAAAAGATGTTACATTATTTAGTGCGTTGAAGCTTTCCAACTAAGAATTTGATCTTTCAAATGAAAAGAGCTCTTAGAATGAAGAACAAAGTTTCTCCACATAAGATTTAGCATGTAAATATGGAAAGAATAATGAAAAGATTGTTGGATTTCTCTTTTGAACAACCCTCACAAGAAGAGAAAGAGAGATATATATTTAAAGAAAAATGGTAAGTAAAGTCAAATTTGAATAAAAATAATAATATAATCTTAATTTATCAACTAATAATATAAAATTTGATAAATAATTAATTTATATTAAATAAATATATGATTCAAATGTCTATAAAATGGCTAGTCACGTGAAAAAGTAAAATCGTCTTCATATAAATCCAAAATAAGGCAAAAATGGCTACCCAATATATAATATTAAATTTTGATAATGTTTTAAAATTTGTTATAAATTTAATTTAGCTCCAAATTTGGATATGTAAACTAGTACTTTTTATATACGCAATCCTAGGAATCTAGTAAAATAAAAATTAAGCCATGTTTCCTTCAATAAAATGTTATTCAACAAAAAAAATTTATGCTTATTTTAATGTTTTTAAAGTTCTATTAAATAATCATACAATAATGTGATGTAATTTAGATAAAACGAATTATATATCAATTAATTTATGTGAAATAAATTTAATTTAAAATGAATACATAATAAAAAATTTATCACTTTAGCTTATTGCATTTTATTTTTCTGGTTAATTATCTTTTTATATTTGATAACTTCTATGTAATCTATAAAACTTATAAGATTTATTTAATAAATGAATCTTATAGATTTCTAAATCAATCTTATTGATTAATAATATATAAATCATTTTAATTGATATTAAAATTATGAGCAAATCAAACCATGCAAGTAAATATTAATGAACCTTTAATATAATCGTACGTTAATATAAACATATTCAAGTTATCCATCTTGGTCCATCCTATTTTCTTTTAGTTCAATATTTTATTGAACTTGAGTTGTGCAATGTAAATCCTATATAAGTAATTACCATGCACATCCATCAAATCATTACACCTAAAATACTTAGCATACAAATTAGAACATCCAAGCATATGTTTGTTATCATTAAAATTTATAGAATAGGTCATGAGGTAGATAATATTAAAAGCTTGAGCATGGCCAACTACAAATTTTATTAGCATACAGATCATCCTAACCTAGGAATATCTAGCGCCCATCACACTATATCATAGGTAACATGGTAAAGGAAAATATTTCATCATAAGTTTAGTTTGAGTTTAAATATTAGTATTTTAATGCTCATTTTATAATAAATTTCAATTGCTGTGTGATTATTACCTTTATTTATACCAAGGTTGTGACGTTTATTTCACTCTTCTTTAGGTTAATTTAATATCCCTGTGGGCCCGGGTTACAAAATATTAACCAATATTATTTAATTGATTTAGTTAATTTAAATTAATGATTGATGATTTTTAAATAATTGGTTAATCATTTGATTCATTAGATTAATATTTTTTTCTTTTCCATCAACCAGCATGTGGTGTTGTCACAATGGTGAAAATCAAGGTGTCCTTATAACATTTATCCTCGCAACTTGAGGGAGAAAATCATAAAATCCAAGTTAATGTAGTTCTATTAAGGCCTTAATTTTAGTTAACTAATTAATGATTAGTTAATTTATTATTTTGCACTCCATTGAATCTATTCAAGGTGTTGTCACAATGTATACGAGAACCAAGGTCTCCTTAAGACACAAAGCCCCACAACTCGAGGTAGTCAATCTTAAAAATTTCATTAATGAATTATTTATTATGTATTATAGGGTTGGTTATCTAATTATATTGATTGGAGTGATGTTTTGTTAGAATTTTAGTCATTTGTTTATTTTTGTATTTTATAAATTATTTTAATTTATTAAAATAATGGTCCATATTTAGAATTTTTTATTTTAATTAAGCTCTAAAGTTTGGTTATTTTTTATAATTACTAGACCATAAGATAATTAAAATGACACTAAATTTGTTAGTTTTGAATTTTTTTATAATTATTTATGTTTTTTAAAAATATAGATATGTTTTTGAACTAAGATTTTCCAAAATGTTAATTTTTCAATTTTTAGTGATTTCTTAAATTTTGGTATTTTTAATAAATATTAGACCCTTAGAAAGGTCTCATGCCCTTGAGTTTGCTTGATTTAGAGTTTTCTACTATTAGTTATGAATTTTTTGAAGTTTTGGTATTTGATTGAATAATTTAATTTGTTAATTAGGGAGGTTTTCTCATTTTCACACCAAACTAATTCCAAATTATATGAAATCCACCCAAATTTTAGGTATGACATATAGGAGTGTTTTCAAGAGATTTGAATATATTTAGTATTTTTTTTATATTATAAATTATTATTTTTAATTTAAATTTTTTTTCCTTAAATACCAAATTTAAATTAATTTTGAAGTCCAATGAGTGGGATTTTACTTTTTTTGGATAGAATATTTGATTATGAATAATTTGAGGTAATAATTGTAATTCTGGATTTAATTTGTATATATTGCATTTTTTTGGAAGTTTGAGGCCCCTTAAGAGGGCTACTTTTTTATTTGAATAATTCTCTTACCTAATGAAATCCAAATTCAGTAAAATTAAAATCTAGGGTTTATAATGTCACTAAGTTCACCATTCCAGAGTTTCACCCCTATTGGGTATGCATAGAACTTTCTAGGATATTTTTTAAGTTCTTTGGACATAGACCTTAATTATTTTTCCTAAGTGTTACTAGTATTCTCATACGTTTGAAATCAAGTGTATTTCACGATTATACTAAATTACACATATTATAGAAAACGCAAGCCTAATTTTAGGTGTGTGTGTGAGTTATGAATTTTTAAAGTTTTAGTCAAAATTTGACCAAAAACATTAAAAGTTTAATTCACAAGAATACAACCATTAACCATAGCTAAAAATTTTATGGCGTATGGGTAAAACATCCATTTTTCCTATCCAAATTTGAGTTCAATCAAATCATTATATCGAGAGTACCAAAATAATTTTTTTTATTCAAAGCTTAATAACTTTTTATTCAGTGATTAAAATTCATCAAAATTAATTTTAAAATAGACTTGGGCTTGAGACGGTTCCAACAAGCCTAAGAACAAAATATTTGGGTGAGAAATAGTTTTTTGGTAATTTTTTGAAGTTTAGAGCATTTTATGGAATTATTTTACACCCAATTATTTATCAATAATCATATTGAATGATTGTGAGGCATAAATTATGATATATATATACTTTTTAACGATCATACAAGACAATCTACCCGTTGGGATAATCGTACAGTACGATCAATAAAGTTGGAGGAGAAAATTTTTAAAATTTATGGAAGAAAAGTTCTAATGTCTTGTGCACTCAATGAAATGATAAGAAATTTAAAACATAAACTCATGACACTTTAATCTTGCAATGCATGGAGTTTAGAGACTCTATGAATTATAGATTTTAAGCATTTTCAAATTGAAATCCTAGCTAAATGTTGAGATATTTCACAACTAGTGGATGGATTTTGATGACCATGACTCTTTTTTCTCCTGATAGTATACTATATGATTTTATTAAAGACTCTAGGACCTGATTGTGGCTGGATTAAAGGTTGTCTCCAAAAGTCTCCTGCTGCTCTCAAATTTCCTCTCTCTTCACTAAAATAGGGTTTGGAGGAAGTGGCATGGTGGGGAAATGCTTGGAATGGCTGTAGAATCTCCTAGAGAGGCTAGGGAAAGAAATTAGATTGTTGGAGGTAGCTGAGAGAGTGTGGAGAATAGAATGAGCTCTAGCTGAAAGAATTAGTTTTTGTGCTTAGAAGATCAACTATCCCACATCATAAAATTGGTGGTAATTTTGAGCTTAATTGGGAAGGCCCTTATGTATTGTGAAAGTATATCAAGGAGGACCCTATCAATTAATCGACTTGAAAGGACAATCACAGATACCTCCAATCAATGGTCAATTTTTCAAGAAATATTATTTATAAATATCTATTCAAAAAATTATATCTAAAAGTCTCTCATAAAAGATGAGACATTTTAAATATTTATTTGGATTGACATCATGCTTTGCATCGCGTTCCCCAAATAAATATTTAAAATATTAATATTAAATTTTATCTCATTAAATAAATATGTAAAAACAATCGATGATTTTAACTAAGCATGGATAATGATTATTAAAACTGAGATTTTGCCTCATAAATTCACCAAAGTTTGAAACATTAAATGAAGAAACTTTCAAATATGACAACTTCAACAAATTTAGTTGAAGAAGCTCAAACTTTATATAGCTCAAGTTTAAGGTTCAAGCATGTGTATAAGGTCATACTAAATAAATTTAAATAAGGCTGAGTCACTGACAACTTTCCTTATTGAACAATCCATAAGAAAGGTCGTAGTAATAAAGCCCATGCTTGGCTTGCTCAATGATAAAAGCTATCAAATCTAAGGCTTATCAAACTTGAAAAGTTAAAAAGCTGTCAAATCTAAGGCTTATCTAACTTGAAAAGTTAGATTCATAAAAGCTTTCTAAATTAACTAATAAATTAAGGTGGAGTTGAAGAGACAAACCTCATTGAACAAAATATCCATATAGTCAAACTGAAGGACACTCAATGTGGAATATGAACAAGCTCTTGGAAGCTTATAAGAAAAGTCCTTAATTTAACCTTCAAAGAAGACATATGGAGGTTTGTATGATCAACCAGTTTGTAATAAACAATCCACTCTAGACATGCACCAGATTTATTGGAGGGCATTTGTTAACCTCTATTTATATGCATGGTCAATACACTTGTTGAGTCCAGTAATTAGGTTGTTAAGCCTAAGTAAATGTCCCACGGCTACCAAGAGGGGGGTGAATTGGTAGTTTTAAAAATTTTAAACCCTCTTAATAATAAAGTTGAACCGAAATAAAATTTTCTTTTAAAGTTAGTAGAAAAATGTTTTTCAACCACAGAGTTGTTAAAACTGAAATTTAAAGTGCGGAAACGTAAAAGCAATAAAGTAAATGACACCAGATTTATAGTGGTTCGGTCTATAACCAGACCTACATCCACTTCTCAGAGGCACCCTCTGAGTATTGCACTAATACCACAAAGTGACTCTCCTTTAGCACCCACAGCAAGGCGGAGAAGCCTGTACAAAACACTCTTTTCACCACTACCCGGTGCGGCAGAGAACCGTCGTCCTTTTACACAATCCATAGTGCTGGCAGAGAACCGTCGTCCTTTTACACTCTCCTAGTGTGGGTAGAGAACCCTACGGCTGTTCACACTCTCCAAGTGTAGGCAGAGAACCTTCGTCTTTTTACACTCTCCTAGTGTGGGCAGAGAACCCTCGTCTGTTCACACTCTCCAAGTGTCGGCAGAGAACCGGACCTTCTTGAATGATCTTCTCACAAGAATCTAGAAGGAAGAAAGAAAAGAGTGAAGAAATCCAATTTCACAAGTAGAGACTCTTACCTTAGCAATCCAAGTGAAGCCTTCTCGCTCCAGTGGTAGGAATCCTCCTTTGAATGCTCTCTTCCACTCTCTCCTTGGCTATTCTCTCAAGAGGCACGAAGATCAAATGACAAAAAGATTGGGTGGCAGTCTAATTTGGACCTTTTATAGAAAAGACAAGAAAAACTGCCCAAAAACTGCAAATTTCCAATTCTGTACGCAGTGGATCGTCCTGTACGATCATGGATCGTCCTGGACGATTTTACTTAAACGATCTGAAACGACCCAATTTGTATATGTGTACGAAATGACTTCGTACAGCTGATCGTCCTGTACGAACAAGGTTCGTCCAGTACGAACGGTTATTACCAGGTCGGTTCTAGAAACTGCTGAAAACTGTTCTAAGTCGGTTCATCGTTTGGACGAAAATATGTTCGTCTGGACGAAAATTTTCCAGAGAGCCGATCGTCCTGGACGATTATTTATTTCGTCTGGACAAAAATTTTCCAGAGCACCCATCGCCGCGGACGATAATTTGTTTTCGTCTGGACGAAAATTTTCTAGAGAGCTGATCGTCCGGTACGATATTTATTTTCGTCTGGACGAAAATTTTCCAGAGGACTGGTCGCCTCGTACGATGATAAATTTCGTCTGGACGAAAATTTTACAGAGAACCCATCGTTCGGGACGAAAATAAAATTCGTCATGGACGAATAGGACTTAGAAAAAAATTTTTCAAGCAAGTTCCTATTCGTTCCAAGTGCTCTATAGGAGATAACTGACAGATCGTCCAGTACGATAAATATCATCCTGTACGATCAGTATAGAATTTCAAGATCTCCTTATTTGTGTGTGTGAGATTTTATTCACTCAATTACAATCACTCCCTTTCAAAATTAATTCAAAGAAAAGGCAAACTTCAAATAAACAAAATATCTCATGTTGAATTTGATTTAAAGTTTTCGTAGTCTGGAGTCTGATTTTCCTGAAATGTTTGTACACACAAGAGCAAATGCAAATCTTCTAAAATTGTTAGGAGATAACTATACATCTGAACAATAATGTTTGGAATCATCAAAACTACATAAGTTGCATAAATATAAATCATTCAAATAGCAACTATTCAAACAATCTCTCCCTTTTTGATGATGGCAAAACAATTATTATTAGTATGGTTTCAAGTTAAAACAAATCTCTTATCTCCTAAACTCCCCCTGAATTTATGAGTACATTAAAATAAGGAGGCATTAAAGAACAATATTTTTGTTTTTCAAAAATTTTTAACACAAACAAATAAAAAACTTGCAAACAGAACAATTAAAAATAGAAAACACAAACCACAAAAATACAAACATAATAATTTCTCCCCCTTTTTGACAGCAACAAAAAGTGAAGAAGAAAAAGACAAGAAATGTAAATAATTATATGAAATTCATTGTTAAAATTTAATCTAAATTGTGATTTGACATAGGGTATGCAATTTTAAACTAAAGATATTAGGTCAATCATAGAAATTCATAAAATTTATGAAATGATATAACATTGTAAGTAAGAAGAATTTATCAAAGACATGATTCAATTTAGACATTTTGATTATTGAAAATCATTACAAGTGAGATGTAAAAAAAAATTCTATATTTCAAAGTTCAATAGAATATAAATGAACATTTAGATCAACTTGAATTAATAGATTGAACGAATTTGGAAAGAAGAGAATTACCTCATGTGGTGCTTTGCATTTCTTTTCAAAGTTTTGGAGCACATTTTTGTGCATTTTTCTTTGGTTCAACTTATTTTGTGCCTCTTTTTCACTTTGCAAATTTTTGTGTATTGCTTTTGATTTTTGTACATTTGTACAATGTTCAAGAGTAATTTGACCAATTCTTTCCAAAATCTATAATCTAAATTTTCAAATATTTCTAGGTGCATAAATATCATTTGAGCATAGAAATACAAAATAAGAAAACATCAAAATTGCAATAACAATATTAACTTTTATGTAGTCTAAATGAATAGACATGAATTTAAAAGTTCTAATTACAACAAGTTATAAACAAATTATAAATTTAGAAAGTCTAGATTTTCTAATATAGATAATCTCAAATTACAATCAAATTTAAGCACTATGTAGATTAAAAAAAATACTAATGAAATTCATAAACATTAGCCACATTTCAAAACAAATCAAATAAAAACAAACTTTCATTGATATTAAAAAAAAAACGGATTACATAAAAAACATTGAACTTAAAAAGAAAAAACAACTTAAAAACAAACACTGAATAATAAAACAGACACGATAAAAAAAAATACAACATACACACATAAAAACAATTTCTACTGTTCTGGAGGAGGAGGAGGAATGCCGCCAAAGAGGTTGAAGTAGGAGGCCATCAACATTACATTGGTATTTATTTCATGAACTTCATCTCTAATATTACCAATGTCATGTTGTTGCTGAGTAAGTTGAGCATCAAATTGATCAAACCTTTGATCAACGTGAGTCTCTAGTCTATCAAATCTCTCAATCAGATTCTGGTAATCTGATTGAGAAGCAGAACCTTGCACTCCTTCTTCTTCTTCTTCTTCTGAAGCACTAGCATGTGCTTTCTCTTTTTCTTTTTCCTCCTTGAAGAGCAATCTGAATGATGCATCGTTATAGTAAACTGGCTCTTCATATTCTTCATCAGGATGCACTATATTGTACTTCTTCTCCAAAATATAAGTTATTAAGTGCCCTAATGAAATGTTCTTCTTCCTCTTCTGATCAGCATGTCCTATTTCTGAAAGCCCATAGATATGGTCTATGATGAGTTGGGCTTCGTCAATAGGATGTCTTTGCATGATTAAAAAGGTTAGAACAGAAAGGAGAGGAGTAATGTTAATCCTATCACCAGCTTTAGGAATAATTGAGGATCTAAGGATATGCTGGATGATTTGGGAATCTTGGGTCATACCGGATACTCTAGCAACATGATAGGTTATGCCTATCTCTCTAATCACCCTATTGATTTCAAACCATTTGAAGGCGTTTTCTGATATTAGGGTGTGGGCTCTATATCCTTCAGTTCTTAAGTTTAAAAATGCACCAAGGTCGTGCTTGGTGATTTCAACTTTTTTCTTAAAAATAAAAGAACTAATGATAGAGTGGTCAGAATTGAAACTCATGTTGGCTAGAAAGTAATGGTAGGTTTGCTTATTATAGAAGTGGGCGAGAGAAAGAATGAACTGAAATTGGGTTGAGGCGAAGAGGTGCAATACCCGAAATTTCAACTCTGTTTGGATAAGAATGCGAGACGGAGTGATTTTTGCGGATGCAAAACGAGGAAAAGATTCCTCATTTGCCTTGGAAAGAAAGTTGTCTGGGGCATTCCTGTTAGGTTTCTTCACCAAAACTTTTTGTCTTTTGCTAGAGGAGGCCATAGTTGATTTGATGTAAAAAGGGATTGAAAAAGAAGTTTGAAAGTGTAATTGTCAAGTTTGAAAGCCTTCATATTTAAAGAAAAACGATACGTTCGTCCTAGACGAAAATATTCGTCCTGGACAAAAAATTATCGTTCGTCTGGACGAAGTAATTTCGTACAGACGATCCAATTCGTCCAAAATGTAACGGCTTTTCGTATTCAACACAACTTACGATGCGTCCCTTCGTACAGGCTTTTTGAATTGACCGATCGTACAGACGAAAAAATTTCGTACAGACGATCGAAAAGTGTTTCGTTTTAATGACTCTTGAAAACCGTCCCCTACAATGAACCGACACATGTTCGTACAGACGAAAAAATTTCGTACAGACGAAGTTCGTATTAAAAACTGTCTTATCCACTCAACCGCTGCATTCAATCGTCCCGACGTTTGAGAGAGAAAAAATTTGTCCTGGACGATTACATATCGTACAGACGATCTAATTAAAAACTGCTCTCAAAACGGTTTAAATTCGCGCAAACTGTTCCTTCACATATCGTCCCGTACGAAAATAATTTCGTCCTGGACGATGTCCTCCAAAAAAAAATTTAATTTTGAATTTTTTAAATTAACAAAAACATTCAAAAAACACAGAAAACATAAAACAAAATCATAAATCCAAAAACAATTCATTCAAAAAACACACAAAATTCACAAAATCACAAAAACAAAACAAAACACAACAAGTATCAATGTTGCAAAGACATTTTGGTTAAGCATTCAAATCAATAACACCAAGCCTTGTTCTTAAAGTACTGAAGGTATCAAAGGCTAAAGGTTTTGTAAAAATGTCTGCAAGTTGATTTTCAGTTGAAACATGTATGAGTTCAATTTCTCCTTTGGATACATGATCCCTTATGAAATGATGCCTTATATCGATGTGTTTGGTTCTAGAATGTTGAATAGGATTTTTTGAAATGCAAATAGCACTAGTATTGTCACAATAAATTGGAATAGTGCCTATAGTTAATCCTAAGTCAATCAACTGTTGTTTTAACCAAAGAACTTGTGCCACACAACTTCCTAATGCAATGTATTCTGCTTCTGCAGTAGATAGTGCCACTGAATTTTGTTTTCTACTAGACCATGAAACTAATGAATTTCCAATGAATTGATATGTTCCAGAAGTGCTTTTCCTATCCACTCTACAGCCTGCAAAGTCAGAATCTGAGTAACCAATAATTTCAATTGAAGAGCTAAACTTAGGATACTAAATTCCTAAGTTTTGAGTTCCTAGTAGATATCTTAAAATCCTTTTTACTGCTGTCAAATGTGATTCTTTTGGATCTGATTGAAATCTAGCACATAAGCAAACGCTAAACATAATATCTGGTCGGCTAGCAGTCAAGTAAAGTGAAGATCCAATTATCCCTCTAAATTTCTTTTGATCAACAGATTTTCCCTTAAGGTCTTTATCTAACTGAACTGAAGAACTCATTGGTGTACTAACAGGTTTAGCATTGTCCATTTCATATTTTTTTTGAGGATGTCCTTAATATATTTGGTTTGACTAAGAAAAGTACCTTCCTCAAGTTGCTTAATGCTAAATCCTAGAAAGTAATTTAAATCTCCCATTAGACTCATTTCAAATTCACTACTCATTGTTTTAGAAAAATCATCACAAAGATGTTTATTTGAAGATCCAAAGATGATGTCATCCACATAAATTTGAACAATAAGTATATCCTTTCCAATTTTCCTTAAAAAGAGAGTTGTATCCACACTTCCTTTTTCAAAAGATCTTTCAAGTAGGAAGATGCTTAACCTCTCATACCAAGCCCTAGGTGCCTGTTTCAATCCATATAATGCCTTTTTTAATTTGAAAACATGATTTGGAAATTTAGAATTTTCAAAACCTGGAGGTTGTTCTACAAAAACATCTTCTTCAATTACTCCATTTAAAAAGGCACTTTTAACATCCATTTGAAACAATTTAAAACCTTTAAAACAGGCAAAGGCTAGTAAAACCCTAATTGCTTCAAGTCTAGCTACAGGGGCAAAAGTTTCCTCAAAATCAATTCCTTCAATTTGATTATACCCCTTAGCTACTAATCTAGCCTTATTTCTAATGACTACTCCTGAGTCATTCATTTTATTTTTGAACACCCACTTGGTTCCAACAACACTTTGATCTTTTGGCCTTGTAGTTAGTTCCCAAACTTTATTTCTTACAAATTGATTTAACTCTTCTTGCATGGCCAATATCCAAAATTCATCTGAAAGTGCTTGATCAATGTTAGTGGGTTCAATAGTTGAAATAAAGGCTGAATGATTGACTTCCTTGTTTAATCCACGCCTAGTTCTAACACCCTCACTTGGTTCACCTATAATCAATTCCTTTGGATGGTTTTTAGAAAATCTCAAATCTCTAGGCAAAGGGTCTTCTCTTTCTAAATTTTCTTCCACATTTTCTTCCAAATTTAATCTATCAATCTTTTGGGAGTTTTCTTCAATTTCTTCTTCAACAACTTTTGGCTCTTCCATGTTTCCATTTTCATCAAAAACAACATGTGTGGTTTCTTCAATGACTAAAGTTCTTTTGTTGAATACTCTATAAGATTTTCCAACACTTGAATATCCAACAAAAATTCCTTCATCTGATTTTGGATCAAATTTTCCTAAGGCAGATTTTCCATTATTATGTATGAACACCTTGCAACCAAATACATGCAAATGAGACAAATTTGGTGTTCTACCTTTTAGCAACTCATAGGGTGTTTTATTCAAATTTGATCTCACATTCACCCTATTCAGAACATAGCATGCAGTGCTAACCGCCTCAGCCCAAAAATATCTAGGAAGTGAGTATTCTGCTAACATTGCTCGGGCGGCTTCTATTAATGTTCTGTTCTTTCTTTCAACTACTCCATTTTGTTGAGGAGTTCTAGGTGCAGAAAAATTGTGATCAATACCCTTTTCTTTACAGAAATCTTCAAATCTTTCATTTTCAAATTCTCCTCCATGATCACTTTGTATAGAAATTATTTCACATCCTAGTTTTCTTTGTATCCAAGTTGAAAAATTTCTGAATTCCTCAAATGATTCACTCTTATGAAAAAGAAATTTAACCCAGGTGAATCTTGAAAAATCATCTACTATAACAAATCCATATACCTTTCCTCCTAGACTTACCGTGCTTACAGGTCCAAAAAGATCCATGTGAAGAATTTCTAATGGTTTACTGGTCCTTAAGATCTTTATTGGACTTAAAAGAGGACTTCACTTGTTTTCCTAGTTGACATGCATCACACAGATGGTCCTTAGTAAAGTCTAGTTTAGGTATTCCTCTCACCAAATTCTTTTGGGTAATTTTTCTAAGATTTTTCATACTAGAATGACAAAGTCTCCTATGCCAAAGCCATGATTCATCAGAAACAGTTTTCAAACAAAAAGCAGTAGGAGATTGAATACAATTTAAATCTAGCATGTAGACATTGTTCACCCTTTTTCCATTTAAAACAATTTTCCCATTTAGGCTAATTATGCAGCTAGTAGGTAAAAATTTTACATTATAGCCCTTATCACATAGCTGACTTATGCTAAGCAAATTATGTTTTAAGCCTTCAACTAATAAAACATTGTCTATGAAAAAGTTTTTCAAATTTCCAATCATACCTGATCCAACCACTTTCTTTGTGGTATTATCTCCAAGTGTAACCTTGCCTCCACTCCTGGCTTCCAGCGTTATGAATTGAGCAGTATCTCCAGTCATGTGCTTAGAACATCCGCTGTCCAGGTACCATATACTCTCACGAGGTCTTGTGTGAGAGTATTCCTGCAAATTCTCAAATGTTAGACCTGGGAACCCAAACTAGTTTGGGTTCACCTTTATGAAATTTATAATCAGATGCATGTGTGATATGTCTAGGTTTATGCATCTTAGTTCTCCACACCAAATTAGGTTTCATCTTTAAAGTGCAGGTGTGAGATATATGTCCCAAAAATCCACAATTGTTACATTTAACATTAGGAAAAATATTCCTATGTTTTCTTTCATATGATTGTCTTTCTAAGGGATTTCATGAATTTAGGATAATATTTAGGATTTGTAAAATCTTCAAGTTTAGGGGGGTTCCTATTATCCTCGAGAGCTCTTATAGTAAGTTTGTAAAATGAATTCATATCCTCCAAGATTCGATTTGTATAATTGATTCTATATGTCTTGCTCTCAGATTCATCCTTAAATTTCTTAAATTCTTTTTCAAGTTCAGCATAGGATGATTTTAAATTTTCAAAATTTTTATTCAAGTCATCATATTCATCAAGTAGTTTCATGTGGTTGCTATCAATTAAAGCATGATCTTTCCTAAGGATTTCGTGTTCCTTATTAAGCTCTTCCAATTCTAAAACTAAACTAGCATGCATCTTTTTGTTTTCCTATATGCATCATGCATGTGTTCAGAAACTTCAAACAATTCATTATAAGTTAAATCACATACCTCTTCTTGATCTGATTGTTCAGATTTATCTGCCATCAAGCAAAGGTTGGTGACTTCTTCTTCTTTTTCAGTCTGAAGCTGAGTCCGCCCAAAAAGCCTTTTGAAACTTCTTCTTGCCCTTCTTTACCATTGGTTTCTCCTCTACCTTCTCCTTGCTAGGAGTGGCTTTGAGTTTTGGACAATCAGTCTTTATATGACCTGGTTTCCTGCATTCATAACAAATCACTTCATTAGAAACCTTGCCATTTCTGTTATACTTACCTCTATTCCATTGCTGGCGTCTCTTCTGCTTCCTCTTTAAAAAGCTTCTGAATTGTCTAGTCATTAGTGCAATATCGTCTTCATCCTCAGGTTGTGAGTGTTCACTTTCTGACTCTTCCACATTTAGTGCAATATTCTTGTCCTTTCTTGGTTCACCTGCATCAATCTTTCTTTGACTTACTCCTTGCTCGTAAGCAATGAGTGAACCAAGAAGATTGTCAATTGAATAAATGTTCAGATCTTTAGACTCTGTAATTGCAGTAATTTTAGCATCATATGCAGTAGGTAAACAACGAAGAATCTTATTAACCATTTCAGCATTTGTTAATTCCCTACCAAGTGCATGCAAAGAGGTGACAATTTGAGTGAATCTTGTGTACATGTCAGATATAGATTCATTAGGTTTCATGCGAAATAATTCGTAGTCATGTAACAAGATATTGAGTCTTGATTGCTTAACCTCATTTGTCCCTTCATAAGTAATACAAAGTCTATCCCATATGTCTTTTCCGCTTTTACAAGTGGAAACTCGCATGTAGTCTTCAGATTTTAAAGCACAAAAGAAACTATTTAAACATTTCGCATTTAATTGTGCTAAGTCACGTTCTTCTATAGTCCAATCTGCATAGGGTGTATCTACCCTAATTCCATCAACTAATCTAGTTGGTTTTGTGTAACCTTCCTGGACTAGCATCCACATGCGATAATCAAGTGACTGTAAGAAAGTAGACATGCGTGTTTTCCAAAAATCAAAAGGAATATTGTCAAACAGTGGAGGTCTAGTGATAGAGTAACCCTCAGGTGTGTTTCGGTTTCCAAATGTAGCCATCTACGTTAATCAAAAAGTAGTTCAAACTTATGATTTTGAAACAATGCTCTGATACCACTTGTTGAGTCCAGTAATTAGGTTGTTAAGCCTAAGTAAATGTCCCACGGCTACCAAGAGGGGGGTGAATTGGTAGTTTTAAAAATTTTAAACCCTCTTAATAATAAAGTTGAACCGAAATAAAATTTTCTTTTAAAGTTAGTAGAAAAATGTTTTTCAACCACAGAGTTGTTAAAACTGAAATTTAAAGTGCGGAAACGTAAAAGCAATAAAGTAAATGACACCAGATTTATAGTGGTTCGGTCTATAACCAGACCTACATCCACTCCTCAGAGGCACCCTCTGAGTATTGCACTAATACCACAAAGTGACTCTCCTTTAGCACCCACAGCAAGGCGGAGAAGCCTGTACAAAACACTCTTTTCACCACTACCCGGTGTGGCAGAGAACCGTCGTCCTTTTACACAATCCACAGTGCTGGCAGAGAACCATCGTCCTTTTACACTCTCCTAGTGTGGGTAGAGAACCCTACGGCTGTTCACACTCTCCAAGTGTAGGCAGAGAACCTTCGTCCTTTTACACTCTCCTAGTGTGGGCAGAGAACCCTCGTCTGTTCACACTCTCCAAGTGTCGGCAGAGAACCGGACCTTCTTGAATGATCTTCTCACAAGAATCTAGAAGGAAGAAAGAAAAGAGTGAAGAAATCCAATTTCACAAGTAGAGACTCTTACCTTAGCAATCCAAGTGAAGCCTTCTCGCTCCAGTGGTAGGAATTCTCCTTTGAATGCTCTCTTCCACTCTCTCCTTGGCTATTCTCTCAAGAGGCACGAAGATCAAATGACAAAAAGATTGGGTGGCAGTCTAATTTGGACCTTTTATAGAAAAGACAAGAAAAACCGCCCAAAAACTGCAAATTTCCAATTCTGTACGCAGTGGATCGTCCTGTACGATCATGGATCGTCCTGGACGATTTTACTTAAACGATCTGAAACGACCCAATTTGTATATGTGTACGAAATGACTTCGTACAGCTGATCGTCCTGTACGAACTAGGTTCGTCCAGTACGAACGGTTATTACCAGGTCGGTTCTAGAAACTGCTGAAAACTGTTCTAAGTCGGTTCATCGTTTGGACGAAAATATGTTCGTCTGGACGAAAATTTTCCAGAGAGCCGATCGTCCTGGACGATTATTTATTTCGTCTGGACGAAAATTTTCCAGAGCACCCATCGCCGCGGACGATAATTTGTTTTCGTCTGGACAAAAATTTTCCAGAGAGCTGATCGTCCGGTACGATATTTATTTTCGTCTGGACGAAAATTTTCCAGAGGACTGGTCGCCTCGTACGATGATAAATTTCATCTGGACAAAAATTTTACAGAGAACCCATCGTCCGGGACGAAAATAAAATTCGTCCTGGACGAATAAGACTTAGAAAAAATTTTTCAAGCAAGTTCCTATTCGTTCCAAGTGCTCTATAGGAGATAACTGACAGATCGTCCAGTACGATAAATATCGTCCTGTACGATCAGTATAGAATTTCAAGATCTCCTTATTTGTGTGTGTGAGATTTTATTCACTCAATTACAATCACTCCCTTTCAAAATTAATTCAAAGAAAAGGCAAACTTCAAATAAACAAAATATCTCATGTTGAATTTGATTTAAAGTTTTCGTAGTTTGGAGTCTGATTTTCCTGAAATGTTAGTACACACAAGAGCAAATGCAAATCTTCTAAAATTGTTAGAAGATAACTATACATCTGAACAATAATGTTTGGAATCATCAAAACTACATAAGTTGCATAAATATAAATCATTCAAATAGCAACTATTCAAACAAATACAATCAAATGAGAGTATAATTAGTAATTGTTAGTAGATAGTACATATCTCAAATTAAAGATTAGTCAAGAGCATTGGCGCTTTTTTTTTTAATGAAATACCATTAAAAGATTGAATTTTTTTGGATTTTAGGTAAAAAAATATTTCATAGCTGCTCAGAAAAGAAAACCAAGGGAAAACCGATGAAGATGAAGGTGAAGATGAAGACTAGTCAAGAGGATGTCAAGGCAATGAAGATGAGGACTGGTCAGAAGGAGGTCAAGGCGATGAAGATGAAGATTTATTTGGAGGAGGAGAAGCTGATGATGATGAAGACAGGTCTGGATAAATGAAAAGCAAATAAGATGAAGATGGGTTAAGAGGAGGAGAAGCCGATGAAGATGAAATCTGGCTTGGAGGAAAATTTGATGACGAAAAGAGAAATAATAATTTTTTCTGTACACTTAAGGAATATGTAATTTTGAAGTAATATTTGTGTATTGATAGTTTTTTTTTCTATAAACTTAGGGGGAAGATGAAGTTGCTTTGTTTTATTTTTTTTTATATTTTTTTACATTGGAGATGACTATTGGAAAAAATACCACCATTAATATAACACGACATTCTTAAATAAAGTCTGCTATGTACCTCTTTGTATCTATTATATTGGCTATGATATTAAAATTTTGGCGTGCATTAGTATATTTTTTAATTAAACTGAATAAGTGTTATGTACCACTATATTCGTTTATATAATATTTTATTTATTTTGATATTGTACATCTCGATACCAATGCTCGGTAACACTCAGTACCACTTGATACCAACACACAGTACACTCGGTACTGCTCTATACCTCTCAATAAGCAATACTAAATAATTATGTATTTCTTTATCATATTTCTTACATCTGAACAAATATGACTGGTACACAGTGGTACCGAACATAATTTTTCCCTTAATATCAATTCAATGTTTATACCGATGAACTCTCAGTACCAATGCTCGGTACCGCTCGGTACCGAATCTTGGTATCATTTGGTATAGCTCGGTTCTGGCGGTACCTCTCTGCAATGCTCAGTACCATGCTTGGTATCGAAACTCGGTACCGAGACCTCTTGTTACAGTAACTCGGTACCGCTTGGTAATTCTCTGTACTATTTTGTACTGGTCGGTACCTCTTCGCATCGCTCGGTACCATACGCAGAACTTGTCAGTACCAAATGTGAGTTCTATTCCTTATTAAATTATGATTATGTTTTCGACTAGCTGGTACCGAGTGGTACCTAGCGATACCTAGCAGTACCGAGTGACATTACATGTAGCAAGAAGCGGCACCCATAAGCTAGGGCATATAAACAAGCTGAGAAATTTTTAAAGTTTTTGTATGTAATACATATTTTTGAAAAAGCTGAGAAAGCATTGAAATGAATTAAAATATCACTAAAAATCATGGAGTGCAAACAACAACACTCTTACTACTGCAAATCATGGAGTACAAATGATGTATAAACTTTAAAAATAAACAGAACATCAAAATTACTCTTACAATAAAATTTGTTCTGGGGGGCTGCCCCTAGAAACTCCCGCAGTAGCGCTACCCCTCGAACCCTGCTAGGGGGTGTTGCTCCCTTGAACCCCTGCCAGGGGGCGCTACCCCTTTGGAACCCCGAACATATTCCATAAATGAACAGAAAAAACTTTTATTTCTACAACATGTTCTTCTTTCAATTTCAGCTTTTTCTCTTCCTCTTCCTGGATGTTTCATAGAATCATCTCATCGACTTTTCCTCCTCCAAACCAGTCATCATCTTCATCAGCTTATCGTCATTTATTTTTTGTCAGCGGCTAAGAAAATGTATTTTGAGATGAAATCCTAAAAGGTATAGAAGTTTTGTGGTATTTTTCATCTAAAAAAAGCGTACCAATTCAAAACCATAAATTTGAAAAGAAATAATTTGGGCTGAGTCAGTCATGCTGACAAGAAAAAAATAAAAAATAAAATAGAAATTAGTATCCACAGGCATAGGCCAAGTGTTGCAATTTTATTGGCATCCAGACATAAAGCTACATCTGGTGTCTGCACCTAAAAAAATTCCTAAACTGCACTGCTTTATCTTATTTCCCTCATATGACTAAATTTCCCAGCACACCTTAGCCTGGCTGATCACCTCCAACCACAGCTATCCTGAGCAACCCCTCCACCTCATACCCTAACCCTCCTCGCTTTCATCTTTAAACCAAATTCAACCATGCCATTATCAGTCACCATCCTAGCTCTCTTTCTTGTCTTCAAACCTATCATCCACCTCGCCCCCTTAGTTATTTATATCATTACAAAACTTCAGCGCCTGTACCAATCTCTCTTCTGCATCGATCTCTTGACTCCAATCCCATAATCATCCTTCCAGCTTTCCAAGAAGCCCACAGCCTAGCTTTCCACTTCCTCAAGTCTTCATCTCACTTCATGTGAATACCACAACGGCATCCCACTACCTCTTCCCCACCATTACTTCAACACAACTCGTCATCACTCACGTACAAGAGCTCCATCATCCAAAACCAAACCTCAAGCATTCATCTCTTCAACTTTCTCTCTCTTTATATATAAAGTGATTTATTTTTCAATCCTCATAATCTCTTCATCATCATCGCCTTACTTTTTAAGGTATAATGCTCGTTAAACTTAACACTCTAAAATCTCATTTTTAGTACTTTTGGAGTAATGTGCGGACCATCTATAACAGATTTTCTTGGTATGGTGGGGACACTCCTAGGTACTTGTGCAGTGTTTTTATGCCTGTGAGGAGAAATTGCAAATTTTTTCTCACATGTACTTCAAAGATTCATACACATTTCTTAGTGTGATGGGAATATAAATACTAGCTAAGGTGTGGCCTAACACATATGATACTTGATTTTCTTAGCATGGTGGGAAGGCCTAGCCCCCTAATAATTCCCTTAAATATTGGAGTCGTCGGAAGGTTGTTAAAATTTGTTTGAATTATTATTTTACTTTAGAAATTTAAGTAAATTGCATATGAAAAATACACTGAAATTCAGCGTAATCAGATTTATAGGGAACAAAACCTAAATAAACTTACGTAAAACTTATAACTAAAAAAAAAACTTATAAAGTTAAAATCTAATAGTAGGTGATCTGTATTGTAAATGGAAGCTTACCTACGGGCACTAACAAGGGACTTTTAATAAGTAAATAACTTGCTTATGAAAATAAGGTACTTGCTTAGATCATAATGACTCGCATACGAGAAGGCACTAGAAACTATAATTAATGTGATAGCTTACTTACGGGCATGAGAAAGGAGTTTGTGATTTTGAGCAATCTTCCCGTGGGAAACAACAATTAACACTACAATTCACCTGTTAGTAGAAGTAGAAAATTGGTGGTGTACACAAATAGCCTACAGGTAGCAATAGAAGAATAATAATAGATGATGTAATTTTCTTACAAGCAAGAGCATGATCCCTTAGTGCCTATTGAGTAAACATCCTCTACAAACTATGTTAAATGACAACTTTGAGAAGATAACAAGAAATAAACATTTCTCCTTTATACAGTAGCAAAAACCTAACACACCTTTATACCATCGGATATGTAATTCTCATATAAGCGGATAGAAGATGTTTCTTGATTTTAAAATCAAATCTTAAGCACTTTTCTAACGATAATCAATTTCTCAAAATAATATTTTAAAATGCCCTGCTCGCATTAATTGTTTTTTCTAAATTTAAATATGGAGCATTAAGTAGGGTGATGACTCCTTTAGAATGCGTGTAGCAGCCTTAGGAAGCAAGCAACTGCCCTGAGAAGAGTGCTACCACCTTGAGAATCGAGTCACCACCTTGAGAATCCAGTCACCACCTTGAGAAGCATGCATATTAATTTAATAAATTTTTTTAAAGCTAGTATGTGCTCCAACTACAGTACTAAACACTTGAATATAAGGTTATAGATTGTCGCGTGGGCTACAATAAAAAATAAACTCCAATTTGATTGCATAAAATCATGCATTTTCTCCGACAGAATGCACCAAATAGAAAAATATAAAGTCCGAGAATACTGCGCGTGGAGCTTCTTTTCAAAAATGCCCATAAATTTCAAAAGTAAATTATTTTTGGAGCTAAATTTTAATAAAAATATGATAACTCAATTCTAATATTATTTAAAATTTAAAAGAAAAATCCATCAATCATCCGTAAATAATTATTAAGGAAAAACAATTTAAGAATCTCAAGCTCACAAAGAGCGAAATGTCTAATTGAATGTATGAATATGATTCATTCTCAAATAATTTCATGCCAGCGGGGATGTGAAACGCGTCCTCTGGCCTGGTGGTTTTTCTATAAAATCGCCATTATATCATGGTTAAGGCCAAAGTCCTTATGTTCCCCAATGATTAAGACCCCCTTGAGTAATGAATCTTAGGGTGCACTCGATAAGGCATAAAGCTTTCTATTAGCTAAGGTTAACTAAAATTTATCTCCTTAAATAAACATCCAACCTAAGTATACAAGGTAACCTTGTATGAAACAACCCATAGATGCTGACAAGGATCCTTAGGTCAGTTTAGGTCGACTAACTCCTCTGACTAAGTATACTAGGGATCATGATGGCCCGAGATGACGGAACTATGGGATCTTGAATGGGTTCATCATCATTCTCCCCACTATCCTCTTTATGTATTATGAATTTATATTTATAAAAAAATTAACATAATGTTACTATATGTTAGGCACTTTGTATCTATTTAATGACTAGCCTTAATCAAAAGTTCTCCCTCATTATTAGGAGTGGTAATTAACTATAGCTGTTTGTGCCTATGAGAAACCTAGAACCATATTATAAAGATTTCACCAAATGAAGATGAAATCTATGGGTAGTGCTTTATGTCAATCTCAATCTTCTTTTTGATAATTTGACCTAGAACACTATTAAAACTCTCTTAAAAACAGGGAGATCGGGGTGCAAATTTTTGGAGCCCACAACTCTGATTATGTAAATTAAATGATAAAAGAATAATTCTTTCAAATTAAATTCAAGGGCATGACATGGTCATCCTCAACAACCTAGTCAACCTTTTTGCATAATCATCACCAAGGTTATTTGCAATAGCTTGAATATAAGCATGCTCTATACTAATTATTTCTCTTAGTTAAAGCCAAGCAACCATTTCTAAAATGTATTTGCTATTATAAAAAGATGTTTCAACTAGATTATTCCCCATAATTTTCTTCATTCTTCTAGATTATTTATCTCTACTGATTTAACAATAATGCTAGTACAACTATAAAAGTTAGGAGGTAAAATATATGTGTATGGATGCATTTTTTTAATTTTGAATAAAAATTCTGTTTAAGTGCCACTAAGTTTTAATGAAAATTATATTTGAAAATCACATCTAACCTTCATGATATGTCGATCATTTATATAAACTATATTTTGAACAATCATATTATGGGAAAATTAAAATATTATTCTTATATTAAACAAAAATAAAAAATCATATTATGGGAAAATTCAAGGGCTCTGATAAATACCTGCAATTCTTTATGATAGGCTATGATGTTCCAAAATTCGCACTAACATTACCTCTAAGAGAAAGATCATCCAACCCGATTTCAAAAGCTACCCCTTTTAAACTTTTTAGTGTTGTTTTTTTTTCATTTCGGAAAGGTAGTGTACCCTTATCTCCAAGAAAAAAAAAAATAAAACCTTCATGTTCATTACTGTTCATGAGCATCATTTATAATTAAAACAAATAAAATTATGTCTAATGTTATAACCTCAAGAACACAATAGTGTTGATACAAGCATCAAAATTAAGAGATTCAATAAATGCCTATGGATGCATTTATGTCCACGAAATGCTGAGAATTTCGGTGCAGCAACTCGTTTTGGTAAGCATCTTAATACAAAACATAATGTTGTAGCATAATTCAATCAACATGGTTGCCAAAGGACAGGCAATCTTATTGGGCCACATATGTAGGCCCACATGGAAGATGAAGAATTATGGCCCACGTTAAAGTTATATACTTGTACGTATCAGATGAATGAAATAATTGGGAAATTATGTATCAAGGAGAATTTCATGAAAATTAAAAAAATGAAGTTTATAAAATTATAAATAGATTTTGTATTTGTGATGTTGGGTGTTGGAAAAAAAAAGGACTAATATTGTCTAATATTAAAACTCATTTAATGAAAATTAAAAAAAAATTTAAAAAATGATAGAAATATAAATGAATATCAAATGCATAGTCAAATCAAAGTTAGCTATCTTTCATATATGATGAGCTCTGCCAGGGTTTCTGGTTGGCGCCGCTTCCTTCGTCGTTGAGTCACTCTCCGAGCTTCTCTGGGAAGTTTCGAGGCCTAGCTAACCCTTGTGGTTTTCGTTGGTTTTTTGTTTCAATGGAGGGCAAACGACTTCGGGATCCTGGTTTTTTGACGGGCAATCCCTCCTCTCGGTCTTTTAGAGAGGCTTTATCGGGTTCTTCTCCTTGTTTGAGCTCTAATTTTTCTGACCTAAAAATTTCATCTTTTCATGGGTTGCCGTCGCTTTGGATTTCCGATGAGGAAGTTATAGCTCTTGCAGCTCCCTTCAAGTTTGCGCTAGTCGGTAAATTTTTTCGCTTGAGACAATTCGCAAATTTTTCTTTAATCTCAAGCTCATCGGTGAATTTTCAACATGTTCTTATCAAGCTTGAGAATGATATCGATTACTGCCGTGTTGTTTTCCCATCGCTCCTACTTTGTGAACAACTGTTTCATGAAAATTTTCAAATGGCCTCCTAATGTTGATTTTGAATCACTTAATATTCCTATTTGGGTTTCTTTTCCTAATATGAGACCGCATCTCTTTTCCCTAAGGATTCTCCATGGACTCAGTTCCATGTTTGGTAGACCCCTTAAAATTGATCAAGCTATTTTCTCTGGTAGGCAGCCGTCGATTGCGCGTGGGCTGGTAGAATTGGATGTGACCAAAGTGTATCTTGATAAGATTTTGGTTGGCTTTGAGGGCTTAGGCTTTATCCAATCGGTTGTTATGGACCCTTTTCCATTCTATTGCTCTCACTGTAAATCTTTGGGTCATTCAAAGATTGAATGCCCTCTTCTTCATCCCTCGTTGCCTCGTGTTCCAGCGAAGGTTGTTTCTCCTATCGTTGAGGTGGCTCCAGCTGGTCTACTTTGCGATTTACCTGTTTCTTTGCCACACGCGGGTCCTGTAGTGTTGGATAATGGTATTGTTGTTTTAGCTGATGCTATTTGTGATCCTTTTGAGCCTGTGTCTATTCGGGATAATTTAGTTTTTACTGAGCCTGTGTGTCAGTCTTTGGCTTTGGTGGGTTTTGGGGCTCAGGGTGTTGGGGTATCTCCTGTGACTTCTTTTTCTCATGTTGTTTTGGTCGATTCGAATGCTGTGTTGGTTTGTCACACCCAGTCTGTTAATGCCAGTGATGTGGGTGTTTCTAACCCCAATCTATCCTATGCTAACCGTTGTTATGGGAATTTGGTTATTTCTGGTGAGATGGTGGGTGTTGTTTCTCCTTCGTTTATGTCTCTACAAGTGGATCCTGGTGTTGTCGGGGTCGAACCTGTTGTCTTGGCATCCCACTTTTGTGCAAGTGACATTGGTGGTGGTCTTAACTCTAAAGTTTACTTGACTCGTGTGGGTACTGTGTCTACCCTGTCTATTTTAGCTGAGGTTGTTGCACCCAGTGTGGTGGTTGAGCATTCTGGTTCCTCGATTTCTCCTGTTGTGCCGACTGTTGAATGCTTTCCTTCATCCTTTATTCCTCCTATTTAGGTTGCATCTAGTGATTGTTGGGGGGGGGGGGGGGGGGGGGGGGGGGGGGGGGGGGGGTTTAATTCAGTGCAAGTGAATTAAGCTCCTAACAATGACTTTGAGGGTATTGATAATGTTGTTAATATACATATTTCTATTTTGTCCAATGCTGAAATGCAAGATCATGTTGCTAAGTTCATTAGTAACTCGATTTTGTTTCAAAATGACTGAATTTATTTAGAGGATGCATTTTCCTCTCCTTCTAGCGGGGAAGAAGGAGATTGTCTTGACTTTGAAAAAGGGCGTTTTCCAGGTCGTGGTCGGGGTAAATTTAAACGCAGAGGTAGGAAGTAATTGGGCTGAATTTTGGTCGATTGTTTATGTGGTTTTGGTGTTGATTGGACGATGATGAGGAGGCCCATGCTTCCCCTCTTTGGCTTGGCTGATTGGCAACATGGGTTCATCGTTTGCTGCTTGGTGGTCGGTTCTCTCACCAATGGATAGTCCGTGCTAGCCTCGTGGTCGGTGTTGGGGGCCTCTGCCCTGAGTCCCCTCTTGTGGCTTTGTCCATTTCGTGTCTTTTGTTTTCCTTTTAATTTTGTAAGTTGTGCTCTTTTGGCTTTGACTTGTTTTGTCTAGGGCTGTTGGCCTCTATCTGTCGCTGATATACTCTTTCCCTTTATTTGAATAAAAATATTTTGGTTAAAAAAAAAGGTGAAAAAAATAAAGAAATTATTAAAGATTGTACAAAATATAGTAAATGAAAGTAATGCAATAAAAATAAATTAAAAAGATGTATGATAATAACAAGGATTTTGATTAGGGGTGTAAGTGACCCAGTTCGAATTCGACTCGTTAATGAGCTCGTGAATGGAGCTTATCGAACCAGGATTACGAGTTCAATTGTAAAATCAACCTCATATATTATGTGAGCTCGAGCTCAAACTTAGGAAAGCTGCTTAACTTGTTAGCTTATTGAGCTAGCTCAATTAATATTAATTAACATATTAATATTTATATTAAACTAAATTTTTTTTATCCCGATTCAAAATGAGTCATTCTCGAACTTTCTTGTATAGTGCAGTCATTAGAGTCAAGCTTGAGCCTCATATTGTTCAATAATGTGGGGCTCGAGCTTAGCGAATGGACTTGAGCCAAGCTTGGGCTCAGCATAAATTAAACCTGCTTAGTTTGATTAAGCAAGAATTCCACTCAGACATAACTGTTTACAGCCTTAATGACAACATCGTGGGAATAAGCACTGCCGAGGAATCCAAGGTCTTTGGGCCTCCATAAAGCCATGTTCTTCTCTTCTTCCCACAAGTAATTGAACGGCCCTTTAGAATTATTCGGGCCGTCCACATGATGTGACCCACTTATTGCCTTCGTCGGAATCCGTAGACGTTGGAATACAATAACGAAAACGTTTGCCATGCAGGAACCAAACCCTACAAGGACCTCTCTTCGAACAGCTACAACTATAAGTAGCCATGGATGGAGATGAAAAGCTCAGAAAAAATATAAAGCAAGCTACAAGTACGCACAACACAGATACTTATAGAGGTTTGACTGTATTTTATATTGATTATTTGATGGCAATGGCTTCGGAAGTTGGCGGATGGGAGGAGGTGCAGAAGGCAGAGGCTGACGAGAGGCTGGATAGTGCTTCTTACACGGTAAGATTGCTATTAGATATTTGAATTCTAGTCATGTTTTTTAAATATAATAAATAATCCTTAACACACAAATCACTGATCGTATTTATTTTCTAATTATTAATTTTTAAAGAACTTTTTAGTATAAGAATTTTTTAAATTAGGCTACATACGATCTTCTTTTCAATTTGATGTATGTTGGATATTCTTTTCATGAACAGGAAAGCAAAGTCTCGGGCTCCGATTCAAAAGTTTCTGATCTAACAAAAGAAGCCAATGCGAAGACAGAGAACAAAGTGGAAGATAAAGGAGAGAAGAAGAAAGAAGAAACCTATGCTGCTATCGGAGATGAAGAAGAAGATGAAGAGAAGCTTCAATGCCATCATAGCTCCGACTCCGACACTAAGTCTAATGGCTCTGGAAATAACTCCGACCACAGCTCTAAATCAGCCACTCAAGTACTTTTTTTTTTAAACCAAAATTATAATTCATTGGAAGAACGCGCTAAAACTAATAGCAATTTGAATTTCTTTAACATTTTTCTTTTCGCTTTCTTTTCATTAATTCTCCCTCGATTTCTTCTAACCCTCAAACAGACCAATTCCAAGGAGAAAGCTTTGAAGAAGAAACAAAAGAAAAGAGCTCTGAAAGGGAGATCAAAGAAGCAAACAACTGAACCGAAAGCTGAAGACGAGCTTGAATGCCGCAGCGGTCATTCGAACACCAATTCTGGAGCAGATTCAGACAACAGTACTAAATCGAACTCCAGCTCAAAATCTAACTCTGGCCCCAAATCTGGCTCAAACTCGGTAATTTAGATCAATTTTCTTTCAGCTTAATTAATAAGAACACTGACTGCTATTAATTTAATTAATTTTTTTTTAAAGTAAAATTTACATTTAGAGATAGACTGCGAAATGAGTATATGAGTGAAAGGGTTGGAGCAGATTCAGTGGATGATAAGATTATAGAGAGCCGTCTTAGATGATTTGGTCATATACAAATTCGGCCATTCAATGACTCGATAAGTAAAGTAATTGTATAAGATTAGAATTATATACAGAAAGATAGAAACATACCTAAAAAGACGGGTTCAGAAAATATCAGAAATGATGTTTTTTTTTTGAAGAATTTATATGGAGATATGGAAAAATTATAATAAATAAATTATATATAACATATTAAAAAAAAGAAGAAATCATTTTGTTGTTCTATAAATTGATTTCTCCTTTTTTTTTTCTCCTTTGGTACACTAAGAAGAAGAATACTATACTGAACAGGGAAACGAGAAAAAGAAGGAAAAGAAAGAGATTTCCGATCAAAAGAAAGGTGAAAGCTTCAATGAACAGAAGGAAACTGCAGAGGAGAATAAGCTCACTGAAGCTGCAGATGAAACTAAAGCAAAGGGTGAAAGCAATAGCGAAATTACAACAGCAAAGGAAAAGAAGGGAATAATTGGAAGGATCATTGAAAAGCTCCCGGTTTAATAGTAGAATGGTCAATGAATGCTGCTATCACATAATGGGTTTGTTTAAATAAATTTGAAGTCATATATGTTGGTTTTACTCATTTGATGATTGTCTTTGTCTAAGGTGTGTGTGCTTTGTGTGACTGTGAAGAATATGGTTTGTTAAGTATGAGAGGCATTAAAAGCCGTTATATGGTAATATGCCAATGTAAATAAATCTTTGCATAAATGAAATTATGAAATTTTTACATGTTTGGTGTTGGAGATTATTTATTTCATTTGGAGAACTTAAGATCCTTCGGTGATAGATTTGATTAAGAGTTTTATGTGCAATGGTTAAAGCTTAAAACAATACAGGAAAATCATTCATTATTGGTGGTCGATATCCGCCGGAAATAAAAAAAAAAAGTACATTAATGGCAGATTTTTTGGGGAAATATAGTCCATGGTAAAACACGCGTAGGAAACCTTTTTCTTGCTGATTGTTTTTGCTGGAAATAATTTTTGCGGATTTATTGATGAAATTTTGACGGAATTATGCAACAATATTCGTCATTTACGAGGAAGACTTATCGACAATTTTGACACAGTTAATTCCTGCAAAAAAATTATGCTAGAAGTTCCGGTGGATAACCTATCGAAAAAATCCGACATAAGTTTCGGCGGATAACTTGTCAGAAACTTCTGACGAGTTATCCGTCGAAATTTTCAACAGATATTTACCGCTGGAAATACGATACATTTTTATCTTATCTTCATTTCCGACTAATTTTCTACGATAAATTCTCGTAAAAACTATAATAATAAAAAAATAGCACTCCCTTTTATATTTTCTAAAACACAACAAACTTTTATATATATATATATATATATATATATATATATATATATATATATACCAGCTTTGGGAATTATGGAAGTTCTAAGGACATACTGAATGATCCTTGCATTTTGGTTTAAGGTATAGACCCTAAGCAAATGACCTACTTGTTCAACCCCTTTAATGACTTTATTTATTTTGGACTAGTGAAAATCAAATTTAGAAGTCATTGTGTGGGTTCTAACTCCTTTAGTTCTTAAATACAAAGTGGTTCCCAAATCTTCCTTAGTTATTTATACCCTCTTCTTCAGTACATATGATGTTATCCTACTTTCAACAAAACTAATTAAAGATATGTTTGCTACAAAGTAGTGAAATATTTCTCTGTTATAGGCATAAATTAGGGTCAGAATAAAGGCAAATTGAGTGGTAGCGAAAAGGGGCATGACTTGAAAATGAATATCTTCTTGAAGTAAGATTCTAGAAGGAGTAGTTTTCGCAGAGACAAACTTAAGAAAGAATCCTCATTTTCTCTACATAAAAAATTATCATCTTCACTCATAGAGGATGACCCCTTAGTGAGTCTACCATGTCTGCTAGAACTGGCCTTAACTAAGAAGAGAAGGAATGAAGGACGTTGTGAAGTGAATGAAAATGAAATCTAAAGCCCTCCTATTTAAAGAAAAAATGACCACTCGTACATACGAAATGAGGTTCGTACAGCTGTTGCAACCCATGACCTCGAGTTTGAGATTTTGATGATGCCAAATAATGAGTGTTTTGGAACAACTTTTCATTGAATATTATTTTATTTGCTATTGTCCTTGAGTACTAATATTTCAGGAAGATCACAAGTGACTCAGGACGAAAGGAAGACTCAAGAACGGGTAGATTAGGAGTATGAGTCAGACATTGTATTTTTCTATTTATTTTATTTCTATTTTATTGAGTCTGGCCACAAAATGCATAAGAGTAAGAGCAACCATGCACACACACAGGGGGAGAGTTTATTTTTTAAATGCAAAATGTAATAGAATTTCCTCTCTGGAGATCGTTTTGTACGATTTTAATTCGTACCGAACGATCCAAGCTATGTGGACGATTCTGTGAATAGATCGTAATGTACGAATATATTTGTACGATATTTTTAGATCCAAAACCCTAGCCGTAGTTTAATTTAAGTAAGTAATTTTGCGTCGTTCATACTGTATGAATATATTCGTACTGTACGATCTATTTTAAATACTTACTTAAATTAACCCGTGATTAGTGCATGTAATTCAGGCCTAATTATATTTTGAACATCGTACTGTACGAACCGGATCATACCATATGATGAATAGAGATGAAGTTTGATCGTACCGGATATCTGCCTAGACGATCTCTTAGTTTTTGTCTCATCGTACTGTACGATAGTGATCGTACCATACGATGAACAGAGACGACATCTGGTCGTCCAGACCATCGTCCTGTACGAATAGTATTTTATGGATCGTACCGTACGATATTACATCCTACTGTACGAATTATTTTTAAACTGTTCGTACATCTTCGTACCAGGACGAAGTCTGTTTATGAAGATCGTACTATACGATGTCGAATCGTATTATACGAACACTAGTAACGATTACTTTTGAAATCAGATGGTTTTTGGAGCCGTTTCTAGATGTTAATCTCGTCCTTTTTCAGTAAGATTTTACAGAGAGGGTGAACGTGGTTAGAGAGGGATTCCAAGGGAGTGAGCTCTAGAGAAGTTCTTTAGGGTTGAGAGAGGAAGGAGAAGGTGAGCGTTGTGAGGGAGAAGAGGTGTGAGGGAGATCACACGGTTGCTCCGAACTTGTTGCATCTTGCTCCTCCTATGGCCCTAGAAGAATTTGAGGGAGGATCTCCAAGGGAAGGGCTCGTCTACATTCGTGACCTCGAGGTTCTCTGCCTTCTCCAGGAGGGAGAAAAATGAGAAGGTTCTCTGCCGTCGCCAGGAGGGCGAAAACAGAGTTAGGCACTCCGCCACGCCGAGTTGGTGAAAGGGAGGTTTGTAAAGGCTTCTCCGCCTTGCCGATGGGGGCAAAAGGAGAACTATTTTTAGTAGTGAAAATCCCGGAGCGGAGAACTCCGGGGAGTGGACGTAGGTCATATTTTGACCGAACCACTATAAAAATCCTTGGTGTGTTTTTTCCTTATCGTCATTTACTTTTACTTGCACTTAATTTTTCATAATTATTGCGTGGTGGATTTTGTGGAAGAAAATTTGTTTAAGTTTTTGTTATAAAATATCAAAAATAACAAAAAAATTAGAACTCCTATTTAGGGTTACTTTTTATTATGAAAAAGTTTTTCACAATTCACCCCCCCTCTTGTCATTTAGTAATTTCAATTGGTTTCAGAGCTTGTTTTTCAAAAATAATATTTTAGAAAACCTTGAAAAAAAAGATCACGTCGAACTTTGGTAATCGTAACACTGCGGAGGGTTATTCAATAACTCGTCCACTACTTTTTGATAACATTCCGTTTGATTTCTAGAAAATTAGAATGTCTATATTTTTGCAATCTATAGACTACCGTTTGTGGATGTTAGTAAATGATGGATATGTTGCACCGTTTAAAATTGTTAATGGTTTGAAAACTCCTGTACCTTTTAATGAATGGATCAATGAGGATAGGGAGTTAGCCCAACTGAATGCTAAGTGCTTAAACTGCGTTTTTTGAGCATTGAAATCTGAGAACTATATGAGAGTATCTACCTGTGTTTCTGGAAAGGAGATTTGGGATAGACTGAGTATTACATACGAAGGAATAAACAAAGTAAAACAGTTTAGGCTAAACATTCTACTGCATGATTATGAATTATTCCGTATGAAACCTAGCGAAATAATTTTTGACATGTACACTAGGTTTACCCAAATCGTGACATCCTTGCATGCATTAGGTAGAGAAATTTCAAATTCTGAGAAAGTGAATAAAATTCTTAGATGCCTACTGAGTTCCTATGATGCTAAGATAACTGCTATCACTGAGTCCAAAGATCTTAATGTTTATTTTATTGATAACCTCCTTGGGTCACTCATTGCATACGAGCAAGGAGTGAGCCAAAGGCAAGTGATGCAGGTGAAAAGAAAAAGGAGTGGACAGTGGCATTAAAAGCTAACAACTCAGAAAGTAAAAGTTCTGTAGGGGAGGAAGAGGATGAGATAGCACTGATGATCCGATAATTCAAAAATGTTTTGAAAAGAAAACAGAAGCGTCATCAGAATAGCTGGAACAAAGGTAAGAGCTCAAGGTCCAATAAGGTTTCATCTGATATAATTTGTTTTGAGTGCAGGAAGCCAGGTCACCTTCGAGCTGATTGCCCCAATCTGAAGAGTTAACCAACAAAGGAGAAAGGAGATGACAAAGCAAAATACAAGAAAGGAAAGACAAAGACATAGAAAGCTTTTTGGGCCGACTCTGCCTCAGAATCATCAAAAGAAGAAGTAGAGGAGGAGGTAACAAATTTGTATCTTATGACTAATGATAACCTTGATCAATTGGATCAGGATGAGGTATGCCAACTTTCATATGAAGAATTATTGCTTATTTCTGAGAATATCCATGACTCGTATAGGAAGTTGAAAAAGATGCATGCTAAGCTTAATGTTGAATTTAATTCTTTACAAAATGAGCAAGCTAACTTAGTTAAGGAAAGTTCTGATTTAGATAGAGATCATATGCTACTTATTGATGAGTTTGATGCATTAAATAAGAAGCATATTGAACTAATTGAAGCGCATGAATCCTTGAAAACATCACATATTGAACTAGATGTAGAGTTTGAAAAACTAACGGTAGTAGCAAAAGAGATAGATCATAATAAGCATTTATTATTCTGGCAAGTCGATGGATTGACATATCGAAATAATACATTTAAACAAAGAATCAAAGAACTAGAAGAAGAAATTGCATCACTCATAGGCCAACCTAGAAAACCACCAACACAGCATGCATCACAAAACTTTAGGAAGGGGCACCATCACCCACATAGATTAGTAAACCCATTTCCTGATGTTAGGTGTTTCTCTTGTGGCATGTTAGGTCACATAGCCCGCACATGCACAATTCACCGTAGGACACACTTAGTATGGAGACCTAAACTGCATCCATCACAACATAGCATGCATACATCTCATTCATGCAAGCATAAGGAAGAACCCAAACTCACTTGGGTTCCCAAATCTAATCTTTGAATAAAATTGTAGGGATGCTCTCACAAAAGACCTAGTGAGAGCATGTGGTACCTGGATAGTGGCTGCTTGCGACATATGACAGGAGATATGAAGAAGTTCATCCTACTGGAGACCAAAACTGGAGGTAAAGTAACGTTGGGAGACAACACTCTACCAGGAAGGTGATAGGCTCAGGTATCGTTGGTAATGCTAAAAATTTTTTAATTGAAAATGTTTTACTACTTGATGGTTTGAAACATAATTTACTTAGCATTAGTCAACTGTGTGACAAAGGTTTTGATGTTAAATTTTTAACTGATAGATGCCTGATTAGTTTATTTGATGAAATAATTTTAGAAGAAAAATGAATGAACAATGTTTACATGTTAGACCTTGATTGCATTGATAGCTCAAAATCATTCTGTTTGAAAATAATAGTTGATGACTCGTGGCTATGGCATAGGAGACTATGTCATGCTAGTATGAAAACTCTTAGAAACATCACTCAGAAAAACCTAGCTAGAGGTGTATCTAAGTTAGACTTTACCAAGGATCACTTATGTGATGCTTGCCAACTAGGAAAACAAGTCAAATAATCATTTCACTCAATTAGAGATGTGATCACCTCTAGGTCACTAGAAATTCTACACATGGACTTATTTTGACCCGTTAGTACAGTCAGTCTAGGTGGAAAGAATTATGGATTTATGATTGTAGATGACTTCACTAGATTTACTTGGGTAAGATTCTTAGCACACAAAAATGAGTCTTTTTAGGAATTTAAAGTATTCTCCACATGGATTCAACGAAAATTAGGTTGTGAAATATCAACAATCCATAGCGATCATGGGGTGGAGAGTTCCAAAATGATAGGTTTGAGTCTTTCTGTCAAGAGATAGGAATAGAACCTAACTTCTCAGCCCCTAGAACACCCCAACAAAATGGCATAGCTGAAAGGAAGAATAGAACTTTGGTAGAACCTGCTAGGGCAATGTTAGCGGAGTTTACCCTTCCTAGATACTTTTGGGCAGAAGCAGTCAACACAGCCTGTTATGTTTTAAACAGAGTAAACATTAGATCGAAGCTGAATAAAACTCCATATGAACTCCTTAAGGGTAGAACACCAAACCTTTCACATTTACATGTCTTTGGGTGTAAGTGCTTTATCTTAAATAATGGTAAACATCCCTTAGGAAAATTTGATCCCAAGTCTGATGAGGGTGTCTTCTTAGGTTATTCTTCTGTAGGTAAGGCCTATAGAATTTTTAATAAGAGAACCCTTGTAGTAGAAGAATTCACCCATGTGGTATTTGATGAATCAGATATACCCTTAGAATCTAAAATTGAAGATGATGAAATAGAGACAATTCAAGGAGTAGAGACTATGACCTTAGGAGAAAGGGTCGAACCTCAGAAAGATTTGCCTAGAGAATGGAGATATTCTTCTAGTCATCCTAAAGAGTTAATTTTAGGAGACCCTTCAGAAGGTGTAAGGACTAGGCATGGACTTAGGAAGGAGGTTAGTCACTCAGCATTCATCTCTATGATAGAACCTACAAGTATAGATCAAGCCTTAGAAGATGAATTTTGGATTCTAGCAATGCAAGAAGAGCTGAACCAATTCACCAGGAATGATGTTTGGGAGTTAGTCAAGAGACCTAAAGAACAAAGTGTTGTTGGAACAAAATGGGTCTTCAAGAATAAGGTGAATGATTCAAGAACAATAATAAGAAATAAAGCTAGACTAGTAGCTAAGGGGTACAACCAAATTGAGGGGATAGACTTTGAAGAAACCTTCGCCTCGGTTGCTAGACTAGAAGCCAAAGAGTGCTCTTAGCTTTTGCTTGCTTCAAAAACTTTAAGCTATATCAAATGGATGAAAAGAGTGCATTTCTGAACGAGGTAATTAAGGAAGATGTCTACGTTGAGCAACCCCCCAGATTTGAAAGTTCACAATTTCCAAATCATGTATTTAAATTAAAGAAGGCACTGTATGGATTAAAGCAAGCACCTAGAGCATGGTACGAAAGACTTAGCTCATTTCTTTTGGATAGATGATTTAAAAAGGGTAGTGTAGATACTACACTCTTTTTACAAAAGGTCAAAGAAGAAATTCTCATTGTTCAAATATATGTGGACGACATCTTGTTTGGATCTTCGGATAAAAACTTATGCGATCAATTTTCAAAAATAATGAGTAATGAGTTTGAAGTGAGCATGATGGGAGAACTTAATTACTTTCTTGGCTTTAGTGTAAAACAAATGGATAATAGAACCTTTATTAGCCAATCAAAGTATATTAAGGATATTTTAAAGAAATATGAAATGGATAGTGCAAAATCCATGAACACCCCAATGAGTTCGACAATCCAATTAGATAAAGATCCTAGTGGAAAATCAGTAGATCAGAAAAAATATAGGGGAATGATTGGATCCCTTCTTTACCTGACTGCCAGTAGACCGGACATAATGTTTAGTGTGTGCCTTTGTGCCCGTTTCCAAGCCGATCCTAAAGAATCTCACTTAACTGCTGTCAAAAGAATTCTTAAGATATCTATTAGGCACCCCAAACTTAGGAATTTGGTATCCCAGACACAGCACTTCCTTTGAAATCCTAGGGTACTCAGATTCTGACTTTGCAGGATGTAGGATAGATAGAAAAAGTACCTCTGGTACCTGCCAATTCATAGGACAATCATTAGTTTCTTGGTCCAGTAGAAAGCAAAACTCAGTAGCACTTTCCACAGCCGAGGCAGAATATATTGCAGTAGAAAGTTGTGTTGCACAGGTACTATGGTTAAAATAATAAATTCTTGATCTTGGAGTACCTGTTGGAACCATCTCGAACATGTGTGACAACACAAGTGCAATTTGTATCTCCAAGAACCCAATTCAACACTCTCGAACGAAACACATAGACATTAGACACCATTTCATTAGAGATCACGTCGCTAAGGGAGATATAGAATTACATCACATCGCTACAGGAGATCAATTGGCAAACATATTCACAAAACCTCTAGCTTTCGACACCTTTAGCACCTTGAGGACTAGATTAGGTGACAAAGATATAACTGCATAAAAAAAAATAAAAACAAATTTTTTTTTGTAATAGGGCTGCTCCTGATCATCACACACTCACCACACAAAAACTCTGCATTGACTGTTAATCGTACTGTATGATAGTACGATACACATATCGTACCGTACGATACATCTCAATCTGCATAACATCCACCAACAAGCAGATTTCGGCTCTGTTGATCGTACTGTATGACCTACATCGTATTGTACGATACTATCGTATTGTACGATATCACTTCTTCGTACGATACGATACACGTCAGCAACGGATTGGGTTGAATTAAATTCGGTTGGTACGACATTATTGATTATCGTACTATATGATGCATACCTTTTGTACGGTATGATACACATCAGCACAAGGAATAAATATGAGTTAAAGCTGTTTGGTACGATATTTATTATGTATTGTACTGTACGATACACCTGTTCGTACAGTATGAAACTTTTGGTCAAAAGTCGTACTGAGGGCCTCGGGACGATCAAAATTCTCCTGATCGTACTATACGATACTTATCGTACTGTATGATTTGACTGCCTTTTCTCGAAACGACCGGTCAGTATATTGATTGGATATCGTACTGTACGATTCGAGATCGTACTATACGATTATTGAACTTTTCTATAAGTACCCTTGCCTAGGCCGTTCCTTTCATTCAAATCTCTCCTCACTCACTCTTTCACTTAGTTTCGTGCCCTCTTGCAATGTCTAAACGAGGTCGGATGACTGCTGGAAGCTCATCCTCGTTGAGTCGCCAACCTGCTCATTTTCTGAATACTGAAAATGAGGAAGCCTACCACCGATATAAAGGCTGCAAAATTTCTCCTTCAATAATGCTTAATCAGGCTGCTCTTAATTTCGAGGTAATGGGCCTCTTTGCTTCCACCACCTTCCATTTCCTACTCACCCTAGCATTTTCCTACAATTCTGAACTTCTCTTTGAATTTCTCGCTAACCTCACCTACACCGTCGATAACACCACCTTTCACTCTTTTGTTTGTGGCCGAAACATTGAGATTACTAGGGCCGACATTGCCCAATATATTGGGTTATCCACTGAAGGACCTATGGTTCGCTCATTTCTTACCGACGAATTTGATTGGAGCGATGTTAATAGAGTCCTTAGGAATGCTACTTTTCATCAACACCAACCTCTCGTTTAATCCTTAACTCGAAATGCCCGAATAATTCAACATGTCCTTCGAACCTCAATAATACCCAAAGGTGGCGACCGTATCAATCTGACCCCGACCTTATCCATTGCTACCTATCTTATTATGTCTAACATAAAGTTTGATGAGTTTGATTTAATTAGTAACTACATTCGCCACATGACTTTTGTTCGTCTACCTACCACTCGACGAAAACAAAATCTAGCTCTTGGTCACCTAATAGGATATATCCTCCACAATAAATATCAATTGACCTACCCTGGTGAACCCGACATTCTTCCTATCTTTTATACGAATGCTTCCTTCCGTATTCTCTTTCATCGGGGACACGAGCCTGAAGAACCAGTCTTTGATGAAGAAGAAGGAGAAGATGCCCCAGCAGTAGCTCCAGCTCGACCCGACGCCATGCCGCACCCCGAGCACCTGTACCAACACACCCTAATGATGATTTGGTCGCACGCTTCGACCAGCTGCAGACTCGTCTCGACATGCATATTCAAGAACAACATCAGCAACACGAGACAGATATGCAATGGTTTGGAGAACGCTTTACTGCATTTGATCACCGATTCGATGCTCTCTTTCAATATTTTCAACCAAATCCTCCTCCACCACCAACTGATTAGGACCCGTCTGCTTAGATTGTTTGTGTTTGCATTGTAGTTTCTTTCTTTTTGCTTTTTGCATTAGTTGTTCCTCCTTTTTGTGCTGTCAAAAGGAGGAGAAGTTTGTTGTACTTGTTGTTGGGCTTGTTATCTAAATACATTCCTTTTGTTTTGTACTTGCTTTTGGTATCATTTTTTCTTGTGTTTATTTTTAAAAAAAAATTAATCAAAAAAATATAAATATATAAAAAACAACAAAAGAAATGTTAGTCGTACTTACTTACAACAAATTATTTGACATCATCAAAAAGGGGGAGATTGTTGCAACCAATGACCCCGAGTTTGAGATTTTGATGATGCTAAATAATGAGTGTTTTGGAACAACTTTTTATTGAATATTATTTTATTTGCTATTATCCTTGAGTACTAACATTTCAGGAAGATCACAAGTGACTCAGGACGGAAGGAAGACTCAAGAACGGGTAGATTAGGAGTATGAGTCAGACATTGTATTTTTCTATTTATTTTATTGAGTCTGGCCACAAAATGCATAAGAGTAAGAGTAACCATGCACACACACAGGGGGAGAGTTTGTTTTTTAATTGCAAAATGTAATAGAATTTCCTCTCTTGAGATCGTACTGTACGATTTTAATTCGTACCGTACGATCCAAGCTATGTGGACAAATATGTGAATATATCGTACTGTACGAATATATTCGTACGGTACGATATGTTCAGATCCAAAACCCTAGCCATAGTTTAATTTAAGTAAGTGATTTTACGCCGTTCGTACTGTACGAATATATTCGTACTGTACGATCTATTTTAAATACTTACTTAAATTAACCCGTGATTAGTGCATGTAATCCAGGCCTAATTATATTTTGAACATCGTATTGTACGAACCAGATCATACCATACGATGAACAGAGATAAAGTTTGATCGTCCCGGATCTCATCCTGGACGATCTCTTGTTTTTTGTCTCATCGTACTGTACGATAAAGATCGTACCATACGATGAACAGAGACGACATCTGGTCGTCCAGACCATCGTCCTGTACGAATAGTATTTTGTGGATCGTACCGTACGATATTACATCGTACATTATGAATTGTTTTTAAACTGTTCGTACATCTTCGTACCAGGACGAAGTCTGTTTATGAAGATCGTACTGTACGATGTCGGATCGTACTGTACGATGTCGGATCGTACTGTACGAACAGTAACGACTACTTTTAAAATCAGATGGTTTTTGGAGCCGCTTTTAGATGTTAATCTCGTCCTTTTTTAGTAAGATTTTACAGAGAGGGTGAACGTGGTTAGAGAGGGATTCCAAGGGAGAGAGCTCTAGAGAAGTTCTTTAGGGTTGAGAGAGGAATGAGAAGGTGAGCATTGTGAGGGAGAAGAGGTGTGAGGGAGATCACACGGTTGCTCCGAACTTGCTGCATCTTGCTCCTCCTGTGGCCCTAGAAGAATTTGAGGGAGGATCTCCAAGGGAAAGGCTCATCTACATCCGTGACCTCGAGGTTCTCTGCCTTCTCCAAGAGGGAGAAAACGAGAAGATTTTCTACCGTCGCCAGGAGGGAGAAAATCGAGTTTGGCACTCCGCCACGCCGGGTTGGTGAATGGGAGGTTTGTAAAGGCTTCTCCACCTTGCCGAGGGGGGCAAAAGGAGAACTATTTTTGGTAGTGAAAATCCCGGTGCGGATGACTCCGGGGAGTGGACGTAGGTCATATTTTGACCGAACCACTATAAAAAATCCTTGGTGTGTTTTTTTCTTATCGTCATTTACTTTTACTTGCACTTAATTTTTCATAATTATTGCATGGTGGATTTTGTGGAAGAAAATTTGTTTAAGTTTTTGTTATAAAATTTCAAAAATAACAAAAAGATTAGAACTCCTATTTAGGGTTACTTTTTATTAAGAAAAAGTTTTTCACAATTCACCCCCCCCCCCCCCTCTTGTCATTTTGTAATTTCAACAGCATGATAGATGGTTCATCATGTATGAAAATAATTTTGTATATATGAACAATTATGTTCAAAATGAAATGACTTTTCATAATCATGCAAGTTATGAAGCATCCTTTCGTATAATATTTTTGACCAGACGATCATACAGATGAATAGGTGTTCGTTTGGGATGAACAGTTATTAAAGATCATTTTAAAAAAGGTTAGGTTTGTCCCCCATATTGAATGACACGCGCTTCATTCTTACAAAATAAAATTTCGTACATATGATCAGTTTTAATAACTGATTTTATCCAGATAACTATCTAGGTACGTACTGATGAAAGAATATAAATTGTACAAACTCAAGTTCTTTTAAAAAGGCTAAAAAGCTTTTTAATTCAATATCAAAATCAAGGAATAAATTATAGAAAGAAATAATCATTTTTCAAAAACTCCTTCCATAAAATATATCTAATAGAAGATCAATGCACTAATTTTTTAATCAAGAATCAAGATTTTCAAACTCAAGTATCGAAAGTATCAAGGGTTTTCTTAAGCATTTAATAAGTACAAGAATGGTAAGCATTAAATTTGTGGGTTTATTTTATGCATCTTGACAATTGGTTGGCGTACTGCGCATCTTTTGAAACACTTTGTTTATTCTATTTTTTTTAATTTGGCATCTTTGCGCATATTTTATTTTTGGCATCATTGGCCAATTTTTTGAATATGCTACCTTTCTGAAATCTTAAAAACCAAAAGTAAAACCATACTATTGACAAAAACAAAATTTTTAATTAAGAAAGTTATGATGTAGATTCAGCACCTTGCAAAAGATTTTTATGCGATAAATAAAATGTAGGGAGATAAAAAAATTGTTTCAAAAACCAATTTAAATGATGAAAAAGAATTTAAATAAAAAGTAGAATAACCTTTTTTAGGAAACAGATATTGAGAGTCAAACACATGAGTTTCCTTCCTTTGACTGTTTTTAGAGAAGTCAATCGCAACTTTCCAAAGAGTTCAAAAAAAAAATAGGATGTAAATTTTTCATTTTTAGAAAAGTGAATGTGTGTGTTGATCAGAGTAAAAAATCTACAAACCAAACAAACTTCAAAGAATAAAAAAAAAACAAAAACACAAAAAAATAAAAAAATGAAAATGCAAAAATAAAAAATAGAACCCAACAAAGAAAACACAAACAAGCTTTTTAACCATTATCTCTCTCCTGGTCCGATGCTTCAGAAATCAGATCTGCCCATGAGATTTTTTTCTTTTCATTTTTATCCCAGTTTAAATTTTTCTTCACCTTGCCCTTTTTCTTTGTAGGAAGTATTCTTAAATTAGGGCACTGATTTTTCATATGTCCAGGCTTCCTACATCGAAAGCAAGTAAGGTCAGAAGAAAAATGAACATCCTTAACATTTTTACCTTTTTTTCACTTTTGCTTATGCTTTGGTGAGCTTTGTCATTTGCTTGACAAGTCATTGCATTTGTCACCAGCTAGGCTATCCCTTTCTGTATCTTCAGCTTTTAGAACAATAGTTTCACCTGCATCCAAAAGTCTTTGACTCAAACTTTGCTCGTAGGCAATGAGTGAGCCAATCAAATTATCAATAGAATATTCAAGATGTTATGGATATCGAACAATACAATATGTTTTGGAAAATATAAACTTTACGCAATCAGGCCAAAACATCTATCGACATGCTACAGAATTCATACATTACAAAACTAATTTTGTACAGTACAAGTAAACACTTAGAAAATCATCACGATCGATTAGAAACAAGAAATTCTTTTTTTGAAAATATTTCAAAATCACACAAAACATAAAAATAAAACCAGAAAAATAGTATTACAAACAAGCACATTAAATACAAAAATAAAAAACACACAAAGACACATATCAAGTTTGCAGAAAATTTTAATTAAGAATTAAGATCAATCACACCAATCCTTATTTTTAATGTGCTATAAGTATCATAGGTTAGTAGTTTTTTAAAAATATCTACAAGTTAATTTTTAGTAGAAATATTATTCAATTAAATCTCTCTTTTGGATACATGATCCCTTATGAAATGATGCCTTATGTCTATATGTTTGGTTCTAGAATGTTGAATAAATTTTTTTAAAATTTAAATGACACTAGTGTTATCACAATAAATTGGAATTATGCCTACTATAAGTTTTAAATCATACAATTATTGTTTCAACTAAAGAACTTGTGCCACACAACTTCTTAAGACAATGTATTCAGCTTCAATAGTATATAGGGCTACAAAATTCTTTTTTCTACTGGAATAAGAAACTAAAGAATTTTCAATAAATTGACACATTCTAGATGTACTCTTTTGATCAACCCTACAATCTGCGAAGTTTGAATCTATCATTTTGTTCTTAAATATTCACTTAGTTTCAACTACACTTTGATCCTTTGGCCTTGCAATTAATTCCCAAATTTTATTTCTTACAAATTGATTTAATTCTTCTTGTATTTCCAAAATTCAAAATTCATCGAAAAGTGCTTGATTTATATTTGTGGGTTCTATTGTTGAAATAAATGTAGAATGATTGACTTTTTTGCTTAATCCACTCCTAGTCCTAACACCCTCACTTGGTTCTCCTAAAATCAAATTCTTACTGTAATTTTTAGAAAATTTCAAATCTCAAGGCAAAGGGTTTTTTATCTCCAAATATTCATCCAAAATAAACTTTTTAATATTTTAGGAGTTATTTTCTATATCATCCTCTTCCAAATTTAGCTTTTCCAAAATTTCAGATTCATCAAATATAACATATGCGATCTCCTCAACTACCAAAGTTATTTTGTTAAATACTCTATAAGATTTTCCAACACTAGAGTATCCAAGAAAAATTTCTTCATCTAATTTTGAATCAAATTTTCCTAAGGTATATTTTACATTTTTATGAATGAACACCTTACACTCAAAAACATGTAAATGTGACAAATTAGATGTTCTCCCCTTAAGAAGCTAATAGGATATTTTGTTTAATTTCGATCTAATGTTTACCCTATTCAGAACATAACATGCAGTGCTAACTGCTTCAGGCCAAAAATATTTAGGAAGTGAATATTCTGCTAACATGGCTCGAGCGACTTTAATTAATTTTCTATTCTTTCTTTCGACTACCCCATTCTATTGAGGGGTTTTAGGTGTAGAAAAATTGTGATCAATTTCTTTTTCTTTACAAAAATCCTCAAATATCTCATTTTTAAATTCTTCTCCGTGATCACTTTGGATTGTTAAAATCTCACATCCTAATTTTCTCTGAATCCAAGTAAAAAAATCTCTAAATTCCTCAAATGATTCACTCTTATGATATAAGAATTTAACCCAAGTGAATCTTGAAAAATCATATACCATCACAAATTCATATACCTTCCCTTCTAGACTTATAATTCCAACCGGTTCAAAAAGATCCATATGTAAAATCTCCAAAGGTTTACAAGTTCTAAGATTCTTATTGGAATGAAAAGAGGATTTCACATATTTTCTTAACTGACATGGATAGTAAAGGTGATTCTTAATAAAGTCTAGTTATGGTATACCTCTCACAAAATTCTTTTGTGTAATTTTTCTAAGATTTTTCATGTTAGAGTGTCAAAGTCTCCTATGCTATAACCATGATTCATCAGAAATAGTTTTCAAACAAAATGCATTAGGAGTTTTAATACAATTTAAATCTAGCATATAAATATTATTTACCCTTAATCCATACAAAACATCATTTTCATTTAAGCTTAATATGCAGCTAGCAGGAAAAAAATTTACACTGTATCCTTTATCACATAGCTGGCTAATACTCAATAGATTATGCTTTAAGTCTTCTATGAGTAACACATTTTCAATAATTTTTTTTCAAGTTTCCAATCATACCTGTGCCAACCACTTTCCTAATGGTAATATCTTCGAGTGTAACCCTGCCTCCATTCCTGGCTTCTAATGTTATAAATTATGTAGCTTCTCTAGTCATATGCTTTGAGCAACTGCTGTCTAGGTACCAAATGCTCTTACGAGTCCTTATATGAGAGCATTTTTACAAAACTATCAAATGTTAGACTTGGGAACCCAAACAAGTTTGGGTTCTCCTTTTGGAAAATTAAAACTAGATGCATATATGATATGTCTAGGTTTATACATTCTAGGTTTTCACACTAAATGAGTTTTTCTATCTAAAGTACAAGTGTGTGTAATATGTCTAATCATGCCACAAGAATAACGTTTAACTCCAGGAAATGAGTTTCTTAATCTTCTATAATTATTATCTCTTCTTGGATTTTAAAAATTTTGGATACAAAATAGGATTAGTAAAATCTTCAAGTGTTGGTGATTTCCTATTTTCCTTGAGAACTTGCACTTTCAATTTCAAAAATGTGTTCAAATATTCTAGTATATTCTTATCAAAATTTAAATAGTGCTCTCTATTCTCTAATTCATCCTTAAACTTTTCAAAATATTTTTCTAATTGAGCATATATTGATTTTAAAAGATTATTCTTTTTGTTCAAGTAATCAAATTCATCAAGTAAGCTTATATGGTTGTTATATACTAATACATTATCTTTCTTAAGGATTTCATATTCTTTTTGCAATTATTGCATTTCAAGATTTAGACTAGCATGCATTTTCTTAAGCTTCTTATATGCGTCATAAATCCTTTCATAAACTTCTAATAATTCATTATATGTCAAGTCACATACCCCTTCTTGATCTGAGTGATCAAGATTATTGGTCATTAAGCACAAGTTGGTGACTTCCTCCTCATTTTTTATTTCTGATGAATCCAAAGTTGAGTCTGCCTAAAAAGCTCTTTGGAATATTGTTTTGCCCTTCTTTACATTTGGTTTCTCCTCTACCATCTCCTTGCTAGAAGTGGCTTTTAGGTTTGGGTATTCTAATTTTATGTGTCCAAGTTTCATGCATTCGTAGCAAATCACATGATTAGAAACCTTAACATTCTTATTAAACTTACCTTTGCTCCACTATTGGTGTCTCTTTGACTTCCTTTTAAGAAAACTTCTAAATTGCCTAGTCATTAAGGCAATGTCATCTTCATCCTCTGATTGTGATAGATCACTCTCTAACTCCTCCACTTTCAGTGTAATGTTCTTCTCCTTTCACTATTCACCTGTATAAACCTTCCTTTAACTCACTCCAACCATGAAGATTATTAATAGAGAAAACATACAAATCTTTAGACTCTGTAATAGTAATTATTTTAGCATCATATGCAGTAGACAAACAACAAAGAATTTTATTAACCATTATAGCATTCGTTAGTTCCCTACCCAATGCATGTAAAGAAGTGACAATTTGAGTAAATCTTATATATATTTCAGAAATGGATTCATTTGGTTTCATGAAAAAACAATTCATAATCATGCAACAAGATGTTTAGCCTAGATTACTTTACTTCATTTGTCCCTTCGTAAGTAATACAAAGTCTATCCCATATGTCCTTTCCACATTTGCAAATGAAAACCTGTATGTAGTCTTCTAACTAAAGTGCTCAAAAGAAACTGTTTAAACATTTTGCATTAAGTTGTGCTAAGTCACATTCTTATATAGTCCAATCTGCAAAGGTTGTTTCAAATCTAATACCATCAACTAATCTTGTTAGTTTTGTATACCCTTCTTGAACTAAGATCCACATACGATAATCTAGTAACTGTAAAAATGTAGACATGCGTGTTTTTCAAAAATTGAAAGGGATGTAATCAAACAAAGGAGGTCTTGTGATCAGGTACCCTTTGGGTGGGTTTTTAATTTCCAAAAGTATCCATTCTCATCTTTCAAAAAGTAGTATAAACTTATAGTTTTGAAATAAAGATCTGAAACCACTTATTAAATCTTAATTAGACTATTAAACTTAAGCTAACGTCTCAAGGCTAACAAAGATGAGGGGGGGGGGGGGGGGGTGAATTGGTAATTTAAAAAAAAAACTCTTGGACTTAAAAAAATGAAAACTTTTAAAGATTCGTAGCAGTTAACTGAGAATTTTTGAAACTAAAATTTTCAACCACTAAATAAAAACTTGCAGTAAATAAAATGCAGAAATTTAAACGACATAAAGATTTATAATGGTTCGGTCAAACACGGCTTACATCCTCTCTCTGAAGAATCCCTGAAGAATCCCTCTTCAAGTATTACACTATTAACAAAAGTATCTCTCCTTTTGTTCCCCACAACAAGGCCGAGAAGCCTTTAAAAAACTCTCGTTTACTAATCCCTGGCGCAGTAGAGAACCATCATCCTTTCACACTCTCCAAGTGTCAGCAGAGATCCATCGTATGTTCACACTCTCCAAGTGTCGGCAGAGAACAATCGTCAAATCACACTCTCCAAGTGTCGGTAGAGAACCATCATCTATTCACACTCCCAAGTGTCAGTAGAGAAACGTCATCTATTCAAAATCTCCAAGTGTCGGTAGAGAATCAAATCTTCTTCTTCAAAGATGTTCTCATGAGCAATCTAAAAAGATAAGAGGAAGAGTGAAAAACATAAATCACACTGAGATCCTTACCTTTGAGTAACCTTGTGAACCCTTCACACTCCACTTGCAAGAAATCTCTCTCAACCACTCTCTCACACTCTCTCTTTCAATTGCCCATGAAAAATCACAAAGACAAGACTTCTTCACGTCAATTTTAGTGGACCTTTAATAACAAAGACATGAAAAACCATACAAAAAACTAAAAATTTCAAATTTGAGTGTACACAATTGTACAGTACAATCGTATTTTGTATGTAAAATATTTTAAAAACCGTTGCGTATGAACCTGTTGTGACTCTGTTCAAAATCATTTAATACATGATCATTATCTGGTACGAACTAAGTTCGTCTAGGATAAATAGTTAAAAAAAATTTATCTTCGTCCAGACAAAGAGAGACCCCATAATTTCGTACTCTAATCGGTGTACGTACGATGGCGAGATCATACAGTACGATCAGTTATAAAAAATATTAAGTTTATAGGGATGAAAGGTCTGGATCAAAATGGACCTCACAATTTCGTACTTAGAAATGCATGTATGAACTATGTTCGTACAGTACAATCCATACTTAGAAAAATTATTTTTACGTGACTTGGAACCAGTCCATTTTGTACTCTGGAAGGCATGTTTGATCGGTGTTCGTACAGTACAGTCCATACTTAGAAAAATTATTTTTACGCTACCTGGAACCCGTCCATTTTGTACTCTGGAAGGCATGTATGAACGGTGTTCATACAGTACGATCCATACATAGAAAAATTTATTTTACGCAACTAGAAACCCATCCATTTCATACTCTGGAAGGCATGTACGAAATGTGTTCATACAATACAATCTATACATAGAAAATTATTTTTATGTGACTAGAAACTCATCCATTTTGTACTCGTGAAAGTATGTATGAACGGTGTTCGTAAAGTATGATTTATACTTAAAATTTTTTTCATTTGTGTTCATTTCACTGCACGGCGAAAAAAAATAACTGAACCAATAGTCCCGTATAAAGTGAAATCGTACAGTACGGTTAGTTTTAGAAATTCAAGTTTTAATCTCTCCCCCCGTATGTGTGTGCACAGTTACTCTATTACAATTCCACTCTCTCATATTCAATAAAATGAAAAATACAAATTTTATATAGAATAAACTTTAAACTGATGTGATTTGAAGTCTTTAACAATCTGGAGTATGATTTCCTGAAATATTAGTATAAAAAAAAAACAAAGCAATGCATCCAAAATATGTTAGGAGAAATAATAATTAAAATAATAATATTTGGAATCATTAAAAACAAACATTATGCAAGAATATCAATAATAAAGAACTAAGTTGAATATCAATACTATCTAAGAATGTGCACTCGTCCTACAAAAATTAATACAAGATAAATAAATTTATACATGACACCCAAAATATTAAACTTATGTACTAACGTAGGCTCTCCTTGTTTGCTCATCAACCCATTGCTAGTCCTCCTACTACTTGTGGGTATAATTATGCAACTCAACAGCACTCGGTTCTTTACCCAGTACCTCTTTCTGCAATAAACTTACATAAGTACTTATATCAAAGTAAATTATTAAAATATTTTAAAATTTATTAAAAAATTTCTAGCATATTTTCTTTCGAAAGTTACCGCCAGTTTTTCAAAAACTGACAGCTTTGCCAGTGGTTTTTCCACCAAAAAATCCACTAATAAGATACTGGTGGAGTATCTACCATTTACACAGCATTTTTTTTGGAAAATATAATTCTGCCAATATGAGAAGGTTTTTTTGTAGTGAAATAGCTAATCTAATGCATGAGGTTCCAATCAAAGATATGGTTACTATGCAAGTGAATTTGTTTGTGTTTGTAAGGTTATAATGTGTCTGGTTTAGTCATTCAATTGTGATTATTATTTTTTTGCAAATGTTCATCAAATAATATTGGTTTAATTGTAAGATTTACTTTATTAGTAAAAGTTTGAATAGGTTGTTAGACCTAAACATTTATCCCATGGCTAACCTAGAGGGGAGGGGGGGGGGGGGGGGGTTGCGATGAATTGGTATATTAAAAAATTACTGGTTATTTAAAAAAACAATTTAAGATTTTCTCCACAAATAATTTTTTACAAAATAAAATTTTCAACCCTAAAAAATATGCATAAAATAAAAAGCAGTAAAAAGTAAAGACAAAGAAACACCAAATTTTATAATGGTTTGGTCCAACGAGACATACGTCCATTCCCTAAACACTTCCTTTTCAAGTATTGCACTATACTAAATTGACTTTCCTTTTGCTCCCACTGCAAGGCAGAGAAGCCCTTACAATAACCTCTCTTTCATCAAACACTTTTGCGGTAGAGTAATGTCATCCTTTCTCACCCTCCTGGTGATAGTAGAGAATCGACATCCTTTCTCACCCCCTAGTGATGGTAGAGTATCGGTGGTCTTTCATACTCTTCTGGTGTTAGCAGAGTACTGGCATCCTTTCACACCCTCATAGTGTCGGTAAAGAACCAGATCTTTTCCAAAGATTTTGTCTCAAGAGTATTCAAAGAAGTTGGGCAGAGATATGAAGAAACTACAAATAGATCTTCACCTTTGGGTAACATTCAGAACCCTTCACTAATTCCACTTACAAGATCTCTCTATCTTCACTCCCAAGCACTCTCCCAAATTACTGTTACTCTCACTATGAAAACAAAATTCACAGAAGACTATCGATAAAGTTAGTTTTTAGGACCGTTGTAAAGAAAGGATAAGAAAAACCATCAAGAAAAATAAAAATTTCAAGTTAGACATATTTGGATCATACTGTATAATCATACTTGGTATGTACGAATAGTTCAAAAAATTATTTTATGATATTGTAAGTATTGATTTTGTACTCTGGAAGTCATATCTATGAACTGACATCATACTTTATAAATAATTAAAAAATGAACAGGTTTGTCTGATATGATAATGTACGAACCTATTTCATACTCCAGTCGTCATCTATACAAACCCTACATCATATAATATGAATTTGTTAAATCAAATCATGGTTTGTATGTTATGAATATGGATGAGCCCATTTTGTACTGTAAAACTAATTATGTACATTATAAATAGTTTAAAAATTTTATCTATTCGTATGGGATGAACTGATTGTACCCATTTCATACTCTGGACATCATCTATACGAAACTATTTTCATATAATACGATCAATTCAAAAAATGGTGAGTTTGTTCATGAAAAATTTGTACGTATCCATTTCATACTCTAGACGTCATATGTATAAATCCAACTTTGTAAAGTACGAATAATACAAAAGAAATTTTCAAGGCATGAATGGATTAACTTCTTTTTTGGAGGAACACTTAAATCAAATCGTCCCATACGATTCTGTAATTGTATAGTATAACTAGTTAAGAAAGTTAAGTTTTGACTCACTCCCCTATTGTGTGTGTGTATGATTATCCAATTACAATCACGCATTCTCTCAGACTCAAGAAAAATAGAAATAGGTACAGACTTCAATTACAAGAAACCCTAATATAATCTATCTTGAATTCTTCAGTAATTTGGAGTATGTTTTTCTTGAAATATTAGTACTCATATACAACACAAGCACAACTTTTCCAATATATGTTCGGAGAAATAATAATCAACACAATAATATTTTAGTATCATCAAAAACTAAAATGATACATAAGCATAGGTTTAAAATGTTACTACAAATCTAATTTTATGGATTCTAATTTTGATGATAGCAAACACTCATTATTTTCTATGCTGCCTTACCTACTAACTTTGCAGGTCCATAAGATCGAGTGCAACTCAAGCCAACTCAAGATTGGGTAGATTAAGTCTGAGTCAATTTGTAATTTTTTCTTTCTTGAGTCTATTATAAATAAAGTGGTTCCTGTTGCTAAGTAACCTTGCACACACTCACATGGGAAAATTTCTTTATGTTGATTAGAGTTCTCTATTTTGATCACATCATCTGGGTCGATCCTAAAATCATTCTAGATGATTAGCTAAAATAGAAATCCTAATGAGGGCATCCTAGTTAAGACAACCATCATTAAGCACATCATCTTGGATGATATTTGTATCGGTCGGGATGACCAGCTCAAATAAAAAGGAATTAGCCTCCTGATCTATTTAGGCATTAATTATTTTGGGACATCGTCCAGGCCGATATCGTCCAGGACATTAGCCTGGATGATCAAGCATAATTATGCCTAAATTAATCTGTTAATTAAGGAAAGTAATTAAGGTTTGATTGCTCGATCACATCATCCTGGAAGATTATAGGATCAGCCAGGATGATATACTGGATGATTGGACATTGGACATGTCTTATTCAGGGCGATGTTCAGGATGATTTTCCTTCGATTTAAACTAATTAACGAGGATGATATGTTATCATCCTGGACGATATGAACAATTTTCTTCAGTTCGTCCCATATCTTCCTGGCTGATTATGCTTAAATTGCACTGATCAGCTAGGATGATATTCATATCTGCCTGAATGATAAAGTCGGCAAGTTGCAATTAATGAGCTTGTTTAGAGCTCTTCTATTTAAGCTTTGTCAAAGACTTTGTATGTGTCTTTAGCAGCTATTGAGGCTTCATTTCTTTTGGGGAAAACTTGAAGAGAAAGCATGAAAGGGAGAGAGGAAAGGGTGGAGTTTGAGAGAGAGAGAAGATAATTGGAGGGAGTTTTAAGGGAGTGTGGAGGGGGTTCCACAAGGTTGCTCTAGCGAGCTTGCACCTTAGTACCATCGCTTTCAAATCTTGTCTTGAGGGAAGTTTTGGGAATAAGAAGATCTCTTTGGTGTCAAAGGGCCTGGCTACTCCACCGCACCGGGAAATGTGGAAGTAATTTTGTAAATGCTTCTCCATCTAGATGTGGGGGCTAAAATAGAGACACTGAGTTTAGTGCAATACTCGGAGGGTGCCTCCCAAGAGTGGACATAGGTCAAGGTTTGACCGAACCACTATAAATCTGGTTTGTTCTTTCCTTTATTATTTTCGTATTTAATTTTCGCACTTTGATTTTCATTGTGGTGAATCTTGGTTTTGTTTTAAGATTGTATTTTGATTGAAATAATTTTTTTAAATACCAATTCACCCCCCTCTTTTTTAGCCTTGGGTTAGTTCATAAGGGCTTACTTGAAAGTGCTCTGTAGGCACTAGAAAGTTCGTTATGGATGTTAAGACATATAGAATTGGCCCAAGGCTAAATATAGAGAGTGGTGAATTGGAAAATAAGAAACTTTAAGCAAAGTACAAACCAAAATCACCACAAATAAAACAAATGCAAAATTAAATACGGAAGCAAATAATAAGAAAGAGCACACCAAATTTATAGTGGTTCGGTCAAACCTTAACCTACGTCCACTCCTTGGAGGCACCCTCCAAGTAATACACTAAACTAAGTGTCTCTCCTTTAGCCCCCACAGGTAGGCGGAGAAGCCCTTACAAAATCACTTCCACCTTCCCCGGTGCGGCGGAGTCGCTGGGTCCTTTAAAACCAAAGAGATCTTCCTCTTTGGTGAACTTCCCTCGAGACAAGCCTTGAATCCGACGGTATTAAGATGCAAGCATGCTAGAGCAACCGTGTGGAATCCCCTCCACACTCCCTTGAGTCCCCCCTCACAGGATCTTATCCCTCTCATACTTCACCCGTTCCTAACTCCCTTTCAAGCTTTCTCTTCAAGTCTCCCCCACAAGAAGGAAGCTATAATGGCTGTCAAAGATAATTACAAAGTGTCATGCCAAGCTTAAATAAAAAAGCTCAAAATGAGCTCATTAATGCAAGTTGTCGACATTATCATCCAGGACGATAGGTATATCGTCCTGGCCGATCAGTACAAATTCAGCTCATCAGCCCAGGACAATTTGGGACGATCAGAAGAAAATTGGTTACTTCGTCCTGGACGATATCACGATTGTCAAGGCCGATTAGTTTAAAACCAATTTCAATCGTCCTGATCATCGCCCTGAATTCGAGCTGTCTGATGTATCATCCAGGACATCATCCTGGCCGATCCGACAATTGTCCAGGACGATGTGATCGTACAATCAACCATTAATGCTTTCCAAAGATACCAGATCAATTTAGGCATAATTGAGTTAGATCGGCCTGGATAAGATGAATATCATCCTGGCCGATTTCCTAAAACAAAGAATTCCTAAATTGATTATGGCGGCTAATTCTTTCTGAATCGAGACTATCGTCCTGGACGATACAGGTATCATCCAGACCGATCCGCTAATGACGGTTGCCTTAATGAGGATGCCCTAATTAGGATTTCTGCTTTTGAACAGATCGTTCCGGCCGATATAAATATCGTCCAGGATGATGTTACCAAAAATAGAAATCCAATAGAGAATCTTCCAAGTTACAAATCATCCGGTGCCACACCTAATACAACAGACTCAAGAAAGGAAAAATAGTACAAACTGACTCAGACCTAGTGTACCCAATCTTGAGCTAATTCTAAATTGCAGTCTGATCGTGTGGACCTGAAATGTCAGTACATAAGGCAGTCGTAGAGAAATAAGAATGTTTGTTATTATCAAAATCGTAAACCATTGATACATAACAATCTCCCACTTTTTGATGAAGGCAAATAATTCAATTTGAATTTTCAAAAAAGCAATTTCTCCTAATCTCCCCCTCACTAGAATAAATCTTTTTTAAAAAATAGGGGAGATAAAAAATATTTTTGTTATTTTAATTTTTTTGAAAAGAAAAAAGGATACAAATTCAACATTACGTTTTCCCCCTTTAACATTATCAAAAAGAGAGGAGGTACAAACAAAAACTAAAATGAACAAAAGACAAAAATGTTCCCTGATCTAGTGAAAAAAATAAATATTTTTAAAATGAGAAAGTTACCTCTTGGTTTTAATTAAAAACTTAGTAGAATTGGATTGACAACGCATAGCCCAGAAAAGGTTAGAAATTTAGATTTGATAATCCAAACTCAAGTTCTTTTAAAAAGGCTAAAAAACTTTTTAATCAATATCAAAATTAAGGAATAAATTAGAGAAAGAAACAATCATTTTTCAAAAACTCATTCCATAAAATATATCTAATAGAAGATCAATGCACGAATTGTTAAATCAAGAATCAATATTTTCAAAACCAAGTATCGAAAGAATAAAGGGTTTTCTTAGGCTTTTAAGAAGTACAAGAATGGTAAGCAATAAAATTTTATTGGCTCATTTTATGCCTCTTGACAATTGGTTGGCGCACTGCGCATCTTGTGATACAGTTTGTGTATTCTATTTTTTTTCAATTTGGCATCTTTACGCATCTTTTATATTTGGCATCATTAACCAATTTTTTTTTAATATGCTACCTTTCTGAAATCTTAAAAACCAAAAGTAAACCCATACTATTGACAAAAATGAAATTCTTGATTAAGAAAATTGTGATGTAGATTCAGCACCTTGCAGAATATTCCTATGCGATAAATAAAATGTAGGTAGATAAAAAAAGTTGTTTCAAAAACTAATTTAAAAGATGAAAAAGATTTTAAATCAAAAGTTAAATAACCTCTTTTAGAAAACAGAGATTGAGAGTCAAACACATGAGTTTCCTTCCTTTGACTTTTTTTAGAGAAGTCAATCACAACTTACTAAAAAGTTTAAGAAAAATAATATGAAGTAGATTTTTCATTTTTAGAAAAGTGAATGTGTGTGTTGATTAGAAAATAGTGTCTGTTCATGACATATGACTAGAGACATGAAAAAGTTCATTATATTGGAGACTAGACTGGAGGCAAAGTAACGTTGAGAGACAACACCACCAGGAAAGTGGTGGGCTCAGGTATTGTTGGAAATGCTATGATTTTTTTAATTGAGAATGTTTTATTAGTTGATGGTTTAAAGCATAACCTATTAAGCATTAGTCAATTATGTGACAAAGGTTTTGACATAAAATTTCTTTCTAACAAATGCTTGATTAGTTTAAATGACAAACTTATTTTGGAAAGAAAACATATGAACAATGTTTACATGTTAAATCTTGATTGCATTGAAAATTCAAATTCACTTTGCTTAAAAATAATAATAGATGACTCGTGGCTATGTCATAGGAGACTATGCCATGCTAGTATGAAAATACTTAGAAATATCACTTAGAAAAACCTAGTTAGAGGCCTACCTAAGTTAGACTTCACTAAGTATCATCTCTGTGATGCCTGCTAACTAGAAAAACAAATAAAATCATCCTTCCACCCAATCAAAGATGTGAACACTTCTAGGCCTCTAGAAATCCTTCACATAGACTTATTTGAACCCGTTAGCATAGCTAGTATGGGTGGGAAGAATTAAGGATTTGTAATTATAGACGACTTCACTAGATTCACTTGGGTAAGATTCTTAGCACACAAGAATGAGTTGTTTTAGGAATTTAAGATTTTCTCCACTTAGATTCAATGAAAATTAGGATGTGAAATCTCAACAATCCAGTGATCATGATGGAGAGTTTCAAAATGAAAAATTTGAATCATTCTGTCAAGAGATAGGAATAGAGCATAATTTCTCAGCCCCTAGAACACCTCAGCAAAATGGAATAATAGAAAGAAATAATAGAACCTTAGTAGAAGCTGTTAAAGCAATGTTTGCTAAGTACATCCTTCCAAGATATTTTTGGGCAGAAGCAGTAAATATGCCATGTTATGTCTTAAATAGGGTGAACATTTGATCGAAGATGAATAAAACTCCTTATGAACTCCTTAAGGGTCGGATACCAAATCTTTCACACTTACATGTCTTTTGTTGCAAGTGCTTTATCTTAATTAATGGCAAAACTTCCCTTAGGAAAATTTGATCTCAAGTCTGATGAGGGTTTCTTCTTAGGTTATTCATATATAGGTAAGGCCTATAGAATCTTCAATAAGAGAACACTAGTAGTAGCAGAGTCCACCCATATAGTATTTGATGAATCAGACAAGCCATCTAAATCTAAAATTGAAGAAGATGAAGTAGAGAAAATTCATGGAGTATAAACTATGACTAAAGGAGAAAGGGTAGAATCTCAGAAAGACATGCCTAGAGAATGGAGATACTCTTCTATTAATCCTAAAGAGTTAATTTTAGGAGACCCGTCAAAAGGTGTGAGAACTAGGCACGGACTTAGGAAGAAGGTTAGTCATTCTGCATTCATCTTTTTTTTTGTTTGCATGTAAACATTTTCAAGAATTTTTGTTATACTCTTAGGAATAAAAATAGTTTTTTTCTTATTACTAAATAATAAACATTTTGCTTAATAAATTAGCAAGATAATCAATGTAGAAGAAACGATCAATTGAGAGGAACACCGTTTTTAAGAGAGAGAAACACCATTTTTTCCGTTGAAGAAGATTTTTGAATTTTCTATTCGCAATTTCTCCGCTCGACATGAATGGCGTCGGAGGATCGCCGGACTTAGGCTCCTGGAGTCTCAGTCAACCTCCGTCACCCTCCTTCATCTTCACGTAAGATCTTGCGTTAATTCGATTCGTCTCCACCTGCTTTTAGAGACATTGGACGCGAGAAGGAAAATATGTTCTGGTATAACAAAGATCGGCCTCTGGTTATCAAGGAAGGTGATTTTGAAGAAAAGAAGAAGATTGTTGACTGCATTGGCAAAGGTAAACAAATTTTAATGGAAGATTCAAAATTGAAGGTTCTCAGCAAACAAAAAGTAATTCTCCACAAAGGTTACCAGCTCCAAAAAGAGGATTGTACTCAAACTTCTTGTAATAATGTGGCAGAAGTTAATAAGGAAGCTTTGTATGGTGCTAAGAAAGATAACTAGATTATTGATGATCTGGTTATAGAAGTAGTCAATATGAATTCTAAGGAACTTGAAGGAGTAGATAAGGCTGATCAGAGCTCTAACTTGATCAAAGTTTGGGAATGCGAATCTGGAGAACTTGGGAATTGCATTCAAATAAACAATGTTAAAAGTTCTAATCCTGTAACTGAAAAGCAGGTGCTGAATGCTTGGAAGAAGAAGGATAATATCAAAGTCTCTGAACTTAGTTTTAGAGAAAATTTTATGAATGAAGACGGAGCTGTTAAACTTCATGTTGGAAATGAAATTGATAATTCAAACAGACTTAAAAAGTCTCTGGTGATAAAGATCTTTGGTAATAATATCAATTTCAATGTCATTAGTATTGAGTTAAGGAAACAATTGTCCAGGTTCGACAAATTTCATTTAACTCAACTAGGACTTGGATGGGTGCTTTGTGTCTTTGAGGATCAAGAAGCTTTGGAGGAAATAATTTCTTCAGTTCCCTGGTATGTCAATGGAAACATAGTGGGTATGAACAGGTGGTCAGCAGCTTTTTCACCTACTTCATTCAAAGGCCTCACAGCCCCAATTTGGATCAGGATGACAAATCTTCCACTTCAATGCTGGGATGAAGTGAATGTTTGTAGAATTGCTTCCATGGTGGGGACTCCTTACCTGATCGATGGTAACATGTTCCAGTGGTCTATAAGAGAATTCTCAAGGGTTTGTGTGAGAATCAAACTCGACGAGAAGTTACCCACGGGTGTTTGGGTTGAAGAAGAACTTGGAAAATTTTACCAAAACATTGAATATGAAAGGTTGCCAACATTATGTTTTAACTGTGGTAAGCTTGGTCACTTAAGGGAGGAATGTTTGAAGAAATATACTTCAAACGGGTCTAAATAAGGGATTGAAGCTCAAACCAATGAAGGTAAAGTGGGAGCATGAGATATAAGCAAAATTACTCAAGATCAGGTTCCTATTTATATTTGCATAGGAGATGGCTATGGTCCTTGGATTCATGTGGACTAAAAAGCCAAGAAGAATCATAAAAAAGTTACTGGGAGCAAGGAAATGATAAAGGCCAATTCTAATTTGGAGGGGAGAACAAAAGAAGTTGTTAAAACAAGCAATACAATCAGTACAACTACTGGGAATATTTTGTTAAAACAAAATTCATCCGATTCAAGTTGCCTAAATCAAAAAGTAGAATATGAGATAACAGAATCCAATCCTAATGTTGATATTTGCTATGATGTAATGGGAACCAGATCTGGAGAGGTTTCTGATGTTATAACTCTGGATAAAAATAATAAGTTCAAAATTCTGGGAGATATAGAAGAGGAAGGTGAAATAGTTGAGGAAAGTCTACAATCGAATGCACATGAAGTCATTCAGGCAGAGCCAGTTGATGTTGTATCTAAGGCTTGTGAAGATATCATTTCTACTGTCAAGAAGAAAGGAACAAAGCAGTTAAAGAACCTGGGACCTATCAGCCTGAAGACAAGGGGCAGGAAGAATGAAGAAGAGGCAAAGGAGAAAGGGGGAATTTATTCCCCTCTGATCCATAAATGAATCCCATCTTATTTTGGAATTGTAGAGGAGCCAAGAAAAAGAGGGCTTCTCTCTACCTCAAGGAGGTGGTTAAAGATCAAAATGTTCTTTTTATTGGGCTATTGGAGACTAAACTAGTTCTTATTGAGCATAAAGATGTGGAATCTCTAATTGGTATTGGTTGGAATTATAGTTTTGTTCCATCCGCTGGTTTATCTGGAGGCATTCTTGCTCTATGGAGAAGCAGCCTAGCTAATTTCAACATGATTGAGTCATCATCTCAATTTATTGTAGGTGATTTAGATATCCTCAACAAGGGGAAATGGAGAATAGCTACTATATATGGCAGCAAAGATGTGTATCAAAGAAGATTTCTTTGGAATGGCTTGGAGAAGCATATCACCAATGATTGGCCTTTGGTGATTGGAGGAATTTTCTTTTATCTTTTGGCTAAAGAAGACAAAATAGGTGGCAGGAAATTTACCTTCTCATTGGGGCCGAGAGAGATGAAATACTTTATGACTTTCAATGATCTTCATGAGTTAAATTTCACCGGCCCTAGAATGACATGGAGTAATAATAAGAAAGGCTATGATCGGATAATGGAAATATTGGATCGAATCTTGGTCAATTCTGCTGTGGTGAACTGTAATCAACAGATGGTTTTTAAACATCTGTATAGAATTGTATCTGATCACTGTCATATCCTCCTAAATACTTCAAATTTTCTTTCCAATACTAAAAGATCTATCAAATTCGAGGAAGTGTGGGCTTCGTATCCGGCATCCTTTGCTGTTGTGAAAAAAGCATGGATGAAAAGAGATTCAGGATCTCCAACTGAAATTATGAATTATAAGTTTAAAAGGACTCTCAAATCCTTATTCTTTTGGAATAAGGCAAAGCACAAAGAGTTGAATCATATGAAGGACTTGCTCAAAGAAGAAATTCTTGTTCTTCAAACTAAAGATTTTGATTTTGGTATGCTATCCATGGATGATTATTCTCTTCTGAAATTTAAAATCAGTGAGCTCAACTCTACTTTGGCTCGGTTAAACATGTGGTGGAGACAACGATCCAAAGTAAAATGGATAGGTGAAGGAGACCAAAATTCAAAAAATTTTCACTTAATGGCAAGTGCTAGAAAGAATAGCAATCTCATTCCTTGCATCAAGGATGGCACCGAGATTATGGTGGAAAATCAAAACCAAATTGATGACATTTTATTACAATAGTTTAAAGACAAGTGGCGTGATAGGAGGTGCTCACTTGAAGGTTGGCCGGATATTCACAATTTTCTGGATGAGGATGATAAAAGCCAGTTGAATAGAGAATTCATTTTTGAAGAAGTTGAAAATGCTATTAAGGATACCACGGGTGGATCTTCTCCAGGTGAAGATGGTATTTCTTATTATTTTCTAAAATTCTATTGGCCTATTATTAGAATTGAATTCTGGGAAGCTATGAGGAATTTCTTTGAAACTGCTAAGATGAATAAGGATTGGAAGAGAACTTTGATTGTTCTGATTCCTAAAATTAACAATCCAAAACATGCTTATAATTATAGGCCTATTATCCTTTGTAACACAGTGTACAAAATTGCTTCCAAAGTTCTTCTTAACAGATTAAAAGGTGTTATTCCAAAATTAATCTCATTTGAACAAGCTGCCATTCTTAGAGCAAGATCTCTTCAAGACCATATCTTGATAGCTCAAGAACATATACATAAGTTCAGGTTCTTTAAAGCTTCTAAAGGGCTTGTTTCTATTAAATTAGACATGGAACAAGCATATGATTCAATGGGGTGGCCAACTCTTCAAAAAATTCTTTGTTACTTTGGTTTTCTGGATTTTTTCTCCAAGCTTATTTTGGAATGTGTTCAAAATCCTGCTTTCTCTATCTTAATTAATGGAATTCCTTCCAACTGGATCAAAGATAGGTGTGGTTTTAGACAAGGGTGCCCCTTGTCTCCTTACATTTTCATTTTATGTTCTTAGCTTCTTTCTAATGCCATTAAGGAAAGTGATGATTTTGGTGTTCGGGTGAGTAGTAACAGCCCAAGAATTTTGCATTTATTGTACGCGGATGATATCATCTTCTTTGCTGAAGCTAAACTAAAAAATGTGAGAACTATAAAAGGTATTGTCAATAGTTATTGCGGTTGGACTGGCCAAAAGGTAAACATAAGCAAATCTAGTATGCTTTTTGGGAAAGCGGTCTCTAGCTTGAAGAAAAGAAAAATTAAAGACATCATGGGATTCAAAGAAGTGAAGGAATTCAATTATCTGGGAACAAAATTGGCTTTAACAAGGCTGTCTAAAGTGGAATTCCAATTCATATTGGACAAAATTCTAAAGAAGCTTAATAGTTGGGGGCTTAAGTTCATCTCACTATCAGGTAAAATTACTTTGGTAAAGTATGTTATTCTCTCGATCCCTTCTTTCCATTCAACAGAGTCTTTAGTGCCGAGAGCTGTTCTTCGAGAAGTGGAGAAGCTTTGCTGAAATTTTATATGTGATAAAGCTAATGAAGATCATGGACTGCATTATGTTAGCTGGAAGAAGATGTGTAAACCAGTTGAAAAAGGCGGCAGAGGAATTCATTCCTGCCTTAGCAAAATGGGTCCTATAAGAGCGAAATTAGCTTGGAAATACATGAAAGAATATGATTCCTTATTGTATAAATTTTTATTTCCAAAATATGGCTCCTGTTGGGTTGCTGAGAATAGAAACAAATCTAATTCTGCATCATGGAGAATTATCAAAGATGGTAGTAAATCTTTGAGAAATATTGTGAGATGGAATGTAGCAAATGGTCACTCTATTGATGTTTTTGAAGACACCTTGATTTGGGACAAATGCTTAAATAAATGGCCAACATTTGTTAACACTCAAGAAGAAGTGGTTGATACTTTAAGACTGGTAAATTTAATTTCTGGAAATCAACGGAGTATTCCTGAACTTCAGAAATATTTCGGCAAGGACCTGCTGGACGTAATCTGTAGGATTGATATCAATTCGGATCTTATTGAAGATCAATTTGAACTCATTCATATGGAATCTGGAAGAACTATTACATCCATGGCTGCTGATCAAAATGCGTATAAATCAAATGACATTGTTGAATGGAAATGGTTGAAAAAAGTAAAACTTTATGCGAGAGTACAAATTTTCTGGTGGAGAGTTTTAAACAACGCCTTGCCTTCCAATGTTTTTTTATCTTATAGAAGAATTCATAGGATTACTAACTGTCCTAAAGGCTGTAATGAGGAGGAGAATATTAGCCATCTAACGTGTAAATGTTAGAAGAATGTGGATGTTGTTCATCGACTGAACGAATGGGGCTTTTACATTCCTCTATTAGAAAACAAAGAAGAGATGTATAAATGGCTTACCGATCAAAATGTATTTCTCTCTAGCTTACTCTGCAATGCAGTTTACTTTACTTGGAAGGATAGGAATGAAATTGTGCACGGGAAGAAGGAAAGAAGTTCTTTTTACATAGCTGCCGAAGCTGTTAGCTATGTAGAAGTTCTTAATACTCCGAATTATATCAAAACGGGCCGGTTGAGTATCAATCAGCATATTCTGTTTGAAAATCGTTTGTATTCTCCTCCACCTAATTGGATCAAGGTGAATGTAGATGCTTCATTATTTCATTCTTATAAAAGAGGTATTGGGTGGCTAGAGATCATAAAGGAAAATTTATAGCAGCCTATGGTATATCTCAATTGCATTGGGATATTACTTATTTAGAATATCAAGCTATAGCTTCAGTCAAAGAGATGATCAAGGATCGGGTGCAAGGATTTCAAGGCATTATCATTGAAAGTGATAATATGAATGTTATCAAGTTGATCCATAAATCTTTCAAGAAGGGAGGCCGAGGTATGGAAATGTTTTCTTTTGTGGACACTTTTAATTTCGTTATTTTCAATCATGTCAATAGAGATTGTAATAAGTTAGCGGACTTATGTGCTAACTTTTGCTTTTTCTTCTTTCTTTTGGGACGATTTAATCCTTGATAATGTTCCTTCTGCATTTATCAAAATTTTGAAGGAGGAATCTATTGCTTGTATTCGTTAGGGGCTTCTTCTGGTCCCTTTATTTCTTTTCTATGGAATTTACTTTATGCTTTCTCAAAAAAAAAAAAAAAAAAAAAAAAATCAATGTAGAAAGTCAAGAATCTCCTTGGGTCTCATATTTATTATAAAATATTCTATTCTATCTTATGAACATCCCCAACTATTTGTAGAAGTAAACTACCCAACCTATGATGGTATTATTTTGACTTAGTAAAGTTTTATTCCTTTAGGATAAAACCTATCTTTTAAGCCTTTTTAAAATTGCACATTCGAATTTATTGCATAAAGTCATTTGGAATACATTGCATTAGAAATTAACTAAAGTAATTAAATTATTATTTCAATTTAGGCTTAAAATTATAAAAACACAACTCATGGTGAGGGGCCATTTAGGAATTTTGTTAGATGTCAGTCTCACTATTTAAAATTAAAAAAATAAGAATAGCATACATATCTTGCATTACCTTAGATATGCATCAAGGTTTTAAATTGATTAGGAAGAGTTATAACTAGCATTCTTATTAAAGGAAGGAATTTAAGTTTAGATGTTTCGGGCATTCTTAAAAATCTTTCCAAGAGAGCAAAGATATAAGGTAAATTTATTTATCCTACATACCATTAAGCTAAATTCAAGTTAGTATTTTATTATGATTCACTTTACTTCTATTTCTTAGGAAGACCCAAAATCATAAGTCCTCTCCTTACAAGAATATAGTCTCACCTTTCTAAAAAAAATTTAGCATTCATAATAAATTTAAATCTCAATAAAGGATAGATAGGGATTACCTCTGAGCTTCTTAAAATTCGCTACCCCCTACTTTTCTTCTTTAGTTTGTTAAAAAAAGTTCAATATTTAGCATTATCCTTTGAAAATTCTCACTTATATCATTTTCTTAAACTTTGCAATTAAAGGATATAGTCGCTACTTAATAAAGAATTTTCTTAAGAGTACATCTCTTAAGATATTATTAATCCAAAGGGCTTGTCCTCATGGGGAATTGAGAACTCTATCTTGATTGAAATAATTTTTTTTGTTATTATAAATAGTAAAAAAATCTCTAAGAATGTAATTGGTATTTTCTAAAATTCATTTAAACTTTTAAATGTTATTGTAGAACATTCTCCTTATCTCTTAAGATAACAATGAAATTTTCTATATTATATTTGACAGTAGAAATGTTGCATTTTTTCATAATTCATCCTAGTTCATAAACCCTCGTAGAACATTATATTCAACTTTTAAATGTCATACTATTCTCCTGGATGTGTTTAATTACAAGGATGGCAAATTCAATGCTTCAATTTTCTTTTCAAACACTTATTATGGAATTTTATATTCATATCATGAGATGACAAGTTATTCCATTAATTATGTATGATCACATAAATGATATATTAAAAAATCCTATTATGTATCTTTGAATCCATTATAAAATATTGTATCTCTATCGAGATTCAATGTTATTCAGTATGCAACATTTAATTACAAAATAAGAGTTCCCAAATCTAATCAATTTTATTTTATTTTCTTAAAAATATTAATGGTTTATAAAGGACACCTTAGATTAGGACTCATCCTTCCTACAAGAGGAGCACTCCCAAAGAAACTTGTTAATTCCTCAAGTGCTGAGCAATCAATGGATTTCATCAACCCAATATCTCAAAAGGTTATCACAAGAAGACTCAAACGTGCTTCCACACACTAAAAAAGCCATATAGTCCATTATAGTCATTGATCAAGTAAAGTCACCCCAAATATCAATATAGAATAAGGAATCCCTCAAAGAGGTTCCTAATTCTACCAAAGAACCATTCAATATTTGTCATTCTTGGTTGACTTACTAGAGCGTTGACCTCCATAAAGTAATCCATGAACATTTAGAATTAGGGAATCCACCTCAAAGTTGAACAGTTGGACCAGAAAGCACCAACCATACCCAGTTCCTAAAAGAGAAAGACACATGTTCAGGAAAGTCTATAATATTTCTCATTTATTATTGTTCTTTAATTTTTTTTTTAAATGTAGTATTTCTTATAGCAATGAAATCTCTATAAATGGGTGAAAAGATAATTTTTAGATCTCTTGGCGAAAACTAATGATTTTATTCAACTAGTGTAATGCATTGACAAAAATTCTTCTACTTTTTTGCATAGCACATGTTCTAGGATTATAGTATTTTAAAGTTGTACTCTAGTAAGGTTTGGTATCATCTACAGGTAAACATTAATCAAGTTGGAGTACTCCTGGACTCATTGTGTAGGGGTGATTTCATTAATTCTTTATTATCAAATTCCTACCATGGATGAGCAAGTGCAAATTATTTTAATTTTCCCTCCTTCATAAGTTTCTCAATGAAGTTATAAAGTTGTCGACAATATCTTATGTCATGGTCTTGTCATTATAAATGTCTAGTACTTTAATGGATCTTGAGTGTGAGGTTATTTGTATAATAGAGGAAGTTGAGAATTTTTTTTCTTATTATTTATTGTATTTTCTAAGTTTGCATATAATACTCTTAAAGGAGTGTCGGTGGGATATCTATTGATAATTAGGGACTTAATTCTAACAAAGTGTTGATAACCCATTGTATAATGTGTATACTATTCATTAATGAAAATGATATGTTTGATAGTTGTTATGATAAATTCTTAATTCTATCAAATTGAAGTCACCCTAATATTTATTGAGAATTGATTTTGATGGTATTTTCATGAATTTTTGGCATGTTCAAAGTTTTTTGCAAAGTTATATTCTTCTGCATTCATGTGAACGTTGGCAAATTTGAAATTTTAAGATAATTTTTTAATTTTTTTTAATCTCTGTATATGTTTGGATTACTCATCCATAAAATCTTGGTTTAGCATAGATAAAGTGACTACATGGTCCAAGTCTTTGATATTTTTCATTTCATGATGGAAAAAAATTATGAGTTTTGGTAGAGCCAACATATTACTGTGTGATCGTAAAGATAGCTTGAGATATATTTGATAGTCTTTTGAATAAATACATATTGTGTAATTAATAATTACTTACTCCAAACATTTAATAAGACTTTTATTTGTAATCCTTCTAAACCATATTTTTGTCTTCTCTTTAAATGTTGTAAGAATAGTTATTTTTTAAAGTCATCAATAATAATCTGTTGACCTCTCCACATAAGACAAAATCTAATTCAAGACCAAAACAAAAGTTGCATACCTCTTATCAAGGAAATCAAGAAAATTTGCAGAAATCTCACTGAATTTGGCATCATTCTCATATTTTCTTGAAATCCCACTTTGACTTCACCCCCATTCGTGGTTTTAAAATGTGAGTGAAACCAACCATTGTTCATTTCCTTCTCTTTCCTTTTTCCATGCATGCAAAAACATCCTCTTCGCTTCCCCACTTAACCGTACCCATGACTGAACTTTTGCTTCTTTCTTCATCTAGCTAATCATAGCAGCTAGAGCTTCTACTTTATGTGACTTCATATGACAACTTCCTCATGACTTTCAAATTTTCCCCTATTGAATCGTTCCTGATATCCTATTTCTTGTCTCCTCCTTTGACTTTGAAGAGTTTCAAAGCTTTAGCCGCACTAAACCCACTAACATGGCCGACCATTTCCTTCCTCAGGACAATAAATCTTATGCTGATTTTCTAGCACTAATGGCTTTCTAGCTCTTGATCTCCACCCTAGCTACAAATTCTTAACTGACCTCCATCTACCTACATTTCTCCAAATCCAAATGATCCATCTTCTCCCTTTTTAGTTATCATCTATAAGCAACAAACAACAGAATTAAGATGACTTATGGTATTCAACCGATCAATAAGAAAGCACAGTAGGTTCATTGGAAATCTTTAGCATGTAAAGGTAGTTGATCTATAAAAGGTGCATATACCTATTGTACTCGATGCAACCTTTCTGCATGTGAAAGTAGAAGAATTATTTCAATGTAGTCTATGATGCGAGGAACTTAAAAATTGGCTCTGGGTGTAATGGTTGTAGCTAGTGATGGATTGATCAAGTTGTTTGGGTTAAATACAATGTATTGATATAGCTAGAATGAATAAGTTTCATCATGTTGTTTATAAAATTAGGTCATGTGGGAGAATAAATTTAGTCATGAAAAAAAGTTAAATTGTATCCAATTTTTATGAAATAGTTAAATATCAAATGAAGGCAAATTTATATGAGTTGATGAAAACCAACTAAATGTGCTTAATTTTTTTATAACTAAATGCTCTGTACAACTAAACACCTTAAAACTTTGATGCAACCAATCACATATTCTTTAAATATGCAATCCCATATTCCTTAAATATGGGGACATTTACGCAAATTTAGAGAAACTCACATACCAAGCACTTACGCAACATTAGAACACAAGACCTCTTGTTGTTGTCTATAAACAATGAGAAAGATGGAACAGTACAGAAAGCTTAGAAGAGAAAGGTTTTAGAGAATAGTAATGGTAGAAAAGCTTCTTTTATGTAATAGCAACTTGTACAATAATATTTGTTGTAGTGCCTATGTATATAAAGGTGCAGGTGACTACATGTGAAAGGCTATGATGAAATTAGTTTGTTATGATCTAATTGTAAGCATGTGCGCTTTTCTGAGATAGGTCATTCCCGTTGCCAGCCATGGCAGCATGAGGATGAGTTATTTTTAAAGAGAAAGCTCCCAAAGATTAATGAGATTTACGTAAGGATCAATTATGTGATTTACATTTTTATAATTTTGAAGATTTTTTTACAAAATATTATGCCCAACATGAAAAAAATTCTTACTACACCACTATATGCATGCATCTTGTATGTGTATGTTCATCCATAATTATTACCCAATTCTTAAACCTATGTTCATCCATAAAAAAAAGGTTCTAATCTCTAGGTCAAGCTTTTAGTGAGTGCGGCCAAAGTCGTCTACATTGAAGCCCTTTCCAAGGTGTCTTAATGAAATGTTTCACATCATCTTATCAGTGATATAATTTGATATCATTAAGCTTTTATAGTAAAATAAAAGGGTGAATTAATGGAGCATGAGCAGACTAATTCTCTCACTTAAAATAATTTTTATGTTTTTAAATATCATATAATTTTAATTATATAAATTGAATTTTGATAAAAGAAAATTATTATAGTACCCTATAAAATTATAGAATATAAATTATAAATAGGAATTGAATAAATATTGATATATTTTTTAAAATAATTATTTTTCATCCGATTAAAAAATTTATGACTCTACAACTATGAAAGAGAAACTCTATATCATCAACAAGCTCTCTATGATATTGATTCGAAGCATCGTTATGATACCATGTAACATATTTCATTATTTGATGGACGCTTTCTCATTGAAGATTATAAGGACTTGGAATGTGTGTTGAGACCTTTGTTGAGTATATGGAGGTTGAACCGAACAAACAAGTGAGACATGTTTCTTGTAGGTTGAGAGAAGGTGCTTGTGCTTGGTGGGCACAATTACTGCAAATGAGAAATAGAGAAGGGAAATGATGGATTTGGAGTTGGTATAAGATGAAATAGCATTTGAGGGTTCATTTCATTCGCCCTAATTTTATTCAAAAAATTTACCTGAAATATCAATATTATTTACAAGGATCTCATTCTGTAAGTGAATATACATAGAATTATACATGTTGGCCACATGGAATAATCTCAATAGGTCATATATTCAAATTGTTGCACCATTTATTAGGAGCCTAAATGACATCTTACATAATAAATTAGAGTTGAACTTGGTGTGGTCATTATCTCAAGTTATTAATTTCACGTTGTGTAAGCCAAAATACAACTCAACCAACATTCAAAATTGCACTCAACTCAACACAAATTCATTGAATTAGTTGTGGAAGATAAGAAATCGAATAACCACTTACTAAAATACATGTAGTTCAGCCACTACCAAATCACCCAACCATCCTTGATGCGATTAATAGGAAAAATAAAATGAACTTGGCATAAATCTCATGTGTGCCCTCGTAGATAGAAGTTATAAATTCTGGAGGTAAAAGAAAGTGATGAACAAGCTAACAAAGGCATTGACAGAAATGTGATATGGCTGGACATGAAGTAAAATATATATAGATACTAATTCTATTTAAAGATTCATTAAAATATGGTTGCAACAATTATTTTTTCCCCAAAAAATATAATTCACTGTTCGGTCCAACCACTTCTAATTAGCCATTCCTAATGATTTTACTCGGCCCAACTTCCTCTTTGAGTCAGTTCGTCCTCTCTACTAACCCTTCATTGGTGTTTGGCAAGTATTATGTATCAATATTCTCTTCATTAAATTTTCTTGTCAGAGTTCTCAAATTTTTAAGAATACGGGATACCTAGAAATATGCTTAACATATTAGAATGCTAATTTAGTTGTAGGATTTTTTTTTTTAATAAGAGTAAATTTCCATATACTTAACTAATGTATCAAAGCCCTTCATCCAAATCCAAAGTTCAAAAGTACTTTATACTATATTTTAAGTCTTCAAATCTTTCCTAAATGAATATAAAAGTTAGCAAATATTTGAGAGTTGATATTATAAAAGAGTTGCATCTATATGATTTAAACAAAAAATTTGCTTTGGGGGTGAAAATAAAATAGTATAGACATTTTTTAAATTAACTATATCTCTAGAAAAGTATTTATAGAACACTAGAATGTTTGCATAATCAAACATATTTGATAGTTAGAGCCTTAATTGACATGCTAATTGATACGTTATGACATTTAAAATATGTTTATTGTTTTTAGCATGCTTTGGTTTTAGGCTTTAAAGTTGTATATTATTCAATGCTAACCCTCAATGTAACATTTCTTAAAACTATATGATCAGGTACTTTGCTTGAAGTTGTGGCCAATATTGCTAATAAACATATTAATCAAATGACATTTATAATAATTAATTTAGAGATAATTAATGATGAATGTAATTTATGATTAGATTAGGATAATCAATAACCTTGAAAATAAAATTTGTTTTATTTCATGTCAATGTAATCATATAATATATGCATTATGTATAGTCTTTCTAACTGATAATAATGGATCTTAAACTTTTTACATTATAATAAGTATTATAACTATTTTTAAAACTAATAGATATTATGATAATATCCCTTGATCTCTTAAATTTATAATAAGCTATCATTATATATGTTTTATATACCTAATATACTTTTGGAAAGAGTGGAAAGTTGTTGGGAAGTTTCCTCTAAGTTATTAAGTAACATTTATATGATTAGATGGAGAAAATATTTGATCTATTCATATGTTGAAATTCATTGCTCAAGTGTAATATGGATAATGGGAATAAGGGCTAGAGAATGTTTGAAAATCACAAGCTGTGATGCAGCTGCAAAAAAGTTAGATATTGGAGGAGTTGTAGAAAATGGGGTAGCAGTTTAGTGGAAAGCAGTTAGTATCAACAAAGGAGAATGACGATATCGATTTTAACAAGACTATTTTTTTTTATAAATTTATTTTTAGTTTTTTTTTGTACAATAATTGGACGTTCATTGTAGAAGTATTTGAACATTTTCTTTTAATTGAAAGTTCACTTACTTTAGTATTAATATTGTTTTTTAATGTTGAAATGTGAATGTAGAAAAGTTGAAATTAACTATTTTTATTGATTGTGATTGTAGAAATGTTATGTTGTATAATAATTAAGGTATGGGGGTGGTTATTTTTATTGTTCTACAGGTTTCAGTTGAATTTTTGGTAGAAAACTTGTGAAAATTTATGATACGACAAGTTTAATGATATATTTCTGGCTATCATTATCCTCTACCATTACAGACAAAATTCCCAAATCTGGTGCCTCTAGAATATTTGGAGGCAGGTTCCATTAGATTTTTTGGTGGTTGGTCATCGAACAATTGAACGATTATTACCAACAAAATTATGATGGATAGCTCCACATCAACTCTAGAGGAAAAGTATGTCAGAATTACAAGCAAAATATTCATAGGTAATTTGTAACAAAATTTGTCTTTTTTCTACAATGATTATATTTAAAATCTCTTAGAACATAGTAAAAAATTTCCAAGCTAAAAGTTTTTGTAGTAGGCCACTTTCTGATGCTCGTTTCAGAAGTAGAAAGAAATATGTCAGCAAGTTATTTTTTGATGGATTTAGGAAATTTTCTGGTGGTAAATGATCGTCAAAAATAGGTGTTTTTCCTATAGTGAAAGGTAATATTCTTTAATTAAATCTACATACAAATATTTGCATATAAGGCTATCACCATCTATTTTAAGCAACTATGACAACTCGACTACAAATGGAAGAACAAACATCAAGAGACTACTTGACATCTCAAAAAGGGAAAATAAGAGAAACCAAGTAATTGTGATCACCCTCCTCAATCACCTCAGTATTGTCATCATCAATATCAACTTCTTAATTACATTCATTGAAACCTTTCATAGAAATATTTTCATCAACAACCATAATAACTACATCTTAGGTGATTAAAGATGTTAAGAGCAAGAATTATGAAGATTAATCTACATAATATCATTTTTATTATTTCGAAGTACATTGATTAGAAAATTTTTTTTCCTAAATGAAAAAATTGAATACATAATTCCTCATAGATATTTGAGCTTGCACTTCAAGGTCCTGATTGAAAATATCAACCCTCAAAATGGAGGACCCGTGCAACCCCTCAACGAGCTCAACCAACATAATTATAGACCCATACAATAATACAATTTGATTGATTAATAGAATTAGATTTTATGCAAAGCTAAAAATTTTTATATTTTTGAGATAAATTTTTCTATTTGGTAAAAAAATATTACCCATTTTGTAAAGCATCAATTTATTAGATATAAAATCATCTAATTAACTTATAAAGACCTTATGCCCTAGACTAAATTCTCACTCAGAATACTATCAAAAATTTATTTGTTCTTTTTTTTTTTTTTAAAAAGTAACAAGTTATGTTTTGAGAAAGTTGCAATAATATTTTAACTTTTAACACTCATCATTAGCTTTTATGTTAGCTATAAGCCGAATCTTACGGCCGACACCTTTCAAAAAATTTGGATTGATAGGAATGTAATTAATTTATAACTTCATATCATAGAACAACTTAAGAAAAAAAAAATGAGCAATTTAGTAATACAAGAACTAGCTCAAGAAATAGACATTTGTTTCCATCTTTATAGGTCAAAACCCTTATTTTATCTCTTCTTCCACCACCTAACCTTCCCTTAAAACAATGGCTTATATACTAAACTAAAATACTAATAACTTCATTATGCAAAATAATCTACCTCTTGTAAAGCCTCACCTTTACTTGGTTTACTCCTCCAAATTATCCTAAGTAGAGCTTCAAACTTATATTCTCATGGTGACTTCTTCTATACTCTCCTATTATATTCTTCTCAACATCTTCTTCTTTTTTTATTTAATAGAGAATAATTTTCTAATATCAGCATGAGAGCATGCCGGAGAACACAAAATCATTGATGTAAAGTCACTATTGTCGAGAACCACCTGCTCAATGTTTGCTAAAAGTCTGTGAGCAATTTCAAGAATTTCTTAAAACCTTTGGGAGACTATTTTTTCATAAATGAATTAGAATAAAAATAAATCATGCTGTAATTAAGCTCATTTGTAAGATATCATAAGCTTAAACAAGTTGCAAAAGAAAAAAAGAAAGTTAATATGTACATTAATTAATTGTTCCAATTGTGACAAACTTGCATGGGCCCTTCCAAGCTCAATGTGGTCCACAACACGGTCTGTGCTCATACCGAGCTCTCTAAGATAAACCATCCCATCTGGAGCACCTCCAACAAGACCAATCCCATGTTGGCTATATCCACCGTCGGGCCACCAACACCAATGCATTCCTCAACCTTATTAACAATACTCTTTTTGTTAGAGTTCTAGAAAGCATTGGTAATGCTCTTGTTATGAATGACTATATAGTCAACAAAGGCCTAGACACCCATACCAAGTACTTCTCAATTATGTTTGACACCAGTTGTGATCTTAACTAGACTCAATATGTCCTATACATTAACTATTATACCTAAAAGGACCCATTTTATGACTCTAACTATTATACCCAAATCAATTGATTTGGTTTCTCCTCTACCTTTAGCTATCTCTATCAGGAAGAATGTGTCAACTATTCTTGTACAAATGGCTCCATCATTAAAGGTGCCTTGACATTCCCTTTTGATACTATACACAACTTTCGCTACAGCTATTAATATAACAACAATTATAATTTTAGATAAATAGATGGGTTATTAGGCCTAAATTAGGAGTTTATTTCATTTATTTTTTAGATAGCTCAATTGCATGACAATATATTTTCATACTGTCTACCATCACTGTTTAGAACAAATGGATATCTCAAACTAGGTAGCCCTCTCCTTTGTGTGAACTATCCACTGTTGCTAACCAACCCAAACATGTCTTCCTACTACTTATTCAAGCTCATTTCCATTTCTATTGGAGGTACAAGGCTTGACTTTTCACTTAATAGAATTATGTTGGACTCCAGCACAACATTTAACCACCTTCCACCCACTTCCTACTGCGCCCTTAGCAGAATTTTCAAAAAAAGAAATGACCAATTACATGATGACGCCACCATTTTTCAATCTCAACACATGTTATGACCTCACAAACTACCTGAAGGTGGATATTCTGGCTATTTTCTTGATCTATGACGGTGAAGTGACAACTTACTTTGATGTCATGAGGATACTTTACGTGGCCAGAATATCTAGAGCATGCTTAGTCTTTGCTAAAATTAATGATGATAGTGAGGATGTAATCATTGGTAATTTGCAAGAACACTCGTTCAATATAGTCTATGATGTGGGGAACTTAATGTTAAATAGTTGCTATTTGCATGCCTTACATCTTTGCAACTTGTATAATTTTGATGATTCCAAATATTATTGTTCAAATGTGTAGTTCACTCCTAAAAATTTTAGAAGATTTGTATTTGCTCTTGTGTGTACTAACATTTCAGGAAAATCAAACTCCAGACTACGAAAACTTCAAATCAAATTCAATATGAGATAATTTGTTAATTTGAAACTTGCATTTTTATTTGAATTAAATTTGAAAGGGAGTGATTGTAATTGAGTGAATAAAAACATATACACACACATAAGGAGATCATAAAAATTTTATAATGATCGTACGGGACGATATTATATCGTACGGGACGATCAGACAGTTATCTCCTATTGAGAAAATTGAACGAATAGGAACTGGCTAGAAAATTTTTTCTAAGTCCTATTCGTCCAGGACAAAAATAATTATCGTCCAGGACGATCGGCTCTCTGTAAAATTTTCGTCCAGACGAAATTAATTATCGTTAGAAAACGATCTGCTCTCTGTAAAAATTTCGTCCAGAAGAAATTAATTATCGTCCAGGACGATCGACTCTCTGTAAAATTTTCATCCAGACAAAATTAATTATCGTCAGAAAACGATCAGCTCTCTGTAAAAATTTCGTTCAGATGAATAACCGACTTAGAACGGTTTTCAGAAGTTTTCTAGACCGACCTTGTAATAACCGTTCGTACCAGACGAACTTAGATCGTACGGGACGATAAGCTGTACGAATACATTTCGTACACATATACAAATTGGGTTATTTTAAAGCATTTAAGTAAAATCGTCCAGGACGATCGTCAGATCGTACGGGACGATCCACTACGTACAGAATTAAAAACTTGTAGTTTTTGGGCGATTTTTCTTGTCTTTTGTATAAATAGTCCAAATTAGACTGTCACCAAATCTTTTTGTCATTTGATCTTCGTGCCTCTTGAGAGAATAGCCAAGGAGAGAGTGGAAGAGAGCATTCAAGGGAGGATTCCTACCACTGGAGCAAGAAGGCTTCACTTGGATTTTAAAGGTAAGAGTCTCTACTTGTGAATTGGGATTACTTCACTCTTTTCTTTCTTCCTTCTAGATTCTTGTGAGAAGATCAGTCAAGGAGATCCGGTTCGCTACCGACACTTGGAGAGTGTGAACAGCGTGAAGGATTCTCTGCCCACACTAGGAGAGTGTGAAAGGACGTACGATTCTCTACCAACACTGGGGATTGTGTAAAAGGATGACGGTTCTCTGCCAACACTGGGGATTGTGTAAAAGGATGATGGTTCTCTGCCAACACTGGGAATTGTGTAAAAGGACGACGGTTCTCTGCAGCACCGGGTAGTGGTGAAAAGAGTGTGTTGTAAAGGCTTCTCCACCTTGCTGTGGGTGCAAAAGAAGAGTCACTATTGATTTTAGTGCAATACTCAGAGGGTGCCTCTGAGGAGTGGATGTAGGTCTGGTTATAGACCGAACCACTATAAATCTGGTGTCATTTACAATTTTCTTATTTCCTCATTTTATTTTAAGTTTTAACAACTCTGTGGTTGAAAAATATTTTCTAGAAAAACTTTAAAAGAAAATTTTCATTTCGGTTCAACTTTATCTTCAAAGAGGGATTAAAATTTTAAACTACCAATTCACCCCCCCTCTTGATAGCCTTGGGACATTAACTTAGGCTTAACAACCTAATTACTAGATTCAACAAGTGGTATCAGAGCTTCATTTCAAAATCATAAGTTTGAACTACTTTTTGATTAACATAGATGGCTATATTTGGAAACCGAAACACACCTGAGGGTTACTCTATCACTAGACCTCCACTGTTTGACAATATTCCTTTTGATTTTTGGAAAACATGCATGTCTACTTTCTTACAGTCACTTGATTATCGCATGTGGATGCTAGTCCAGGAAGGTTACACAAAACAAACTAGATTAGTTGATGGAGTAAGAGTAGAAATACCTTATGCAGATTGGACTATAGAAGAATGTGACTTAGCACAATTAAATGCCAAATGTTTAAATAATTTCTTTTGTGCTTTAAAATCTGAAGACTACATGCGAGTTTCCACTTGCAAAAGCGGAAAGGACATATGAGATAGACTTTGTATAACTTATGAAGGGATAAATAAGGTTAAGCAATCAAGACTCAATATCTTGTTACATGACTATGAATTATTTCGCATGAAACCTAATGAATCTATTTCAGACATGTACACAAGATTCACTCAAATTGTCACTTCTTTGCATGCACTTGGTAGGGAATTAACTAATGCTGAAATGGTCAATAAGATTCTTTGTTGTTTACCTACTGCTTATGATGCTAAAATTACTGCAATTATAGAGTCTAAAGATCTGAACATTTATTCTATTGACAATCTTCTTGGTTCACTCATTACTTATGAGCAAGGAGTAAGTCAAAGAAAAATGGATGTAGGTGAACCATGAAAGGACAAGAATATTGCACTAAATGTGGAAGAGTCAGAGAGTGAACACTCACAACTTGAGGATGAAGATGATATTGCATTGATGACTAGACAATTCAGAAGCTTTTTAAAGAGGAAGCAGAAAAAATGCCAGCAATGGAATAGAGGTAAGTATAATAAAAATGACAAGGTTTCTAATGAAGTGATTTATTATGAATGCAGGAAACCAGGTCATATAAAGACTGATTGTCCAAAACTCAAAGCCACTCCTAGCAAGGAAAAGTTAGAGGAGAAACCAATGGCAAAGAAGGACAAGAAGAAGTTTCAAAGAGCTTTCTGGGCGGACTCAGCTTCAGACTCATCTGAGACTGAAAAAGAAGAAGAAGTCACCAACCTTTGCTTGATGGCAGATAATGTTGAACAATCAGATCAAGAAGAGGTATGTGATATAACCTATGATGAATTATTTGAAGTTTCTAAACACATGCATGATGCATATAGGAAAATAAAAAAGATGCATGCTAGTTTAGATTTAGAATTGAAAGAGCTTAATAAGGAACACGAAATCCTTAGGAAAGATCATGCTTTAATAGATAACAACCACATGAAACTACTTGATGAATATGATGACTTGAATAAATTTTTTGAGAATTTAAGATCATCCTATGCTGAACTTGAAAAAGAATTTAAGATTTTTAAGGATGAATATGAGAGCAAGACATATAGAATCAATTATACCAATCGAATCTTGGAAGATATGAATTCATTTTACAAACTCATAATAAGAGCTCTCGAGGATAATAGGAACCCCCCTAAATTTGAAGATTTTACAAATCCTAAATATTATCCTAAATTCATGAAATCCCTTAGAAGACAATCATATGAAAGAAAACATAGGAATATTTTTCCTAATGTTAAATGTAATAATTGTGGATTTTTGGGACATATATCTCACACCTGCACTTTAAAGATGAAAACTAATTTGGTGTGGAGAACTAAGATGCATAAACCTAGACATATCATACATGCATATGATTATAAATTTCATAAAGGTGAACCCAAACTTGTTTGGGTTCCCAGGTCTAACATTTGAGATTTTTGCAGGAGTACTCTCACACAAGACCTCATGAGAGTATATGGTACCTGGACAGTGGATGTTCAAAGCACATGACTGGAGATACTGCTCAATTCATAATGCTGGAAGCCAGGAGTGGAGGCAAGGTTACACTTGGACATAATACCACAAAGAAAGTGGTTGGATCAGGTATGATTGGAAATTTGAAAAACTTTTTCATAGACAATGTGTTATTAGTTGAAGGCTTAAAACATAATTTGCTAAGCATAAGTCAGCTATGTGATAAGGGCTATAATGTAAAATTTTTACCTACTAGCTGCATAATAAGCCTAAATGGGAAAATTATTTTAAATGAAAAAAGGGTAAACAATGTCTACATGCTAGATTTAAGTTGTATTCAATCTCCTACTTCTTTTTGTTTGAAAACTGTTTCTGATGAATCATGGCTTTGGCATAGGAGACTTTGTCATTCTAGTATGAAAAATCTTAGGAGAATTACCCAAAAGAATTTGGTGAGAGATTTACCTAAACTAGACTTTACTAAGGATCATCTTTGTGATGCATGTCAATTAGGAAAACAAGTGAAGTCATCATTTAAGTCCAATAAAGATCTTAGGACAAGTAAACCTTTAGAAATTCTACACATGGATCTTTTTGGACCTGTAGGCAATGTAAGTCTAGGAGGTAAGGTATACAGATTTGTTATAGTAGATGATTTCTCAAGATTCACTTGGGTTAGATTTCTTTTTCATAAGAGTGAATTGTTTGAGGAATTCAGAAATTTTTCTACTTGGATTCAAAGGAAACTAGGTAGTGAAATAATTTCTATACAAAGTGATAATGGAGGAGAATTTGAAAATGAAAGATTTGAAAATTTCTATAAAGAAAAGGGTATTGATCACAATTTTTCTGCACCTAGAATCCCTCAACAAAATGGAGTAGTTGAAAGGAAAAATAGAACATTAACAGAAGCCGCCCGAGCAATGTTAGCAGAATACTCACTTCCTAGATATTTTTGGGCTGAGGCGGTTAGTACTGCATGTTAAGTTCTGAATAGGGTGAATGTGAGATCAAATTTGAATAAAACACCCTATGAGTTGCTAAAAGGTAGAACACCTAATTTGTCTCATTTGCATGTATTTGGTTGCAAGGTGTTCATACATAATAATGTAAAATCTGCCTTAGGAAAATTTGATCCAAAATCAGATGAAGGAATTTTTGTTGGATATTCAAGTGTTGGAAAATCTTATAGGGTATTCAACCAAAGAACTTTAGTCATTGAAGAAACCACACATATTGTATTTAATGAAAGTGGAAACTTGGAAGAGCCAAATGTTGTTGAAGAAGAAATTGAAGAAAACTCCTAAAAGATTGATAGATTAAATGTGGAAGAAAATTTGGAAAGAGAAAACCCTTTGCTTAGAGATTTGAGATTTTCTAAAAACCATCCAAAGGAATTGATTATAGGTGAACCAAGTGAGGGTGTTAGAACTAGGCGTGGATTAAACAAGGAAGTCAATCATTCAGCCTTTATTTCAACTGTTGAACCCACTAACATTGATCAAGCACTTTCTGATGAATTTTGGATATTGGCCATGCAAGAAGAGTTAAATCAATTTGTAAGAAATAAAGTTTGGGAATTAACTACAAGGCCAAAAGATCAAAGTGTTGTTGGAACCAAGTGGGTGTTCAAAAATAAAATGAATGACTCAGGAGTAGTCATTTGAAATAAGGTTAGATTAGTAGCTAAGGGGTATAATCAAATTGAAGGAATTGATTTTGAGGAAACTTTTGCCCCTATAGCTAGACTTGAAGCAATTAGGGTTTTACTAGCCTTTGCCTGTTTTAAAGGTTTTAAATTATTTCAAATGGATGTCAAAAGTGCCTTTTTAAATGGGGTAATTGAGGAAGATGTTTTTGTAGAACAACCTCCAGGATTTGAAAATTCAAAATTTCCAAATCATGTTTTCAAGTTAAAAAAGACATTATATGGATTGAAACAGGCACCTAGGGCTTGGTATGAGAGGTTGAGCACCTTCCTACTTGAAAGATCTTTTGAAAAAGGAAGTGTGGATACAACTCTCTTTTTAAGGAAAATTGGAAAGGATATACTTATTGTTCAAATTTATGTGGATGACATCATCTTTGGATCTTCAAATAAAAATCTTTGTGATGATTTTTCTAAAACAATGAGTAGTGAATTTGAAATGAGTCTAATGGGAGATTTAAATTACTTTCTAGGATTTAGCATTAAGCAACTTGAGGAAGGCACATTTCTTAGTCAAACTAAATATATTAAGGATATCCTCAAAAAATATGAAATGGACAATGCTAAACCTGTTAGTACTCCAATGAGTTCCTCAGTTCAATTGGATAAGGACATTAAGAGAAAATCTGTTGATCAAAAGAAATATAGAGGGATTATTGGATCTTTGCTTTACTTGACGGCTAGCCGACCAGATATTATGTTCAGTGTTTGCTTATGTGCTAGATTTCAATCAGATCCAAAAGAATCACATTCAACAGCAGTGAAAAGGATTTTAAGAAACTTACTAGGAACTCAAAACTTAGGAATTTGGTATCCTAAGTTCAGCTCTTCATTTGAAATTGTTGGTTATTCAGATTCTGACTTTGCAGGATGTAGAGTGGATAGGAAAAGCACTTCAGGAACATGTCAATTCATTGGAAATTCTTTAGTCTCGTGGTCCAGTAGAAAGCAAAATTCAGTAGCCCTATCTACTGCAGAAGCAGAATACATTGCATTAAGAAGTTGTGTGGCACAAGTACTTTGGTTAAAACAACAGTTGATTGATTTAGGATTAACAATAGGCACTATTCCAATTTATTGTGACAATACTAGTGCTATTTGCATTTCCAAAAATCCTATTCAACATTCTAGAACCAAACACATTGATATAAGACATCATTTTCATAAGGGATCATGTATCCAAGGGAGAAATTGAACTCATACATATTTCAACTGAAAATCAACTTGCAGACATTTTTACAAAACCTTTAGCCTTTGATACCTTCAGTACTTTAAGAACAAGGCTTGGTGTTATTGATTTAAATGCCTAAACAAAATGTCTTTGCAACATTTATATTTGTTTTGTTTTGTTTTTGATTTTGTGAAATTTTGTGTGTTTTGAATGAATTTATTTTTAGGTCTATGCTTTTGTTTTATATTTTTCTGTGTTTTTGAATGTTTAATTTGATTTTCTTAAATTAAAAAAAAAATCAAAAATTGGAGTAAATCGTCCGGGACGAAGTTTGTTTCGTACTGGACGATGTGTGAAAGAACAGTTTGCGCAAATTTTAATCGTTTTGAGAGCAGTTTTTAATTAAATCGTCTATACTATATGAAGATCGTCCAGGACAAAATTTTTTTTCTTCCTCAAACGTCAGGACGATTGAAAGCAGTGGTTGAGTGGATAAGACAGTTTTAAATATGGATTTCATATGTACGAATTTTTGGTTCGTCCAGACGAACATATGTCGTTTCATTATAGGGGACGGTTTTCAAGAGAGATTAAAACGAGTTACTTTTTGATCGTCTGTACGAAATAATTTTGACTGTACGATCGGTCAAGTCAAAAAGCCTGTACGAAGGGACGCATCGTAAGTTGTGTTGATTACGAAAAGCCGTTACATCTTGGACGAATTTGATCGTCTGTACGAAATATTTTCGTCCAGATGAACGATTATTCTTTGTCCAGGACGAATATTTTTGTCTAGGAAGAACGTATCATTTTTCTTTAAATATTAAGGCTTTCCAACTTAACAATCACACTTCCAAACCTCACTTTCAATCCCTTTCTACTTCAAATCGACAATGTCCTCCTCAAGCAAGAGACAAAAGGTGTTGGTAAAGAAACCCAATAGGAATGCCTCAGAAAACTTCCTGTCTAAGGCGAATGAGAAATCCTTTCCTCGTTTTACCTCTGCCAAAATAACTCCCGCTCGCATTCTGATTGAAGATGAGATAAAATTTAAGGTAATGCACCTTTTTGCCTCCACCCAGTTTCAAATCATTCTTTCTCTCGTCCACCTTTACAACAAACAAACCTTTATCTATTTTCTAGCCAACATAAGTTTTAATTCCGACCACTCCTACATAAGTTCTTTTGTTTTTAAACAAAAAGTTGAAATCACCAAGCACGATTTAGGTGCTTTTATGAACTTAAGAACTGAAGGATATAGAGCCAACACCCTAATGAGTGAAAACAAATTTGAATGGTATCAAGTCAATAGTGTGATTAGAGAAATTGGCCTAACCTATCATGTTGCTAGAGTTTCTGGAATGACCAGGAATGCTCGAATCATCCAGCATATTCTTTGATCTTCAATCATTCCCAAAGCTGGTGATAGAATCAATATTACCCCTCTTCTTTCTATTCAAACCTTTTTGATTATGGATCATAAGCCTATCGACAAAGCCCAACTTATCATAGATCATCTGTATGGGCTTTCAGACATATGACATGCAGATCAGAAAAGAAAAAAGAACATCTCATTAGGACACTTAGTCACATACATTTTGGAAAAGAAATACAACTTAATGTATCCTGATGAAGAATATGAAGAGCCAGTATACTATAATGATGCTTCCTTCAGATTGCTTTTCAAGGAGGAAAAAGGAAAAGCACATGCCAGTGCTTCAGAAGAGGAAGAAGAAGGAGAGCAAACTTCTGCACCTCAGTCAGATTATCAGAATCTGATTGAAAGATTTGATAGATTAGAGACTCATGTTGATCAAAGATTTGATCAAATTGATGCTCAACTTCTGCAGCAGCAACAAGACATTGGTAATATTAGAAATGAAGTACATGAAATTAATACCAATGTAATGTTGATGGCCTGCTACTTCACTTTTTGGCAGCATTCCTCCTCCTCCTCCAGAATAGTAGAGATGAATTTTTTTGTGTTTGTTGTACTCGTGTTTTATGTTTTGTTGTGTCAGTTTTTAGGTTAAGTGTTTGTTTTTATGTTTGTTTTTTCTTTTAAGTTCAGTGTACTTTCTTACTTGTTTTTAGATATTATGAAATGTGTAATCCTTTCATGAATATCAATGGATGTTGTACTTAATTCAACTTTGGTTTGTTTTTTGAAATATGGTTAATTTTTATAAATTTCATTAGTCTTATTTAATCTTAATGGTGCTTAAATTAGATTGTAATTTGAGATTAATTACTTTAGAAAATCTAGTCTTTCTAAATTTAAAAGTTGTTTATAACTTGTTATAATTAGAACTGTTAAATTCATGTCTGTTCATTTAGACTACATAAAAGTTAATATTAATATTACAATATAGATGTTTTCTTGTTTAATATTTCTATGCTCAAGTGATATTTATGCACTTCGAAATATTTGAAATTTTAGATTATCGATTTTGGAAAGATTTGGTTTCAATTACTCTTGAAAATTATACAAAGAGTACAAAAATCAAAAGGAATGTGCAAAGCTTCACAAATATGAAAAAGAGGCACAAAATTAGACCAATGTCAAAATATGCATAAAAATTTGAAAAAGATGCGCAAAGCGCCACATGTGGTAATTCTCTTCTTTCCAAATTCATTCAATCTCTTAATTCAAATTGATCTTATGTTCATTTATATTCTATTGAACTTTGAATTATAGAATTTTTATACATCTCTCTTGTAATAATTTTCTATATTCAAATGTCTAAATTGAATCATGTCTTTGATAAATTCTTCTTACTTACAATGTTATATCACTTTTTAAATTTTATGAATTTTTATGATTGACCTAATACTATTACTTTTAAATTGCATAACTTATCACAATCTCCTTTTAGATTACAATTTTCAAATAAATTTCATATAATTACTTACATTTCTTGCCTATTTCTTCTTTACTTTTTGTTGTTGTCAAAAAGGGGGAGAAATTATTGTGTTTGTTTTGTTTTATTTGCATTTTGGTTTTGTGTAAAATTTTTTTTCTGGTTCAAAATGCCTCATTATTTTTAAGTATTCATAAATTCAGGGGGAGTTTAGGAGATTTGTTTAAATTGAAATCATACAAATAATAATTGTTTTACCATCATCAAAAAGGGGGAGATTGTTAAATAGTTGCTATTTGCATGCCTTACATCTTTGCAACTTGTATAATTTTGATGATTCCAAACATTATTGTTCAAATGTGTAGTTCTCTCCTAATAATTTTAGAAGATTTGTATTTGCTCTTGTGTGTACTAACATTTCAGGAAAATCAGACTCCAGACTACGAAAACTTCAAATCAAATTCAATATGAGATAATTTGTTAATTTGAAACTTGCATTTTTATTTGAATTAAATTTGAAAGGGAGTGATTGTAATTGAGTGAATAAAAATATATACACACAAATAAGTAGATCATAAAAATTTTATACGGATCGTACGGGACAATATTAGATCGTACGGGACGATATTATATCGTACGGGACGATCAGACAGTTATCTCGTATTGAGCACATTGAATGAATAGGAACTGGCTTGAAAAAAATTTCTAAGTCCTATTCGTCCAGGACGAAAATAATTATCGTCCAGGACGATCGGCTCTCTGTAAAATTTTCGTCCAGACGAAATTAATTATCGTCAGAAAATGATATGCTCTCTGTAAAAATTTTGTCCAGACGAAATTAATTATCGTTCAGGATGATCGGCTCTCTGTAAAATTTTTGTCCAGACAAAATTAATTTTTGTCAGAAAATGATCTGCTCTCTGTAAAAATTTCGTCCAGACGAACCAATTTTCGTCCAGACGATTAACCGACTTAGAATAGTTTTCAGCAGTTTTCTAGACCGACCTTGTAATAACCGTTCGTACCGGACGAACTTAGATCGTACGGGACGATAAGCTGTACGAATACATTTCGTACACATATACAAATAGGGTCGTTTTAAAGCATTTAAGTAAAATTGTCCAGGACGATCGTCAGATCGTACGGGACGATCCACTACGTACAGAATTGAAAACTTGCAGTTTTTGGGCAATGTTTCTTGTCTTTTGTATAAATAGTCCAAATTAGACTGTCACCAAATCTTTTTGTCATTTGATCTTCGTGCCTCTTGAGAGAATAGCTAAGGAGAGAGTGGAAGAGAGCATTCAAGGGAGGATTCCTACCACTAAAGCAAGAAGGCTTCACTTGGATTTTAAAAGTAAGAGTCTCTACTTGTGAATTGGGATTACTTCACTCTTTTCTTTCTTCCTTCTAGATTCTTGTGAGAAGATCAGTCAAGGAGATCCGGTTCGCTGCCGACACTTGGAGAGTGTGAACAGCGTGAAGGGTTCTCTGCCCACACTAGGAGAGTGTGAAAGGACGTATGGTTCTCTGCCAACACTGGGGATTATATAATAGGATGATGGTTCTCTGCCAACACTGGGGATTGTGTAAAAGGACGACAGTTCTCTGCCAACACTGGGGATTGTGTAAAAGGACGACGGTTCTCTGCCGCACCGGGTAGTGGTGAAAAGAGTGTGTTGTAAAGGCTTCTCCGCCTTGCTGTGGGTGCAAAAGGAGAGTCACTATTGGTTTTAGTGCAATACTCAGAGGGTGCCTCTGAGGAGTGGATGTAGGTCTGGTTATAGACCGAACCACTATAAATCTGGTGTCATTTACAGTTTTCTTATTTCCGCATTTTATTTTAAGTTTTAACAACTCTGTGGTTGAAAAATATTTTCTAGAAAAACTTTAAAAGAAAATTTTTATTTCGGTTCAACTTAATCTTCAAAGAGGGATTAAAATTTTAAACTACCAATTCACCCCCCCTCTTGATAGCCTTGGGACATTAACTTAGGCTTAACAACCTAATTACTAGATTCAACACTTAAAAATTGGCTTTTGGAGTAATGGTTGTAACAAGTGATAGATAGATCGAGTTGATTGGGTTAAATATAATGTATTGATGTAGCTAGATCAAATAGTTTTCATCATATTGGTTATAAAATAGGGGTGTGTGGGACAATAAATGTATTTATGAAAAAATTTTCAAATTTATCCAATTTTTTTTAATAATTAAATATCGAAGGAAAGCAACTTTATATGAGTTGATGAAAACCATTAAGATGTTCTTAATTTCTTTATAATTAAGGGGAAATTATAATGTTAAATGTCAAAGGTTAGAATTTTGATTATCAGAGATTAAATTTCATCTTTGTTCGTAGAAGAGCTTATTCTTAAAAAGAATGAAGATTGCTTATTGTGATTATTTTTGTTCTAGGTCAGACCCTTACAAAGTAAAATCATCACATATTTTTCTTAAACTTGACCCCTTTTAGTTCTCATTTTGGCTTCAATTTTCTTTTTTTGTTCTATTATGTAAATGGAAACATTTAAGGCTTGTGAGTTTTGCCAACCCATTGGGCCGTACAACTTAACACATTAATGTTTTGATGCAACCAATCCCATGTTCCATAAATATGGCGACATTTAGGATAACTTAGGCAAACTCACATACCGATCACTTACATAAAATTATAACACAAGACAAATAGATCAATTAGTGTTGTGTAATGATCAATTATGTGATTAACATTTTTTTATAATTTAGAAGAATTTTTTCCTAAATATTATGCCCCCACATAATGAAAATTCTTACTCCGCCACTATCTGTATACATCATGCATGTTTATGTTAATCCATAAATATTTTATAGTTCTAAAACCTATGTTCATCCAAAAAGAGCTCTAATATCCATGCAAGGCTTTATGGAGTGGGGCCGAAGCTATGGACATTGAAGCCTTTTCAAAAGTGTCTTAATAAAATTTTGCACTTCATGTGATGACTGCACTTCATGTGATGACTGGTATAATTTGATATGTTTTAAACACATTATACTTTTATAATAAAATAAAAGGGTGAATTAAGGGGGCATAAGTGGAATAATGCTTTCACTTGAAATATTTTTTATGATTTTATATATCATACAATTTTAGTTAAATAAATAGAATTTTTATAAAAAATTAATAATTTAAATAAAAATTCTTTTTTATGAACCCTCTAAAATTTTAGAATTTAAAATTATAAATAGCAATTGAAGAAATATTAATAAATTTTTTAAAATAATTAATTTTTGTGTCTGATTAAAATAAATAACAATTTTTCCACTTAAAATAGAAACTCAGTAACACCAACAAGCTCATTATGATGTTGATTCAGAGCAGTGTTATGATACTATGGCACTAATTTTGTTCTTTGATGGACATCTGCTCATCGAAGACTAGGACTAGGAACATACCATTTAGACATTTCTTAGTATATGGAGGTTTAAACAGGCAAAAAAGTAAAGTATGTTAGTTGTAGGTAGAGAGAAGGAGCTAGTGCTTGGTTAGGACAAGTATTGCAAGTGAGATATTGAAGGTGAAATAATTGATTTGGTGTTGGTATAAGATGAAATTGCATTTGAGTGCTCATTTCCTTCTAGCGAATTTTGAACAAATATTTTACCTGAAATATAAGCATTACATGCAAGTATCCTATAATTGAATATACAAATGAAAAATACTCATTTAGTGCATGGTACAATCTCAATGTATCCTATATTTAAATCATTGCATGATATATTGGCAGCCTAAATGACATCTTATACAACAAATTTCAGTTTAGCTCGGCGTGGTCATTTTCTCTGGTTTTGCAATTTTGTGTTGTGAGCCAAAATGAAACTTAGTCAGCAATCAAAATAGCACTCAACTCATCTCCAATTAATCAAATTAGATGTGGAAGTTAATAAATCCAATTAGCACTGATTAATATTCCTATAGCTCTGCTAAAACAAAATCAACCAACCATCCTAGCTGTGATTAATCAAGATAATAAATTTAAGCCCAATACACTAATATTTTTTGAATGTTTCCAATCCGGGTATAAATCAAATGAATGTCTGAGTAGATAGAAGTTACAGTTGTTGGAGGCAAAGCAAAGTGAGGAACAAGCTAACAATGACATTTACGAAAAGTGATATGGCTAGAGATGAAGTAGAAGATATATTGATACTAATTTAATTTAAAGATTTATTAAACTATTGTTCCAACAATTATTTTTTTATCCGGACAATATCATCTTCTAAGAGGCCTAAAATAACTTTTGCTAGGTTTGATTTGGACAAATGTGATACTGTTGATGGCTCTATTCTTCTAAAATAATTTCTTGTATTGCTTCATAACTATCTTGAATGCTTCTCTTTGTCCTCTTTATATTCTGACAGATTCACCATCTATTTGTTTGGAAAACACAACAAGAAAAATTAAATATTAATAGAGCCGTTATGAGCTGAAGCACTTTTATTATATTGTTTCTTTAAAAAAATTCCAATTTATATTGTAAAAAATATAGAACCGTTCCTAATTTTTATTACCGTTTAGAAAGCATATGAACAATTTTAAATGAGCTAGAATACATTTAGAAAAAAAAATTTGTTCTTTGTTAAACACAACAAGAAAAATGATTATTTCCACCAGAAATTTTGATGGGCCATAACTCACTAGAAATAGTGGTCGAATTACAGGAGGATTCGACGATGGAAATCTTCGAGGAACTTTTTAACAATCTTTCGGTAGAATTTTTGCCATAATTTTACAAACAAAATTTTACCTTCAAATGACATCTATTTTAAGTTAGCTAGTGGTATTTTCTAGTAGAATATCTGTCACACTTTTTCTTGTAGGATTGCCACCAGAATACTGTATGCTTACGTAAAATCGGAGGCATTGGCTAGTGGAATTTTTGGCTGGTAAAATTGCAGCAAAATTTCAGCCATAGAGGGCCATATATAATTTTTTAACCCCCTTCACCATATAATTAGGTGAATTTCCTCTCCTACATCCATTCTCATGTGACCTATTCTCTGCTCATTCTAACTACTTCCAATCAACCATTCCTGATGATGTTACTCTGTCTAACTTCCTCTCAAAGGCCACTCATCCTCTTTATTCTCCCTTTACTGATGTATGGTCTTTAATTTTTAGGAACAAAAGATACCTAAAAATAAGCTTTAATATATGTGAATGCTAATTTAATTATAATTATTTTTTTAAAGAATGAATTTCCATATACTTTACCAATTTATCAAAGCCCTTCATCCAAATTCAAAGTTCAAAAATATATTATACTATATTTGAAGTCTTCGATACTTTCCTAAATGTACATAGATGTGAGAAAATATATGGAAGTTGATATTAGGAAGGAGTTGCATCTAAATTAATTAAACAAAAATTTTGAGTTGGGGGTAAAAAAACAAGTATATATGTTTACTAAATTAACTTTATCTCTAAAAAATATTTATAAAACATTAGAAACTATACAAACTCAAGCATATTTGATGTTCATATGCTATTTGATACTTCAAGGCATTTCAATATGTTTATTTTTGTTTGGGTGCTTTCATTTTAGGCTTTAAAGGTTTTGCCAAATGCTAACCACTCTCAATGTAACATTTCTTAAAGCTAGATAATCGGGTATTTTGGTTGAAATTGTGGTAAAAGTTGCTAATACACATATCAATCCAATAACATTTATCATAATTGATTCAAAAATAATCAATCATGGATGTAATTTATGATTAGATTAGGATAATAAACAATTTTAATAGGAAAATTTGTTTTATTTCATATATGCCATATGTATATTATTTCTAACAGACCATAATGGAGCTTATACTATTTACTATTAATAAATATCATAGACAAAAGTATAAAAATAATAGCTACTATGATAAATATCATTTGACCTCTAAATTTTAGACACAACTGACATGATATATGTTTTGTAAATTGAATATACTTTTTGAGAGAGTGGAAAGTTGCTAGGAAGTTTCCTTTATGCTATTAAGTAACATTTTTATGATTAGATGGAGAAAAATATTTGATCAATTCATTTGTTGGTCTTTATTGCTCAAGTCTAATATGGACATTGGGAATCAGAGCTAGATAATGTTCAAAAATCTCAAGTTCGCATGCAAATGTAGAAAAATTAAATATTAATAGAGCCGTAGAAAATGGGGGGCTGTTTAGTGGAAAGAAGCTAAGTTCGATAAAGGAGAATGATGATAAAGATTTTTACTAGATTATATATGTTTGTATGTTTCATGTTGAGTTTTTGTTGTATAATAATTGGACGTTTAATGTAGAAGTTTTTGAACATTTGTTTTTAATTTAATATTTAATTTTTTTAGCATTAATATTTTTGTGCATGGTTGAAATGACTATAAAAAAAGCTGAAATTAACTATTTTTATTGACTTTGATTGTACAAACGTTATATTCGGGTCTCATAAACCTTTAATATTTAATTATTTTAGCATTAATATTTTTGTGCATGGTTGAAATGACTATAGAAAATCAATTCAACTTAATGTCTCTTACGGCTTTGTAGCTTGTACAGAAATGTTCGGGTCTCATAAACCTTGAAATGTTTGAGACGAACATTTACAATCATTCTTCGTTCTTTGATCAGTAATCCTCCTTCTACTTAGATCTTTCACCGGTCCTAGATCTTTTAGTACTTTGAATATTTTTGTGCATGGTTGAAATGACTATAGTCCAACGAAGAACCTTTTTTATTTTTCACTAAAACAATTTTTTTAAACTTCAAACTGATTGTGGAAGAAGGAGAGAAGATTAATAGGTAGCTATGAGAGAACATTTCTAATGCCAAAACAATTCATTAAAGTTTTTTTAAACTTCAAACTGATTGTGGAAGAAGGAGAGAACATTAATAGGTAGCTATGAGAGAACATTTCTAATGTTAATCCTATCAACAACTTTTGCAATGATGAAAATTTAAAGAATAAGCTCGATGATCCTAACATCTTTAACAAATATGTTGACAACATGAATATAATAATTGGACGTTTAATGTAGAAGTTTTTGAACATTTGTTTTTAATTTAATATTTATTTATTTTAGCATTAATATTTTTGTGCATGGTTGAAATGACTATAAAAAAAAGCTGAAATTAACTATTTTTATTGACTTTGATTGTACAAACGTTATATTCGGGTCTCATAAACCTTTAATATTTAATTATTTTAGCATTAATAATTTTGTGCATGGTTGAAATGACTATAGAAAATCAATTCAACTTAATGTCTCTTACGGCTTTGTAGCTTGTACAGAAATGTTCAGGTCTCATAAACCTTGAAATGTTTGAGACGAACATTTACAATCATTCTTCGTTCTTTGATCAGTACGCCTCCTTATACTTAGATCTTTCACCGGTCCTAGCTCTTTTAGTACTTTGAATAGCTTGTGTTTGGAGCCTGAAAGAACTAGCTCCAACGAAGAACCTTTTTTATTTCTCACTAAAACAGTTTTTTTAAACTTCAAACTGATTGTGGAAGAAGGAGAGAACATTAATAGGTAGCTATGAGAGAACATTTCTAATGCCAAAACAATTCATTAAAGTCTATGTGAGCCATGATATAATAGGTAGCTATGAGAGAACATTTCTAATGTTAATCCTATCAACAACTTTTGCAATGATGAAAATTTAAAGAATAAGTCGATGATCCTAACATCTTAAACAAATATGTTGACAACATGAATATAATAATTGGACGTTTAATGTAGAAGTTTTTGAACATTTGTTTTTAATTTAATATTTAATTATTTTAGCATTAATATTTTTGTGCATGGTTGAAATGACTATAAAAAAAAGCTGAAATTAACTATTTTTATTGACTTTGATTGTACAAACGTTATATTCTGGTCTCATAAACCTTGAAATGTTTGAGACGAACATTTACAATTATATATTGAATATTGTGGCAATGAGCACTACGAATGAAATGAAAAGAGCTATTGGAATACAATATTGGGAGGTAATAAGGTTGAGCATGAAATTTAAGATTTTATTTGGACTATAAAACTAAGGCAATCAGAAGTCTTAGGCAAGCTTAGGCTTTCTTATATATATATATATATATATATATATATATATATATATATATATATATATATATATATATATATATATATATATATATATATATATATATATATATATATATATATATATATATATATATATATATATATATATATATATATATATATATATATATATAATCTCTAATGTAGGTTAGATTGTTAAAATATCAAATTATCAAATAAAATTCATTAAAGTCTATGTGAGCCATGATATAATAGGTAGCTATGAGAGAACATTTCTAATGTTAATCCTATCAACAACTTTTGCAATGATGAAAATTTAAAGAATAAGCTCGATGATCCTAACATCTTGAACAAATATGTTGACAACATGAATATAATAATTGGACGTTTAATGTAGAAGTTTTTGAACATTTGTTTTTAATTTAATATTTAATTATTTTAGCATTAATATTTTTGTGCATGGTTGAAATGACTATAAAAAAAAAAGCTAAAATTAACTATTTTTATTGACTTTGATTGTACAAACGTTATATTCGGGTCTCATAAACCTTTAATATTTAATTATTTTAACGTTAATATTTTTGTGCATGGTTGAAATGACTATAGAAAATCAATTCAACTTAATGTCTCTTACGGCTTTGTAGCTTGTACAGAAATGTTCGGGTCTCATAAACCTTGAAATGTTTGAGACAAACATTTACAATCATTCTTCGTTCTTTGATCAGTAATCCTCCTTCTACTTAGATCTTTCACCGGTCCTAGCTCTTTTAGTACTTTGAATAGCTTGTGTTTGGAGCCTGAAGAAACTAGCTCCAACGAAGAACCTTTTTTATTTTTCACTAAAACAGTTTTTTTAAACTTCAAACTGATTGTGGAAGAAGGAGAGATGGTATTAGAAAGGTCATCTCTTATCGTATCATTATTAGCAAATATACCTGAATTATTTGCAGCCTTAGAAGGAGTTAAAACCGAAATTTGCTCCTTCTCAAACTTCTCCTTAACAGTCTCCATTGTTTGAGGGATTTGAATTTCCAAATTTCCAGCTATGCCTGATTGGCTAACAGAAATTTGTTCATCTGGATTTGTTGCAGTAAAATCTGGCTGCAGCTCCTCAACTACCTTATCTTCCTTCATGCTTTGTGGAAATTCAAAATTTGAATTTTTAAATTCTAAATTTTTAGCCAATTTGTGTTGAACTTCATCTTCTTCTAAATTATGGTTAACTACAACTTCATCTTCTCCCTTGAATTCAGCAGATTTTTCTCCTGAATTATGGTTTTTCTTCAAGGGACACTGCTCTGAATTCCGGCGAACTAGTTGAAAATCTGCTCCATGATTTGAATGAGAATCCTTTTTGATACTTTTAGTCTTCCTATTAGTTTTAAATTTGACGTGCATCCAGGGCCCGTAAGATCTATCTTCAACTAATAAATTTTCTTTGTGAACTTCCTTATCGATTAAATCCAGATTTTGAAAAACCTTTGGTCATACCACATCTTTATGTCCAATTCTTCCACATTTGAAAAAAAATTTAAGATAAATTCTCAAATTCAAATTTCTGAAAAAATCTGCCATGAATACCTTCAACCCTAATACCACTAGGGTGTTTCGAGTTCAATTTAACTCAAACACATGCTCTAGCGAACTCCCTCCTCCCCCATCTAAACATGTTGCCATCCAATAATAATGGAGTCCCTATACTCGAAATAATTATCGTGATGTTGGTTTTGTTCCAGTAGTGTAACGGCAAGTGGGGTAGATGAACCCAAATAGGAGAAGAAATCCCATCTAAAGAATAAGGAGAAAAATTGGGAGTCCATTTATCAAGTCCAATGACAAAACCTCACCCGTACCAAGGACCTCCATTAAGAACTTCCTCCATTGCTTCCTGAGATTGAAAGGAGCAAAGGAACCAATCTAATCAAAGACAAGTAATATGAAATCCTCCAAATTTAACCCATTGCCTCCTTAATTCGAAAGCACAATTAGAGAAGGGCTAATTTTTGCAAAGGATCTTTACTACAAATGAATTTCTTGGAACATGGACATTGATTTTTTCATTTTCCAAGTCAAGTTTAACCACATTAGCATCATTACTATCTTCATGAATTTTAGTCAAATAAATTTTATGTGTGTTTTTTTAATCCACACATTAGAATTATCCAAATTGTGATCGGTGACACTAGAGGTGGAAGCCTCCAAATCATTAGCTCTAGGGATCAAAATCGGCAAGGATGAGCAAGACTTACTTTTCAAAGCAACCAAAACTTCTTTTCCTTTTCCACTCTCCATCAAAGATGTTTTCTTAGAAGCCAACCATCACTCTCTAATCACTAGAGGAGAGTTAAAAAAACTAGGAAAGTTACGATTGAATGTAAAACTACCTTTTATATCCAACAAAGTTGGACGCACAGTAGATCTAAGGAAATTGGTGTTCCGGTCATCCAAGGCTGACCGACCACCATCCTCCATTTACAAAGAATGCAGTCGAAAATCTCCTTCCAAATCCTTCCTCAATTTGTGGAGCTTCTCTCTCTTGCTCGCCTCCTCATATTTGAGTTCCTATCAATTTTTATTATAAATGTAACAATGTGATCTTCTATAAATGTAAGAAGCCCAGACACATCAAATATAAATGTCTAAATTTTAAAGCCAATCCATGCAAGGAGGTGGAGCAGAAAATAAATGTGAGAAAAGGAAGGAAGAGATAATAGAGAGCTTTTTAGGCGAACTCATGTTTGGATTGCTCATAAATAGAAGCAGAAGCGGAAGTCACCAACCTGTGTTTAATGGCTGACAAGCTTGATCAATTAGATCAAGAAGAGGTATGTGACTTAACTTATGAAGAGCTTTTTTATGTTTTTGAGAAAATACATACTGCATATAGAAAACTCAAAAAGATGCATGTTAGGTTGAACTTAGATTTTATAGAATTATAAAAAGAGCATAAAATCTTTAGGAAAGGTCACGCACAAATTGATAGAAAATACATGAAACTATTGGATGATTTTGATGAAATGAATAAAGATCATGAACTATTGAAATCATCCCACACTAAACTTCAAAAAGATTTTAAAACATTTATGGATGAATTTGATAATAGAGAATATTATTTGAAAGTTGACAATGTTGTGTTAAAAAGTGCAAACTCAAATTTTAAAGTATAATTGAAAGCATATGAGAAAAGCAAGATTCCACCCACACCTAAATAATTTTTTTATCCTAATAAGAAATAAAAAAATTTAAAACCTAAGAAAAGACAATTTTACTTATGTAGATTAAAAAATTCTTTTCTTGGAGTTAAATGCTTCTCTTTCAGAATGATTGGACATATATTTCACACTTGCATTATTCATAGTAAATCATTTCTAGTGTGGAGACCTATGATACGTAAAATAAATCATATCATACATACATCTAGATTAATTTTGCCTAGAGAAGAACCCAAACTTTTTTGGGTTCCCAAGACTAACATTTGATCATTTTGTAGAAACACTATCATACAAGACCTTAAGAGAGCATTTGTTACCTAGATAGCAGATGTTCAAAGTGTATGACTGGAGACACTACATATTTCACATCGTTGGAAGTTAGGAATAGAGGTAAGGTTATACTAGGAGATAATACCACTAGGAAAGTGGTAGGCACATATATGATTGGAAACTTGAATAATTTTTTTGTTAAGAATGTTTTACTGGTAAAAGTCTTAAAGCATAATACATTGAGTATTAGTTAGCTGTATGATAAGGGTTATGGTGTAAATTTTTTTCCACTAGCTGCATAATAAGCCAAAATGAAATTGATGTTTTGAATGGAATTATGGTAAATAATGTGTACATACTTGATTTAAATTGTATAAACTCTCCTAATGCTTTTTTGTCTAAAAATATTTTTTGATGAATCATGTTAATGACATAGGAGACTTTTTCATGCTAGCATAAAAAACCTTAGGAAAATTACCAAAATGAACTTGTTAGAGGAATACCAAAACTAGACTTTTTAAAGGATCTGTTGTGTGATGCATGTCAACTAGGAAAATAGGTGAAGTCCTCTAATTCCATCAAGGATCTTTGAACTGGAAAACCATTGAAACTTATTCATATGGATCTTTCTGGACTAGTTAGTACTGTAAGTCTATAAGGTAAGGTATTTGGATTTGTGATTATTGATATTTTTTAAAGATTCACTTACGTTATATTTTTATTTCATAATAGTGAATCATTTGATGAATTTAGAAGTTTTTCATTTTGGATTCAGAGAGAACTAAGATGTGAGATCTTATAAATTAAAAGTGATCAAAGAGGTGAGTTTGAAAATGAAAAATTTGAAGATTTTTATAAAGAGGAAGGAATTTATCATAATTTTTCAGTACCTAGGACCTCTCAGTAAAATGGGATAGTTGAAAGAAAGAACATAACATTAATTGAAGCCTCTAGAGCTATGTTGGCAAAATATTCACTTCTAAAATATTTTTGGGATGAAGCAATTAGTAAAACTTGTTATATTTTGAATAGGGTGAACATTAGATCCAAATTGAATAAGACACCCTATGAACTTTTTAAGGTGAGAACACCAAATTAGTCACATTTGTATATTTTTTAATGTAAAGTGTTCATTCATAATTATGGGAAAACTCCTTTAGGAAAACTTGATCCAAAATCTGATGAAGAAATTTTTCTTGGATACTCTAGTGTTGGAAAATCTTATAGAATTTTTAATAAAAGAACTTTCGTAGTTGAGGAGACCACACATATTACATTTGATGAATCTGACATTATGGAAGAGCCAAGGTTAGAAGAGGATCATATTGAAAATAACTCCCAAGGAATTGAAAATATGAACTTTAACAAAAATGTTGAGAGAGAAATGGAAATTTTCAAAGAATCACTCTAAGAGATTGATTTTAGTTGAACCTAGTGAGGGTGTTAGGACTAGGCATGGACTTAGCAAAGAAGTCAAGAATTTAGCCTTTATATCGATGATTAAATTAATAAATATAAATTAATTACTTTTAAATTAATTTTGGATTTCGTCAATGCAAGAAGAGTTGAATCAATTTCTAAAAAAATAATGTTTGGGAATTGATTAAAAGGCTAAAGGATCATAGTATTTTTGGAACTAAGCGGGCATTTAAAAATAAAAATGAATGATTCAGGAGTTGTGATAAAAAATAAGGTAATATTGGTAGTTAAGGGTTATAATCAAATAGAAGGGATTGATTTTGAAGAGACTTTTACACCTGTATCAAGACTTGAAGCAATTAGATTTTTATTAGCCTTTGCCTATTTTAAAGGATTTAAATTGTATTAAATGGATGTCAACAATGTCTTTTTGAATGGGTGACATAAGAGGACATTTATATTGAGCAACTTGCATGTTTTAAAAATTCTAAATTCCCTAATCATATGTTTAAATTGAAAAAATCATTGTATGGACTAAAATAGGCAACTAGGGCATGGTTTGAGAGGTTAAGCACTTTCCTATTAGAGAGATTTTTTGTGAAAGGAAGTGTGGACACCACTCTCTTTTTGAAGAAAATAGGAGAGGACATGTTTATTATATAAATATATGTTGATTATATCATATTTGGATCTACAAATAAAAATCTTTCTGATGATTTTGCAAAAATAATTAATAGTGAATTTGAGATGAGTTTAATGGGAAATTTAAGTTATTTTCTTGGTTTTAGCATAAAGAAAAATGTTGGAAGGAATTTTTCTTACTCAATCAAAGTATATTGAGGACATCCTCAAGAAATATAAAATAGATATTGCTAAATCAGTTACTACACCTATGAGTTCCTCAATTAATTTAATAAGGACCTTCAAGTAAAATCTATTAATCAAAAGTAATTTAGAGAAATAAATGCATAATATTTTTATTTTATTGCTAGTAGACTAGATATAATATTCAGTATTTTTTATGGGTTAGATTTCAATATGATAAAAAAGAATCACATTTGATAGTAGTAAAAAGAATTCTGAGATATCTTTTGGGAACTAAAAAATTAGGGATTTGGTACCCTAAGCATATATCTTCATTTGAAATTGTTAGATATTCTGATTCAAATTTTGCAAGTTGTAGGGTTGATTGGAAAAGTATATCTAGAATTTGTAAATTCATAGGAAACTCTTTAGTTTCTTGGTCTAGTTGAAAATAGAATTCAGTAGTCTTATCTATTACTGAAGTAGAGTACATTGCCATAGGTACTTGTGTGGTACAAGTTCTTTTGTTAAAATAATAGTTAATTGATTTAGGATTTTTAATTAGCATAATTCTAATTTTTTGTGACAATACTAGTGTCATTTGCATTTCAAAGAATCCTATTTAATATTCTAGAATCAAGCATATAGACATAAGGCATCACTTCATTAGAGATCATGTAGCTAAGGGAATGATTTAATTGAATCATGTTTCTATGGAAAATTAACTTTCAGATATTTTCACAAATCTACTAGCCTTTGACACTTTTAGTACTTTAAGAACTAGGTTAGGGGTGATTGATTTTAATGCTTAATTGAAAATTCTGCAAACTTGATGTGTTGTATATATGTGTATATTTTGTTTGTTTTTTTGTTTGTTATGTTTGTTTTTTTGTGTTTAGTTGTGTATTTTATTTATTTCTATTTTTTTCATGTATTTTTTTTTTTGTATTTCTATTTTTAATATGAAACATCGCACTTGTTAAAAAAATTGAATGATGATTGGTTTTGAGAAAATTTTCTTACTTCATGCCTAGTTTTTTAAGTGTTTTATTCTTTCCGTATGAAATATTTTTATTCTATATTAATTATATAGCTTGTGCAAAGTAGGTTTCAAAGTTGAGCATGCAAAACATTGTTTTTTATAGGATTCGTACTATAAATGAGGTCATCATACTGTATGATTTGTATAGATTAGTCTTTATGAGTGGGGATGGTTTACAAGTTGGAGTCAGTTATTTATTACTGATCGTACCTACAAAATTGTATTTCATTTGTATAATCTAGGTGTTAGTTTCTCTGGGGGGAATTGTATTTAAAATGATCTTTAAAATTTTGATCATCCTGGATGAACACCTGTTCATTTATACGATCATTTCATCAAAAGATTGTATGAAAGGATGCCTCAAAAATGACATTTTATGAAAAGTCATTTCCATTATATATGATCTTTTGGTCAAAAAGCCTGTATGACAGGTCATTTTTTCTTTAAATAGAAGGGTCGTTGAAATCATTGTTTTTCACTTCCTTATCCATTTAAAATCCTTTTATATCCCTCATTTTAGGAATGGCTAGTTCTAGCAAGCGACCCCGTATTTCTAAGGGTTTATTATCTAGAAGTGGTGGGGATGACAACTTCCCATATAAAGCGAATGAGGATGCCTTCTATTGGTATTTTTTTTTGCCAAAATCACCCCTTAGATTTCTCTTTCTAGGTGATCTTCACTTTTTTTTCATGCCCTTATTTTTGTTGACTAAGTTTTCTTTCATTCTTACTCTTATTTATGCCTACCACAAAGAAACCTTCCAATACTTGTTGGCCAACATGAGATTTAATGAGAAACTACTATAGGATTATTTCGTATGTTCAAAAAAATGAAGAAGAAATTACCAAAGAAGACTTTGGCAACATTCTTCAATTGAGAACCCAAAGCACTGAAGTCCACACTTTAACATCTAGGGTCAATTTTGATTAGACTGAAATTAAAAAAAACTTTTTGAAGTTCTCAAAAGTGAGTCATTTAGATAGATAATACACCATAAATCAAAATGCCCTAATCATCCAGCATATTTTGAGAACGTCAATTATTCCTAAGGTTGGTGATCGCATAAATATGACTCCACTTTTTTCCACAGTCACCTATCTGATTATGACTGAAAAGCCTTTTGATGAAGCCCAACTCATTATGGACTATATCTATAATCTTTCTGAAATTTGACTTCCTCTTAATAAAAGGAAAAAAAAGGCTTTAGAACATTTAATTGCCTACATTCTATAAGAAGTACAACATAATCCATCATGAACCTCCCACTAAACATCCTATTTACGTCAATGATGCGTCTTTTCAGTCACTTTTTGGGAGAAATAAAAGTTTGATTGATGATTATGAAGATGAAGGGGGACATCCTTCTCCAGCACTTGCACCTAGACCTGACCAAAACTACTACAAGGAAATGGTTAAGCAATTTGATCAATTGGAGACTTATTTTGATTGAAGCTTTGATCAAATTGAGACTCACCTTAACCAGTAGAATGCTTGTCACAATGAAGATATGGGGTGCATTCGTGGATAGTTTGACTCAGTGAATTTGAACATAACTATAATTAGTTATTATTTTTTAATGTTCAATCCACCACCTCCTCCAAACTAGGGCACCTTAGATTTTTAGATGTACTTTTATCATGTTGTTTCTTATGAGTGTTTGTATTTGTTGTTGTGATGTTTCTGCTTTAGTTGAGTGTTTTTATGTGTTGAGATGATGTAGACTGGATGATATGAAATGATTTTTCTTGATGATAGGTTTTTAAAATATGTGTTTGTATGTAATATCTATAATCGATGGAATATTGGAATGCTTTGTTCAAGTAAGTTGATTTTTAATTCTTGAAATTTTTATGTTTTTTAATGAGAAAAACCTTTCGAAATTGATCGTTGAAATGGATTATAAATTACTTTACTCTACAAATAAAATTTCTTATAAAATTTAATCTTTCAAAATATATAAATTAAAATTATAAATAGATTTAGATAAGGAGATCAATTTCATTTTATGATAGATAAAAACATCTAAGTTATAATTATTGCAAGATTGGTGTCTTATTATTTTTTATTTCTTTTCGAAACTATTTTTTTATTAATGAAATTTGATTTTAAATTATATTGGAAATACACAAAAATTATAAAAGGGGAAAATACACAATATTTCCAAAAATAGAAAAGATGCGCCATGGTTCGTAAAATGAAAAGAGACACAAAATTAGCCCAAATAGAAAAGATGCATAAAGTGTGCAACCAATATTTGAGAAGATAAGCAATTTTGCCAATTGAAATTTTTTATTGTGAACTTTTCTTTATCATTCAATCTCTAATCCAAATCTATCAAATTAATAATTACATACATTATTGAATTTGAAATTAACTAATCTTCATTTCATCATTTTTGTAAAAATATTTATATTTAATTTTTTCTAGAATGATCAATGAACTTGGTTGACATTTCTTATCTTAGTTGTCTTTGATTTAAAATTTTAAAGTTTTTCTAGTTAGTATTATGAAATTAATATTATATTTGCAATTAGTTTAAAATCTTTTTCTCCTTCAACTCTTTGGTTTATCTATAGAAACTTTTCATTTCAACTTATAGTTCTCTTTTTGTTGTTGTCAAAAGGGGGAGTCAGAATATTGTTTGATGATTGATGATTGATGTGTGTGCTTGCATTGAGTGCATGTGTGAATTTTTGTTTTAATGTTCATTCATTTTCGTGGTTTTTTTGTTTTGTGTTTTTGTTCGAGTTTGTGTTTTTATTCGTGTTATTTTTATTTGGTGTCTTTTTTATGTTTAGGTTTATTCTTTTTTATCTTCATGAGAACCTCTTGTTATTTAGTTGGTCATTTATTTAGGGGGAGATGAGGAGAAAAAATTATTTGAATGTTAAGTCAAATAAAAAAAAATTTCTATCATAAAAAAAGGGGAGATTGTTGCAACTTAGTTTACACAACTATGTTTTCATATCATGTTTTTTTTTAGGATTCCAAAATATTATTGTATTGACTACTGTTGCTCCTAACATATATTGGAAATATTGCTTTTGTTGTTTGTGTGTATTAATATTTCAAGGAAATCATACTCTAGACTATTGAAGGCTTCAAGTTAGATTAGATTAGGGTTTATTGTTCTTGGATTATGTACTTTTTATACTTTTCTTGAGTTTGAGGGAGAGTGTGATTGTAATTGGGTAATTGCGTACACACACACTAGGTGAGTGTAAAAATTTATAACTTTTTAAAATAATTGTACTGTAGGATTTTACATTGTACAGGATAATTTGGCTTGAGTGTACCTCTAGAATGTAGTTAATCAAACCATGCCAGGAAAATTTTCTAAGTTCTATTTATACTGTACAAAGTTAGCTTCAAACGTATGCCTTCCAGAGTACGAAATAGATACATGTTCATCTGAATGAACTCCTATTTTTTTAACTGATCATAATATATGATCATAGGTTTAGGGTTTAGGGTGGTTCGTTCTGAATGAGTGTCTTTTTGTCCCGACGAACAAGTAAATGTTTTGAATTATTCATACTATACGATTATAGGATCGTATAGACAACTTCTAGAGTATGAAAAGGTTGAGGCCATTCTTGTATTAAATGAAACATGTTTTGATTAAAATAGTTTGTATAGTGTGATATGGATTTTGTATAGTATGTTATTCAGTGTACGAAATCATTTCGTTCTGAATGATTTCGGATGAATTTTTTCAATTTTAAACAGTTTGTATTGTATGATATAAGTTCATACCCAGGTCAATCAGAGTACAAAATTGGCTTGTACTGGATCGTATGAGCAAATTTTGAAATGTTCATACATACGATCGTCGATCGTAACGTACGATTATGGATGGTCAAATTGAAAAATTTTAATTTCTTGGACGTTTTTTTTGTGTCTTTCATACATAAAGTCCTTAAATTGACTATAAATGAAATCCTTCTTTATATTTTCTTAGAGAGCAAGGGTGAGAGTGATTTGAGAGAGTGTTTAAGAAATAGTTCTTAGTAGTGGAGAGTGTGAAGGGCTCACAAACTTACTCAAAGGTTAGAATCACTTTGTAATTGTGAAAAATCTCTTCGTAATTATGGTGAATCTCATCCTCACTTCTTCGAAGAATCTTGAGAGAAGATTTTTGAAGAACATCTGGTTCTTTGTCGTTGTTTAAAGAGAGTGAAAGGATAATGGTACTATACTGATACTTGGAGGGTGTGAAAGGATGATGGCACCCTGGCGACACTTATAGAGTGTGAAAGGATGATGGTACTCTTCCAATACTTGGAGGGGTGTGAAAGGTTGATGGTACTCCACCGAAACATGTATTGGTGGAAGAGATGCTAATTGTAAAGGCTTCTTTGCGTTGTTGTGGGAGAAATAGGAGAGTCACTTTGGTAATAGTACAATACCTGAAGAGGGAGTCTTGAGGGAGTGGACGTAGGTCTAATTGGACCGAACCACCATAAATTTTTGTGTTCTTATTTTAGTGAATTTCTAACCAAATAAATTAAATTAATAAAATTTGTTACAATTGGGTAACCTAGTCCTACGAGGCAATTAAGTTAGCCCCAAGAAGGGTGAAATAAATCTCACGGCCTTAGTGAACAACAAAAGTAGTAATAAACTAAACACTAAAAAATAAACTCTTAAAATTAAACATAAGACATTAATAGAAAAAAAACTTAGTAGTATGAGAACATCTTTTAAAATAACCTAAATGAATCAATTTAGTTAAATAATATTGCCTCACTTTGTCTTTAATCTTGATAATAATGGTTGAGGCATTTATTGTAATGTTATCTTGCTTAACCTCGTTCCTACTTTTCCAAAGAAACCAACAAAAAATAATGGGTAAAACATTATGAATATGCTTCTTTGAAGGGACAATTCAATCATGCATGATACTCATATTGTTGGTATACGCCTTACAGAATTAGGAAACAAAAATATTATCAAAATATAACAAACTTTAAGAGCAATGGGAACAAAGACAATATTGAAATATTTTCTCATTAAGATATTACCAACAGACATGTAATTTTAAAAATTATGCTAGCTAAAATAGATTAAGAAATCAGAATACCTTTTTGCCAAATGGAAGATAAAATATGCAAAAATTGTTGTAGAATCCTAGTAGATTTCCAAACCTCTTTGGGCACAAAGCTCCCATCATTAGACCTAGTAAGTAAAATAGTATCTTCCTGATCAAGTTGTAATGGAACTTTAAGGATAAGATTAATGATAAAAACAGGAACCATATCAGCAAGATATTCCACATTCCAAGTCCCCTAATGAATAAAATGTTAAATTTACAAGCACTAATATTATGTGTATTGAGCAAAGTATAAATAGAATAAAAACCTAACCAATTATCTTGCCAAAAAAGGTTAACCCCATCCCAACCCCCATTGCATGAAAATTTTAGCAACCTTCAAATTTTAGCATCCCATTGAAAAAAAAGTTAAGAGGATGTTTGCCAACATAGTATTTAAAGATTATGAACTTAGACCAAAGACTCTTTTTAGACCTTAAATTGAACCACAATTTATAAGAAAAAGAAAGAGCCGTGCCATCCATTTTCTTAAAAACCAAATCAACTGCACAATTCACACTAGAACATCTATGCCAAGAAGCCCAAAAAATATCAGATTTACCTTTTTTTGCTCAACAAAGAAATTTGTTGAAGATTCTTCCAAGACTATTGCAGATATTCACTATCGGAGATAGAGTATGAAATAAGTTGATAGGAACAAACCAATGAACACTTTTAATTAACACTAATCTACCCCCAAAAGAGAGGAAATTAAAAGCACAATTAGATAATTTTTAGTGAATTTTAGAGAAACTGTCCCCAATAAGTGGGACCTCTTTTTACCCTTATAAAGAGGAGTGCCTAAGTATTTAAGAGGTAAATGCTTTTGCAAAAAAAAAACAAATCTATCATGAATAGAAATGATTCTGTGGTGAGAAATAGAATTAGCACAAATAAAAAAACTTTTAAGAGGATTAAAAATTAAACCACTAGCCCTTTAAAATTCACCAAGAAAGTTAAAAGAATATTAAGCATTTTTTTGGAGCTATTCATAAAAATAATAAAATAATATGAAAAACTTAAGTGCGAGATGGGGAAACCACCGATAATACAGTAATGTAAAGTGGGGTGTTTTGTAAAAGCTCATTAAGGCCTATAGAAAGAAATTCAACATCAATAATAAAAAAAGAAGAAGATAGAGGATCCCCTTTAACGGAGGGCATGAGAAAATTAAAAAAAAAAAAAACATGACTTTTCCCATTAATAATAATCGGGATAAAATAGTGCTTAATGCTATTTTTAGTGAGGGTTATGAATTCATTATCAAAAACAAAGAGATTCAACATAAAATAAAGAAAATCCCAATAAAGATTATCATAATCTTTAGTAATATCATTCTTGAAAATCACATTATCACCAACAATTTTAGCCTCCAAATCATGAACCAGTCCATGAGCTAATAAAATATTATCAAAATAGGAATGACCTTTCACAAAACTAGTTTGTTCAAGAGAGATGATGTTAGCGAGAATTAATGTTAATCTAGACATAATTAACTTGGCATTTAGTTTGTTGAAAGAAGAACAAAAACTAACTTGGAAAAGGATTCCCTTTAAGTAAATTAACAACAATATTAAGTAAGTCATCTTTAATGATATGTCAAGTTTTTTGAAAAAATTATTAGTATAGCCATCCAAAACTACAACAGAGTAAAAATTCATATATTTGATAATTAAGAAATTCTTCTCCTCACATTGAAATTTAGTCAGCATAACGTTATCCTCAGTTGAAATATGTAAAGGAATAAAGTAAGAACCCAAATCTAAATTAGGGATAAAAGTTTTGCTAAATTCATGTTTGAAATAATTAACTCCTTACTCAATAACCAAATAAGGAGAATTATAATGAGAACCCTCAGTAGTAGAGATCTTGTGCATATATATAGCAACTTTTTTTGTGATTGGAAATATTATAAAAAATTTGGTAATTCTATCCCCGTCAACTAAGAATTTATAAGCAGCTTCTTATTTCCATTAAACTTCTTTTTGTTCTTGAAGATTCACTAAATTATCTTTGACATCATTTAAAGAAACCCTATTATCAAAATTACGATAATTCATAAAATTAATATCAGCCAACTCAACAAGTTCCTCAACATCCACAATAATAACAAATATATTCTTGAAAGCACATTTATTGCACCAATTCAAATTTTGTTTGAGCCTCTACATCTTAAGCCAAAAACAAATCATGCCAACACAATTATTATTGGGAAATAAGGGAGCATGCATATTAGTTTTGACATTACTAAGAAATAAGTCATGTAATAGCCATATATTTTAAAATCTAAAAGGAGAATGAGCAGCATTATCTTGTAAAGAAATATTCAGGAGCAAAGGAGAATGATCTGAGAGAGTATCATACAAATGCTCAATATGAATATTCTGATATTTAGAAATTAAAACATTATTGAAAACAATATGATCCAAATGTTGCCACATGGTACCTTGGTTCCAAGTAAAAGCATTTCCATAAAAGCCAAAATCATGTAAATTGCACATTGAAAGCATGTCATTAAAGTCTTCCATAGCTTAAAAATTAGGAGGTTTCCCCCCAACTCTCTCAGCAACATAACTAATATTGTTAAAGTCTCCTCCAACCATCTAAGGTTCATAAACATTATAGGAGAAATCAATAATATTATAACATAAAGCTTTTCTATGAATTCTAAAGTAAGAAGCATAAACGATGAAAGCATAACAAGAAAATTTAAAATATACAATATTAGTGTGCATAATGTGAGGAAAATCATTGATAATGCTTAGTGTAACCAAGACTTACAAAAAAATCAATATTTTGTTAGAGCTGTTACTAAAAGAGCAATCAAATCCATGTTTACTACTAAACAAATTAAGCTAACAAGAAGAAATTAAAGGCTCAAGAAAGACTAAAACATTTATATTGTAAATTCTGCACAAGTTCTTAACCCTATCTCTAGAAGGAGAGCTTCCAACTCCCCTGATATTACAAATAAGGGCTTTAACCATTGGAAGAAGAATTATTGGAAGCTCTAGTAACTCTAGAAGGTTGACCTTCAGAGAGTTTAACTTTTTTAGATTTTTTCTTTCCCACATTGGTATGGCCATTATAACTATTATGGCATATTGTTTAGAAGAAGTAGAAAACATAGCAAAATCATTTATGCCTTCAAAATTCCCTAATGTAGACAAATCTTGGTTTAAAATATTTTCTCCCTCCTCCCTATTTTCTTCCTCACCACCTTCCGCATTCTCCAATCGCTCTCCACTAGTAAAATTTAAAGTACAATGTATCTGAATCACATCACCCCTTTAACCTACATTAGAAGGATCATTAACTCTGATCCATATTTTTTGGTTAAGAGATAAGATTCCAAAAAATAAGGGTTTCCCTCATTATCATCCTCATCAATATAAGGATTTCCTAAAGGTAGATTAGCTAAGTTGTCTTGGAAAGCCATAGGATTTTATGAAGGTAAAGTAACAATGTTGTCTTGAACAACCAGATTGTCATTGTTCACCTCTAAAGGGATGTGAACCTCATTTTGAATAATTTTTTTTTTTAACAAAAAGAACCACCTTTTTGCCCTCTTTAATCCCCTTTTTTTTAGAATGGGATAACCCAAAAAAATTTATTGAAGGAATTTCTATGGACTTTGTAAAGGAAACAAAAATAAGGTATGTTTTCAAATTTAACTTTTTCAAGTAACCAGAGTTTGCATATCCAAGCCACACCTCTGATGATGTTTTTTGGTAATGTACAATTCCACCCTAGTATGAGCAATAAAAGTCCTAGATCTAGAAGCAGTAGCTTGGTTAGATTACGGAGGTCTTCTGAATATTGATCCCAAAGCATACAAGACATGCGGGTTAAAAAAGTGTATCCTTAAAATTTGAAAATAAATCCATATAGGAATGATCGGTGACTCCTCTTTGATATCAAAGTAAGGAGTCCACTTTGAATGTCTCATCTAACCGTTATTAATGTAATAAGATCTTCTCGCTAAAATCTTGCTATAGTTTAAATTGTTAGACAATTGGATAACAACATGCCTAGCATCTTGCAAACAGATATATAAAACACTAGACAATTTAAGGCTACTTAAAAAAATTTAGAAATGGAGTTAAGATCCAGGCGTCTAACAAAAAACATCCCCACCAGCATAAATTTAAAGGGATAGGCGAGTTTTAAAATATCATCTTCTAAAATAAACAACACCAAAGAACCTTCAACCGATGACTTTTTGAAAGCAAACCAAAATCTTTAGAAGGAGCATTTCTCGCAAAAACATTGCAAATAGAACAAGATTTAGAGTTAAGATTATTACCATTAGCACCAAAAAAAAACTTATTACCACATACTGAGACCAACGGTGGATTACCCCAGGGGGAAGGATTGGATTAAAGATAGAGCCACCAACATGAGGAAAAGCAGGAGAAAATTCTACGGCCCAAAGGCCTGGATCAGAATAAAGACTGAAAAGATCCACAAAATTGATAAAAATAAATAAAAACCACAATAAGCTAGAAATCACGAGGACCCTTATTAGGTGGTGGTGGTGGTGACTTAAAGTAGTGATGAAGGGAGGAATAATGCTCTCTAAACTGAGCATATCTTGGTCATGCTGCTGCTATTGCTAGGTAATATTGGAGTCAAAGTGAGCTAAATCTTATTCATGTTGTTGTTGTTGCACTACTACATAGTCTTCAAAGTGAAGTCCCACTGATCAAATCTCTATACATGTCGATCAAACATATATTGTTGGTTGTTAGGAGTAAGTTCTTGAGGTTATCCTTCCTCTCCCTCCTTTCACTCGTGGTCAGTATATTGAATATTGTGGCAATGAGCACTACGAATGAAATGAAAGGAGCTATTGGAATACAATATTGGGAGGTAATAAGGTTGAGCATGAAATTTAAGATTTTATTTGGACTATAAAACTAAGGCAATCAGATGTCTTAGGCAAGCTTAGGCTTTCTTATATATATATATATAATCTCTAATGTAGGTTAGATTGTTAAAATATCAAATTATCAAATAAAATTTATTAAAGTCTATGTGAGCCATGATATAATAGGTAGCTATGAGAGAACATTTCTAATGTTAATCCTATCAACAACTTTTGCAATGATGAAAATTTAAAGAATAAGCTCGATGATCCTAACATCTTGAACAAATATGTTGACAACATGAATATAATAATTGGACGTTTAATGTAGAAGTTTTTGAACATTTGTTTTTAATTTAATATTTAATTATTTTAGCATTAATATTTTTGTGCATGGTTGAAATGACTATAAAAAAAAGCTGAAATTAACTATTTTTATTGACTTTGATTGTACAAACGTTATATTATCTAGTAATATAGGTTAGGTGTTTTTTTTTTGTTGTGCTATAGAATTCAGATGAATTTCTAGCAATAAAACATTAAAAAATGATGATACAACGAGTTTGGTGATATAATTATGGTGATCATTTTCTTCAAGAATTACCGGTAGAATTCCCTAAAATTGTGCCAAAATTTCTGCCTGCTAATTTCTGCCAGCAAGTGCCTTCTAAATTTTTAGCAGTTGGTCATCAAATAATTGAACCGATATTACCAGCAAAATTATGTTGGATAGCTCCATCAACAATTCTAGAGAAAAAATTAGCCAAAATTACAAACAAAATATTTATTTGTAGTTCATCTTAAAATGTTGTGTTTTGATACCATGGTTAAGTCGAAAATCCATTTGAACATCATCAAATTTTTTTCTAGCAGATATTTTCCACCGTAGGCTACTTTTTGACACGTGTTTCATTGGCAAATAGAAATCTATCAGAAAGTTATTTTTTAGAGCAGATTTAGGACATTTTATAGTGGTAAATGATCGCAAGAAAATTGCAATTTTTTGTAGTGACAAGTAATATGTATTGAATGAATCTACATTACAAATTGCCATGTATGAGGCTATCATCGTTTACTATAAGAAGTTTTTACCGCTCAACTACAAATGCAAGAGCCAACCTCAAGAGACTACTTAACATCTTTAATGGAGAAAATAGGGGACACCAAGGGATTGAGACCATTCACCTCACTCAACTAAGTATTGTCAACATCAAGATCAACCTCTTAATTACACCCATTCAATACATCATAAAAATATCTTCATCAACATCCACAACATCAACAGCTCAGGTGATCTTAGGAACTCGAATGATGAAGGTTAATCTACAAGAGATATTTTTTATCATTTAGAAAAATATTCATTAGAAAAAAATATCACTTGAATGAAGAAATTGAACACATGATTCTTCATAAATATTTGAGCTTGTACTTCCAACACCAGCTTTAATATCCATCATAATATTAAGGAACGAAGTCAATAGTGTTGTGAAGACTATTATTATATAATAACTATAGTTTGTCATTTCTCTAGTTTTAGAAGAAACATGAAAAGATACTCAAATTATATTTGATTACTCTTAATTTGATTTAATATGCTACACATATTAAGATTCTCTCATCAAGTTATATGTAATAGAGATTTCTCCCACTTATAATATAAATGTTCCAATCAAAAAATGTAATAATGTTGACGAAATAACCCTCATTGATCTTCGTATGTCTAAAGAAGATCAATGACAAGCTTCATTCTCATATGTAAAATATCAATAATGTTGAAGGTCAATCTACATTAACTCTCACCATGATCACCCTGTTAGTTACATTATAGGAACCATTTATACAATAAATGACTAATTCATATTAGTGGATGTTGGGCAATCTACAATGCAACTTTCAATCATCTAGTGGTCTCAATATTCTTGGAAATTATATCTATTTTTTAATTAAAGTTTAAACTCTCCCTATTAAGAGGTATATGAGAAATCATATGAAATAAATCATTGGCTCATTTATATTTCCTCCAATAGCCTTTATGAGCTATACATATCCCTTTTGATGGCTCAAATAAAGACTAATCCTTTATTTTCTTACTCTATGAAGTAGAGGAAATTCAAAAGTATTATCTATCTTTCATGGTTATTTCACAATCAACCTCTTTTATATTCAAATACCATAAATGGAATCACCTAATCAACACTAATTAAGTAGATCAAATGACAACATACTGAAAACCTCCCACAAATAATCATTTATGGGCCCATATTATGTAAGTCAAGAATGCATTTAAATCATTATGCTTACCTCACCCATTAGATGGATTGTAAATCACTACATCCATAAGTTGTCCTTCACAATAGTCTCATTTAGTTCCATCCGCTCCACCAGGCTATGCAACCACTTTCAGGAATAAAGTAAACATTCTAATATTCCAAGAATTTATAAAGCAATTCATATTGTATTGAGTTGTGATATCTCTTTTTTTTTAATAGATAAAAGCTATCTTTTCCAATTATATTAGTTGTTCTTTTAGCAAAGAAAAAAAAAGTTTTCCATGTTATTATTTAGGAACCATATATATATATATGTATATGTATAAAGGTACTATATATTATTTTAGACACGATTAAAGTTCTTAATTATGATTATTATTATGTCTTATTTCTTTATTTAAATGTCTATATGATGGCCCATTGTTATATATCCCCTTAGGGCATTATGATAGAAAAAAGTGTCTCTATTTAAAAATCAATAGAGAAGGGACCCTAGGATATTACAAAGTTTTGCAAAGGTTTTTAATCAAAAACTTTCCATAAGAAGTTAAAATTATATAAATGTATAAAGGAAAAAAAAAAATTGGCCAAAGTATTCTCATCTAAAAGATCTCTAAGAGCATGCTGATTCCTTGATGGCACCCTTTTTAGGTAAGGTCCACACTATGGGTCATGTCAATATGTGACACGGTAAAAAACCCAACCCAAATCTGACCCAAAATTTTTTGGTTCGGGTTGACCCAAACTAAAATCAAGCCAGGTTTGAGTTACTAATTTTTGCCTTTTTCTAAAACTTGGTAAGGTTTGGGTTGATCCTGAAACTCGAAACCAACATGGATTGACCCAAAAATATTTTGTAACTGATTGCATCTCCTTAACATCGTTGGCATCTTCCTATTCTGATGTGACTGACCCTATCTATATTCTTCCAGGTGTTAACCTGCACTATTAGTGTTTTCCATTATATGTGCCTCCATATCTAATAATACCACCATCATTCTTACTTTTCCAGCCTTGTCCATGTGTTATCTTTTACTTTTAGTGTAACGATAACTTACGGTGTAACGTATTCAAAGATTCAAATGTCCAGTCAGTGTTCTGGTGTTACCATGATGTTTGGCATGATGATGAAGATAAAGATGTTTCGGTATAATGAAGACATTTGGTCTGTGTGTCAATGAGGAATATATGCAAGAGGCATTGAAGGCCTGAGTATGGGTGAACCATAACCCATACAAGTCGAGTTTGGGTCAACCAAGTCCAGAAGCAAGTCATGTCCGAGTCTTGTTAAAACATTTCATGTTAGATTCAGGTTCAACTAAAACCTAACCCAAAATTGGCTTTTGACAACCCTAGTCTATACTAGAGATTCCTAATTACAAGAGTTTATTATCATATAAGCCAAAAAAAGCAAATAATGTAATAAATAAAGTAAATACTAGCTAATTACATATATAAATTTATTAATGATACTATATTTCATCTAGGGGTTATATCTCTCGAGGGCCATCATCAAGATTTTTGATATTCCATGATGAGCCTTTTAAGCATAGATTGGAGATCATACCTTTACTTCAGCAACCATGATAATTCAATAAGTGTTATACATGCTAACCAGGTGTATTGGTTTTTTGGAGAAATATATCATCAATCAATTCACTTCATTGGCATTATGAGTGATGGTGAGTATAATAATGAGGACCACCACATATCCCCCACCTATGTTAGATTATTTTTCTACAAGACATACAAACAAGTGTGATTAACCTTAAAAATAAAATGAAATTTTCTTAGTTCACCATAGAATTTCAAGAGGGTTTGGGGGAGCCCTAACACATATTTTCATATTAAATCTAAAATAATTATGAACAATAAAAACAAACAATCAAACAAACAAACAAACAAAACCTTTTTAGATATAATTTGCCTTAAATACCTCATTCCAATAATAGTAAGCACATAAAAATTTTTATTGTTGTAGGATAAAAAATTTTAACTAATGGCCATTCCATGTTTTTTTAATGAAAAAAATGATAAAAATAAAAATAATGTGGAATCTTTAAACATATACAATTTTTTTTTTCTTTTTATAAATCTACAAGTTCGAATTTTTTTTTTATAAATTTTAACATATTTTATAACTTTTCATCCAAAAAAAATCACGAGGTACTTGTTGAACTCATTTTTATCTCATTTTACCTTCGAGAATGTTTGATTGAGTTGATCGAGCCTCCTCGAGCTTGATTCAACATGAATCATTGTCAATTTTGAGTTTGATTTTGGTTAAGTTAATTTTGTTGATTAAGTCAAATATGATTTTATCTGAATCAAGTCAAATGGAATGTGATTTTGAATCTAATTTCAATGCATTATATTCAACATAATTTCAATTATAGTATAATCAAAATTTAAATCAATTTGAATTTGATATCATATCAAGAAATGGATTCTTTTTTGAAAATTGCCAAAAGCAATAAAATTTGTATTCACCAATTATTTACATGAAAGTTCCTCTTTCAACAAATTTAGAAAAAGACGAGGAACTTTATCCCTTGAGAAGTCATCCCAATAGAAAGATGAAAATAAAGCATAGTTAGCACAAAAATTAGCTAACTTATTACAATTCCTATTAGCAAAAGAAAAAATGAAGTGCTTAAAGTTATAAAGAAAATCTAAATCCTTAGGCTTTAGAAATTCTTCATCAAATACCGGCTTTGTGAATGAGTTTTGAAAAATCTTAATGAAATTTAAATTGTCACCCTCAATCACAATGCCTTTAACTTCAAGCATCCAATCTTGAATATAATCTCTTAATGCCAAAATAGCAAGTACCTCCATTTGTGAAGAATCCCAATGAAGACATTGCACTCCGAAAGCAAGTAAAGCACGTCTTTTACAATCCCTGAAAATTCCGTCAATGCCAGCTATATTATTATGAAGAACTGAAGCATCAATATTCACCTTGATCCAACCTCGAGGAGGAGGATGCCAAGAGGATTGAGATAGCTTTATCAGCTGATTAGCATCCCAGTATTCCCGGATTAAACAAGAATCAAAAGATGAAGCAGATTGAATGATAGAATAAGAAGCAATGGTAGAACAACTGTCTTCCTTTCCTTCATGAATTAATTTTTTTCTACTCTTCCAACAATAAAATATCACCGAGCAAATCAGATTACCAATAAATGGGTTAGGAGTAGCCAATTTCTGTAAAGTCTAATAACAATCAGCTAACGAATCAAAACCTGGAATATAAAAATTCCAATTAGCCAACTTTTCCATAACTCTTTTGGTCAAATAGCATTTTGAAACCAAGTGCTCTGAATCTTCTATCTCCTTACAGCCCCTCGGGCAATCTCCATAATCAGCAAGCCTCCTAAATGAAAGAAAACAAAATGATGGGATAGCATTCTTACATAACCTCCACAAAAACATATCAATTTTTGGTTTTAATTTAAATTTTTTCCTCCAGATTAATGAATCCTCTTCAATATCTTCATCAAACCTTTTCTCATATGCATTTGCTGCAATAGATTTACCGGAGAACTTCTTGATAAATTTCAGCTTATCTTCATTAATTCCATTCTGAATTGGAATTAATACAATCAATTCTATCAGTGCCTGCCCAAAACATATTTTCAATTTATTCGTATCTCACATCCCATTAGAAATAAAAGCTGAAACCTGAGCAAATTCGGGATTTAAGACATATACAAATGTTGGCCACTTATCAATTATCTTATCTAGTATCCAAATATCCTTGAAAGTATCAACATTTTCACCATTAGTTATCCTCCATCTCATAATAGGATGCAAATAATCAGCACCATTAAGGATAATTTTCCATGTAGTAGAGCTGTTTTATCTATCAAAAATATTCCATAAAACATTACCATACTTGGCTCTTAATACTCTATTGAGAAGAGAGTAAGGATTTTTGATAAAGTTCAACGTAAACTTAGACCTCAAAGGTCCTAATTTTTCCACTTTAGATTGTAAACCATAGCCACTTTTATTTTTTGGTTTACACAACGTATTCCAAGAAACGTAATGCATACCATAATTACCTTCTTTCTTATTCCAAAGAAAGTTTCTACACATTTTCTCCACTTCATACAAAACACCTAAAGGAATAAGAGAATGAGTGGAAAGATAAATAGGCAAAGAAAGAATAGAAGCATTGATCAAAGTAGCTTTACCCGCAAGAGATATAAATTTAGTACCCCACAGATTCATTTTTGCAGTAGTTTTCACTATAAGATTATTAAATTCTGATTTGATCAATCTTCTAAGAGCAATCCTTACTCCCAAATAATCCATCTCTTTAACCATTTTCATTTTTACAATCTTAAGAAGAGATCTACAGTCTTTCCTTTTCACATTTTTATTGAAAATAACCGCAGATTTGAGCAAGTTTATCTTCTTTCCTATCCATTTGCAATAGATCTTCAAGATCTTTTCAATCTTCTTCAAGCATTTCTAGTTAGCTTTAGAGAATATAACTATGTCATCAGCATACATTAAATGAGGAATCAAAGGGCCAATTGGATTAATTTTAACTCCAATTCTTTTTCCTCTTCCTCCAAATTCTTTTGACAATAATTGTAAGAACATAAGGAAATGGATTCGACGGCTTCAATTTTGTCTAAATATGAAGTATACTGTTGCCTCAGGCTGACTCCCATGATACTCTCATTTTAGCATAAAATAGAGCCATTTTAGTGAAGAGGCAAGCAACACAGTCCAATTTTGAATTTTTAGAATAGTGCAAAGCTTTAAGAGGCACATTAGTAGTGAATTACAGAGTCTTTACCCAAAGCATTAGAGAATGAGGCCAGGAGGGGCATAAAAAAGCTCTCCTCTCATCTCTAGGCATTAACGAGTTGCAGCCCTCATGGTCCATCTCTCTCATTCATAGAACCCCCCCCCCCCCCCCCCCTGTGTCTTTCTTGCTCTCCCTATTTGGAAGCCAAGCTTAAGGCCTGAGCTATGCACCTCTGTCTCTCTATCAATTCTCAAAGTCCTAGCCCACCCAATTTCTATTCCTCTGTCTCCCCTCTTTTATAAATCAAGAGGATTCATCCCCTCCCTCTCTCTTGGCCTTTTTGTGGCTTTAAACCCTAGATAAGGACTCCAACTTTTTTGTCCCTATTTGGTTGCAAGCTCCAGACCTATTCGCTTCCCCTATCTTATCTATTGACTGAGCTTCTCCACAACAGCAAGTATATTTCCTTCTTTGCTATTCCTCTCTAGTTCTTCCATTCCCTACACTTCTTATTCTTCTTCTACCCCTTCTTCCATTTCTCCTTCTTCTTTCCTCTACTACTTTAGCTCCTTTCTCCTTCTCATATGCATGAATTTCCTTCCTCATATAGATTTGATAGTCACACAATGTCTTTGAAATATATGTTGTTGGTATCATTTAATATAATTGAGCTTATGTGTCAAAGTTTTGGTAACTTATCGTGAAATGCTATGATTAAGACTTTGATGATTGTGATCACTTTCTTTCAATCCAAAATTTTAGAGAATCTTAGATAGATTATTTTTTTATGATTTCAACAAAGCATGCATATGAAGATCTCATGAAGATTTGTGATTGTAAAGTGATGATTTCCATCTTGATTTGCTTCATGAAACTTTATAAATATTACAAACTAAATATTTAATAAAATTCCACCAAAGAGAAGTTGGGTTGTCATCATTTGTATCAAAATTTCATATGATGGTTTTGCTCATATTAGGATGTTCATGCTATATGAATGAGCCCTTTTAATCAGTTGCATGAATGTATTTGATGCGAGAGGTTTGTGTGACCTATCTTGTCACTTATTGTGGTATCGAATATAATTTATTCATTAGAGTTATACATGTTTTAACATTAAGGAAGATCCACGAGAGACTAAGTAGAGAAAGGGAATTAGCTGAAATTGAGTTTGTTGGTGCGGATGGCCAGTATGTCTTACCCTAGACCTCTTCCCTCTTGAGGGGTAGTAGGTTTCATCCCCTCTCAGCTGCCCAAGGAGAGGGAGATGTGTGGAAGATAGCCAATTTTCCACCCCAAGTGTGTGCTCTTACATATTCTTTTATGTGATCAAGTTCTAGTTTATATGAGTAAGTTTTTCTGCTAATGGTGCCTTCAACAACTAGCTATCTAAATTGTTATGTTTTGTTGCTTAGTCAGTAGCCATACATTATATTGTAATTTTTATAGATACGTTTTAAGTTGCAATGGCATCTGAGAGTTCTTGGTAGAGATAAATTTTGCTTTTGTAAACATAATAAGAGAGCTTATATATTTGTGTAAGTATTGAATCCATCATAATATGAGGGAATAGGTTGTCTTTCTTTAGAATACGAGATGGGGAATGAATGTCTATGTTGATGTTGGTTATTATTTAGCTGATTTCTTTTTCATGATGGTCTATGACAAACATACGTAGCCAATGTACTCACCAACATTTATTTACATGTATGTCTTCATACATTATCTCTGTCCAATTTGACTTGATGCTTTAAAAAAGTTGGTAGAATATCATGTTGTTTAATATTTATTCTCATTAAAGGCATGATGTATAAGATAATGAATTATGCACATGAATAAAGAAATGGTATATTGAGATTGTATTGGAGTGATAAATACATTGTTTCAGTAGTAGTCTTTGTTTTTCTAGTAGTTTGGGAGGGGGTTATCTTAAAAAGGAAAAAATGAGTAGTATCGATAGGTTTCCTTAAAACTTGTAAGATAATATTGCTTTTTTTTTTGAAAGAAATGCAATCAACATTAATAAGGAGAAGGAACCAAAAACAAGCTACAAACTAATAGAGATCTTCCTTCATACTACATTCTTCCTTTAAAAGTTTAACAAAGGAAGAAGGAATAGAGCTCTCACTAAAATAGATCCAAATGAAGTCATAAGAAAAGGATAGGTTAGCACATAAATCAGCTATCCTATTACCTTTTCTACCAATACATTTAAAAATGACATTACTCCCATACCTTAACCCGAAGAAGTCTTCATCTTCGTTGATTCCAATCCTTTAATTGCCTTTGCTATACATGTTGAGAAGAAGATGAATAACATTCTTATTGTCTCCCTCAATGATGACACCTTTGGCATCATCCAAACAATTGTGTAACATATACTTTAAAGAATTGAACGAATAAAGTTCCAGCTATGATATGTCCCAATGCAACCCATAGAAACCAAATGCACGAACCAATCTTCCTCTATGGTCTCTAACTATTCCTCCAATACCTGCTCCATAGTTGCTTTTCAATGCAGCATCAATGTTGATTTATTTCCACTCGGGTGGTGGAGGATGCCATATTTCTGTAGACAATCCTAAGGACTGAAAAACATCCCAGTTTTTTGAGAGCACTCTTTTTCTTCTATCAAATGTTATCATGTTGATAACATTAGTAGCCAGCATTGATACACTATCTTCTTTCTTACCATGCTTAACTTTATTTCTATCATTCCAAAAAATTCATAACAAAGTAAAGTAGATCTTTACCATCCCAGGATTCTTCTCATACCAGGCTTGTGCTTCATCCAAACAGTACTGAAATGAATCAAAAAAGGGAACTTGAAAACCCCATTTCCGAAGATTGCCAATAACCTTTAACAGTTTTGGACACTTAGAAGTGATATGGTTTACATCTTCCACTCCTCCACATCCTCTGGGACATCTATTATCATTGGATAAACTCCTTTTCATCAGAAAATCAGCTGTAGGAATCGCATTTTTGCAAAGCCTCCAAATAAACAATTCCACTCTGGCAAACAGTTTCAACTTATTAATCCATAAGTAAGAGTTCCCCTAATTCAACTTCTCCAATTCTTCCTTGATCAATGCAGCAATTGATTTTCCAGTAAATTTGTATTTTAGATCCATATAATCATCCTCCCCAACTTGTTCAATTTGAATGCTGCTAATAACATAAACCAATTCTTCACCAAAAAAAAGAAGAAGTTTATCAATGTTCCATTTGCCTTGAGTAAAAAAAAAATCCAGAGATATATTATCCTCGTCAAAAGAAGCAATAAAAGTTGACCATTTGAGCAAGATTTTATCAAAAATCCATATGTCCTTCAATACATTAATTCGAGATCCATTCACCACATTCCATCTGATAACTTTCCTCAAAGATTTCCATCCACTGGCAATGATCTTCCAAGCCGAAGAACCCCCTTTAATCTCATCATTCTTCCACCAGTCTTCACTGTACTTGATAAGTAAATTTCTATTTAAGGAGTGAGGATTGATTACCAGATTCCAAGAGAATTTAGCTCTAAGAGTTAGGATACTGTTAACAGCAGAATGTAAACCCCAACCACCGGCAGCTCTTGGCTTGTAAAGCTCTTCCCAAGCTATATAGTGCATTCCCTGTTTTCCATCTTGATTCTTCCATATGAAATTTCTGCAGTATTTCTCAAATTCCCTCAGCACACTTAAAGGAATTAAGGAATGGGATATTAAAAATAAAGGAAAATTACAAAAAACTGAATTGGCAAGCACAAGTTTTCCAACTAGAGAAATATATTTATTTCCCCAAGCATTTAAAATCTTCAAAGCTCTATCCAAAAGAAATTGAAAATCTAACTTTTTCAATCTTCTCAGCGCTAATTTAGTTCCAAGATATTCCATCTCCTCAACCACCTTGATCTCCATAATTTTGGCAATCTTCTTATTCCTTCTCCTTTCAACATTCTTACTAACAATCATAGACGATTTCTTAAGATTCCATTTTTGTCCTGTCCAATCAAAGTATTTGTTCAAAATGACCTTCATCTCCTTGATGCTTCTAATCTTGGCTTTAGAGAATAAGTGGATATCATCTGCATAGAGCAAATGAGAAATCACTTGACCTGAAGAGGCCACTTTAATACCTAACTCCTTTCCCTCATGAGTAAGAGCATTGGTAATTAATTGGGACCAAATGATAAAAATAAAAGGGGATAATGGACAACCTTGATGAAAACCACTCCTCCCCTCAATCGACTTGGAAAGGCTACCATTTATAATAATTGAGAATCTAGGCTCCACAATGCATTCCATGATCAGCTTGATGAATTTTATGGGAAAACCCAACCTTCTCATCATACCTTCAAGAGTATTCTAACACATGCTATCATATGCTTGCTCCATGTCTATTTTGATTGCCACCATACCTTCATTAGATTTAGAAATCCTCATCTTGTAAATCACCTCCTGTGCTAGTAATAAATGTTCGGAGATGCTCCTTCCTTTCAGGAAAGCAACTTTTTCTTCAGGGATTAATTTTCGAATAACCACCAAAAGCCTATTAAGCAACACCTTAGCAACAACTTTATAGATGGAGTTACATAAGCTAAGAGGACGGAATCCTTTAGAAGATAAAGGGTTAGTAATTTTTGGAATCAAGACAATAAGAGTTTCTTTCCAACTACTACACGTAAAACCTGAGAGAAAAAAATTCTTTAACTGCCTTACAAACATCAATACAACCAATGTTCCAATATCTCTTAAGAAAAGAGTATGTAATAAAATCATGCCCCGGAGATTTGTTATTGCCAAGCCCTCTGATAACCTCAAGAATTTCCACATCTCATATTGGATTCTCCAGAATGCTTCTATCCATCTCGTCCAGAACAGCTACCGGTTCCGGCCAATTACCCATACAGCAGGTCCTTTGGTTTCACTTCTTTTAAAAAAATTGAAATAGAATATTGTGCATCTTTATGGGATCTTCAGTGATACAACCATCTTCATCTTTGATCTGAGAAATCCTTTTTCCAATTCTTTTGGTGTTAGCAAAAGAATGAAAAAATTTAGAGTTTGAATCGCCTTCCTTTATCCACTTAGCCTTTGTTCTTTGCCTCCAATAAGTGTTAAGCCTAGATAGAACTGAATTAAGCTGATTGACTTTAGATCTAAGCTCCCAAAGCTTTTTATCAGATAACCAACCAACCGAAGCTTCTTCTTCTTGAATCAGAGAGATTACTTCTTTCAATTTCTCCTTCTCTAAAGAGAAATCCTTAATTCTAGCCTTGCTCCAATAAAACAAGTCCTTCAACACTCTCTTACACTTTTTATTGAGTATCTCTATATCACTACCTTGAAAAGACTTCCTCCAAACTCTTTCAATAATGAGAGATGAAGCTTTATATGAAATCCATACATCTTCAAATTTAATCATCCAATTCTTATGAAAAGGATTATCAAATATCTTCAAGACTATAGGGCAATGGTCTGAAGCTACCAAAGCAAGATGTCTTACCACAACAACATTAATCTTGTTGATGGCTATAGAGTTCAGAAAACACCTGTCCAACCTCTCAAGAATACGATCACCTCCAGATTTGTTATTACACCAAGTGAATTTTTGACCAACAAAGCCCACATCATGAAGGTCATTCGAATTTAAGAAATCAGCCATTTCTTTGGGGCCTTGAGAAAAAATAAATTTTCTCCCACCCCTTTTATCATCTTGTGACAAGATGCAATTAAAGTCTTCCCCAACTATGAATGGAACCTTTCTATTGGACACCTCTTCCAGATTACTCCATAACACTCTCCTCTTTATAACTTCCTTATTGTCATAGATAGTAGGAATCATCCACTCCCCCTTATTGAAGATATTGAGATATCCAATAATACATTGATCTGCTTCCTTTAACACTGAGAAAGAAGCCAAGTCAGACCTCCACAGGACCATAATACCACCAGAAAGCCCATTAGATGGAAAGAGATAGAAATCCAAATCAGCTCCCATAATCTTCTTAAATGAAACTTTGTCAAAAGAATTGACCTTAGTTTGCACCAAACTTACAAATAAAATCCCATTGTCTTTAACCACCTCCTTAAGATATAGAGAGGCCTCTTTCTTCTTGGCCCCTCTACAATTCCAAAAAGCTATGGAATTCATTAAAACACCCTAGGGGATGCCACCCCTTCCTTCCTTTTGATACCACCACCATCAAGGTTCCTTCCCCTCGGGATGTTCTTAATAGGACCCATCGATTTCAGCTCTTTAGCTAACTTTATTTTGTTTAAATCATCATTGGAAATTTTGTCTTTCCCCAAATTATTACCAAAATAATTTTTCTCTTCATTCGCATCAATGATCAATCTCCGTCTAGGACCACCACCAGAATCTTCATTATCCTCCCTCCCTCTTACCATAATTAACAAATCTTCATTTAACACATTTTTAGGGATCGAATTCAGAATATAAAATTTGTTACCAGAATTTGATTTGTTAAGACAAGCAGAAGGAGGGGACTTACTCAACGCAGCTTTAGTTTCCTTGTTGCCATTTTCTGAAAAAGATTCTCTTACCACTTCATCAGTTCCATTCTCCTCCATAACCGGCTGCTCAATGTCTGGAACCAATTCTCCTTCCTCTAACTGGTCTTCACTATCCAATACAGGCAATTCTGTTGAGGCAGAGTGAATCCTGAAATCAACTCTATCAATTCCTTCTTTCAGATTTGTATTACCAATCCCAACCTTCTTGACATACATAGATCTGCTGGAATTCACCACATTTCTCTTTTGATAAGGCTTTCTCCCTCTCTTTTTGTTAACGAGAATCCACGGTCCATAAGTTGTTTTATCATCTAGATTTTGCTGTTTTTTTCCTTGAACTTCTTTTAAAAAATTACTGTTACCCATTCTTCCTTCACTGATTTTTTCTCTGTTTTTATCACATTCACTCTTCAAGTGCCCAATCACACCACATTCAAAGCAAAGGTTGGCCACCTTCTCATATTCTACTTTTTGGTAGAACCTTCCCGAAATGCTATCCACCCAAATTCCCAAGGGAAGGGGTTGGTCAAGTTTCACCCGAACATAAACTCTAGCAAATTCCCTCCTTCCCCACTGGAATAGATTCCCATCCATCATTAATGGGATACCAATTATAGAAGCAATCCTTGCTATGTTAACGTCATCCCAACATTGCAAAGGCAAGTTAGACATTCTAATCCAAATGGGAGAGGTTAGACCCTTCATAGAATTTGCTGAAAATTCAGTGGACCACCTCTCCATACCCACAATGTGTCCATTAATAAACCATGGTCCTCCTGATAGTGCTGCTTCCATCATCTCCTCTGATTGAAACGAACATAAGAACAACCCTTTTCCTAGAGTGGTAAAATTAAATTTGCCCAAGTGACTCCATTGTCTTCTAATCTCCCAAGCTACCAGATGAGACGCAATTTCTCTGCCAAACACCTTTATCACTACAGAATTCAAAAGTTTCTCAGAATTCTTAAATTCCAGTTCTTCATTCAACCTTACATTTATACCATCATCAAATAACACCATTTCGTCCTCTTTAAAATTAATTTTGATATATGGCTTGTTACTCCAGGGATTATTGATGCTAATTCTATCAGAAGAAGTCGACATTTTAGCAACCACCTTCTCCACAGTAGACATGTTATCTTTATTTACCACCTCCTGAATATTGTTGATACCCAGCTTCACAGAATCCAACTTTATCTCATTGCCCGAGTTAATATTAGAATTTACAAATCTATTTACAAAGATTTTCATCCCAGAGGAGGAAGCTTCGGGATCCACTGCATTTGAAACAGACAAAAATTTCTCAGTGCATGGAGTAATATTTGCTTCAGAAAAATCCACTCCTTTGCCTTTTCCTTTTACATAAATGATTTTTCTTGGTGCTACTTCAGAGACTACTCTAATCACCAATACTTTCTTCAAGCGATCATCAAGGTGTTGTGGGGATGAAAACACCTCATTAATCTTCTGGTTGATCTTCGAATTGCCAATAAAGGACGGAGGTCTAGTCGCCAGAGCCCGGGAAGGCCGGCGACCCTCCGCCGCCATCTTCCACCGTCCTTCCTGAGAAGCAGGAAGAAAAACCGGGAACAAAAAATTTGAATTACACAAGAGTTTCTCTATCTAACGGAAAAACAGGAGTTTCTCTCTCTATCTCCGCACCTACGAAATTTTGTTTTACATGAAACTATATAATCACTTCTAGATAATATTGCTTCATCAATTGGTTTTTCTTCTTGACTTTAAGTAAGTGGTAAGGGTATTTCAGCGGCTATTGGAGAGGTGTTATCATGTGCAATCTTTAAATGACTCAAAGAATGGAATGATCTAACATTGTTATAAATGTTATATTAAGGATTTCATGCATCTCAGATGTTTTTACATTGAAGGATATTTCTTGCAAATAATGAACTATATTGCTTCTTAGTCTTATGGAAGTCATTTCCTAATTACTTGAAAAGGCATCTGCTCTCAAATCTTTAAACTCGCAATTTCTTGTGTTTGGTTTGAGTTTTAGGTTGATTTTGTTGTATTAACGACAAGATATACTTGATATTTTCCTGAGGTCATTGATTTAGTTTTGATGACAAAAAGTGCAATGGTTATCGGTTGTGAATGTATGGCTTGTTGATGATTTTTTTTTGGGGATATTTGTGGATGGTTCACATCCAAAATTGTGCTATAATGTTTTCTATAATTAAAATTTATGAATTTGTTGGAGATTTTATTTTCCCAAGCATGAATGAATCTTGTGGGACTTATGTTTTGTTACTATGAGCCTTATTCTATGTGAGTAAAAGAAATGAATGAGCACAAAATTTTTAGAACTTTCCTTTTTATACAGTTGTGGTTACTTGATGCATCCCACTAAGATTAGAAAACCTTCATATGCTTTATGTTTCATTTGAGAATTCAAGTTTAATTGAAGTATTTTTTGCATGCCTTGTGTTTGGTGGCTATGTTTGGGTCTAAAAGGAATAGATGTGGTGAGCATTGTGTTAGAAAGTACTCTTGTTTCTTTATGTTGGAAAATTTCATAATTTGCTTCATGATTGGAAAATTTCATGATTTTTGGAGAAGTGGTCTCAATCCCCACCTTCATAAATTTAAGATTTCATTATGATGTTTATGGCGGAATCAAGAGAAGTAACTAGGCAAATATTTAAAGCTTTACTTAGGAGTTTCCAAAACACCTTTCTCATATTTCATTAGTTAGTCTATGTAAAGAACACTTGGTTTTCAATGCAATATGTTTGACACAAAAGCATGATTACAAGTTTATGTTAAATCTTCTTTTGAAAATTTTTGTGACATATTGTATGAAGGTAGAAACGTTGTTGGAGAGCAATCTTATATTTTCTTTCTTGATGGCAAGTATTCACTTGTTGTTTATAAGGTATTTTTGAGGGTTCAAAATTTTCATACTCTTTAAAAATATGAATTTTGCATAGACCCAAGCATGATATTGCTTTATGTTGATTGGAATGTCTTCTTGAGTTTTTGAATGAATAAAATAACATTGAGCTATTTTTATACCCTTAACTTCTTTTGGATGATAATATTAGGTTGGAATATGAGTATTTCTTTATTTTTCTTGGCTTGTTGGAGTTTTATGTGAAAAGCATGTGGGAAACTACATGAAAATGGCTCTTGAACATTGGAGAGCAATTTTGCATTAAAACCTCTTTTTTTATATAATTGCATTTGGGTTCGGTTTCAATGTCAAACAAGTGTTTTTTTTGTTTCTTTGTTGGGAGAAGTATGATATGGATTTTCATCCTCAAAATGTGTATGATTTTATTGTTATGGCTTTAGTGGAAACAGGAAAGGTGACTTGGAATGTTTTTCATGTTGTGTTCGGAAAAGGTGTTGAGATGGTCATGTCATATTTGCTTGAAGGAGTTAGTAGTTGCTTGAGAAATTTTGAATGTGGGAATAAGAGAAATGCATGTGAGCGTGTCTTGGGAGAAAAAGTATTTTAGAAAGTAGAATTTATTGGATGATTGTTGGGAAGTGATAATTTGGCAAGTAAACATTACCTCTCTTGTTTTCCCTACCACTCCCTCTTCTCCTTCTATTATTTCTCTCTTATTCTACTACTTCTTTCCTACTTGTGCTTTGAGAGTAAATATGGTAAAATGCTTACAAAATTGAAAGTTTGAAAAGGAAAATGGCTCAACCGGTATACCAGCCCAAAAAAGGTAAGTTCATATTTTAATTTTTAATTTTTTTGAAAAATAGCCGAAGCTAAACTTTTATTGAAATAAAAACAACTACAAATTAGATTCCTCCTTCAATATGCTAAAAAAAGGAGGAACCTTATTAACCAAACAATCATCCCAAGAAAAGTTACTTACTAAAGCATAGTTAGCACATAAGTTTGCTAACTTATTACTTTCTCTATTAATGCAATTAAAGATACAAAATTGAATTTAGAAAGAAATTCCATACCTTCATCCTTTAGCTTCCCCTTATTCCAAGTCTTTTTGAAGTAAGAAATAATGTTTGAGTTATCACCTTCAATGAGTATGCCATCATATTTGAACATCCACTCCTTGATCTCCTCTTTAATTGAATTAATAGCAAGTAATTCTAATTGGCCAATATCCCAATGAATAAATGTTTTGCATAAGCATACAGGAATCTCCCTTTACTATCTCTGAAGACAGCTGCTATACCCGCTTTGTATGAAGAAATGAGAGAAGCATCAACATTAACTTTGATCCAATTGGGTGGAGGAGGATGCCAAGCATTAGTCAGTCTTAACGACTGATTAACATCCCAAAAGCCCATATTAGAAAAGCTATATTTGTTGGAGACCGAAGCTTGAACGATAGCCTCAGATGCAATGAAGCTGGAATTGTCTTCTATTCCACCATGTAATATCTTGTTTCTACTTTTCCAAGATAGAAACACTAAAATACAATAAAGTTTAACCATCATACCTTTCTTGGAAACATTATTTTCCATCCATCTTAAACATTGTTCAATAGAATTAAACAAGGGGGAACCCAAATCCCCAATGGTTTAAGTGTTGAATTATCTCTTTGATCTTCAAGCAACCACATACAATATGTTCCATATCTTCATTACATTCACATCCTCTAGGACAGTTAGCATTTTTAGCAATCCTCCTATAACATAAGAAATGCATTGATGGGATTGCATTCCTTTTCAATCTCCACCAAAAAGTCTCTACCCGAGAGTTTAACTTTGCCTTCTTGATCCACTTCCATAACAGATCAACTTCCAAGCCAGAAGCCTTCGCTTTCCTTATTAATCCAGGAATAGTCATACCTGAATTTTGCTTGATTAGAACTAAGAAATCAGCTTCTTTATCTTTAAAAATCCGGGTCTTCATGATGATATCAATAAGCTCCTTACCAAAGAATTTGCTCAGATTTTGAGCATTCCAATTTCCTTCAGAAATGAAATCCTCCACAATTATTGGGTTGTCATCCACCAGAATTACAAATGTAGGCCATTTGTTAATACTTTTATCAAGTATCCAAATGTCTTTGAAAGCATCTACATATTTACCATTTACTATTTCCCATTTCACTATAGGATTTAGAGTATTAAATCCTTCATTCAGATTTTTGAATGCAGCCGAATTATTACCATTTGGATTTCCTTTCATCAATTTGTTCCCATACTTAGCATCATAACAGAGTGAAGAAGAGAACTTTTATCTTGAACAAATCTCCAAGCTAGTCTAGCACGCAAAGCAGGTGCTTTATTTATATTATAATGTAGTCCCCGGCCTCCATGTTTAATTGGTTTGCACATATCATTCCAATTCACATAATGCATTCCTTTAATTCCCTTTTTCCCTGTTCCGAAATGAATTCTCTGCAAAATTCTAACCC